>NSJW01000233.1:600000-915483 GCA_019955255.1 Castanospermum australe | reverse complement strand
TGAGGTGGTGGGGCTGGCAGAGTCGCAGGACGCGAGCTCCGCTTGAAACAAGTCAAACAACGTAAATCGCTTACTCTTTTGTGTGTTGAACTTTGAACTTGATTCATTTTATAGGTACGAGAATATCGTTACTTTTAAGAGTAAACTGTCATGTTCGTCCTTGAGATGTATTTTGTTTATAATTTAATTTCTGCTTTAATTTAAAAATGTGATTAAAATTTTAAAACATTTAAATTTATTTCACGTTATTTTTTAAATTTTTTATAGATTAATGTAAAACGAATTTAAATAATTTAATAATTAAATCATATACCTAATTGAAATTAATAATTAAATTTCAAGCAAAGCATGTTTAATGGCACCAATATATTATTTTATTTTTAGTTTTAATTTATTGCGACGACACTTCATTTTTGGGTGACCTCCAAAAATATATTGTACTTGTGATTTCACTAAAACTACATAATTATTGTCATATTTTGATTTATAGCTGTGGCTCAACATTTTTCTCAACCCAACTATGATTCCATAGATATTATAGTCATGATAGTCTCATCATAATTAGGCAATTATTAGGGCATTTCAACCCTTAAGAGCAACCTTCCACTATAACTAAATAATCACTAATGCATCCTATCTCTTAAGTGGATCCATTGAAATGTTATTGAGTTATGGGATTGAGATCTAATTAGAAGTTTGTAAAAGGAGGAGAATTAATGGAAAGAGAAGAAATGAAAGTTATTTTTTTCTTGTTTGGATGTTTAAGTTAAAAAAAATGAAGGGAATAATTTTCCGTTTGTTTGGTAGTTCAAGTTAAAGTAGAAGAAATGAAAATTATTTTCTTTTATTTAATTTAAAACAATCATTTCCCCCTCTCTACTCAATTTGAGGGGAAAGAGTAGACTTTGAAGAAAAGAGAAGGAGAAGACAAGAAAAATGTTTCCCTCCTTTTCTTTCATTAAAAAATCTTGTACTTTGATTGATGTTTTGAAATTTTTGAGTAAGGGAAAGGATGGAAAGAAAAGAAAATAGAGGACGGTAAGTTACTTTATTTTATTTAAAGTTTAAGTAAATAAATGAGAGAAAAGTATAGGAAATGTAAGATATTTTTCTTTATTTAATTTAAAATAAACTCTTTCCCCTTTCTTAATGCCCAATTTGATAGAGAAGAATTTTATGGCTTTGAGAGGAAGGAAAGGTCCCCTCCCTTTCCCTCATAAAAAATCTTTCAAACAAAGATTTGAGTCATTTTTTTTCTTTCATTCTCTTTCTCCTCCTTATCCCAAATATAGTAGAAGGAAATAGATTCTCAACTTCCCCTCATTAAAATCTTTTATATTATATTTGGATGGGAAATAAGATATGATAAAAGAGGAAAAGGGAAGGTAAAATGATCCAATCTCTTATTTAGAATATTTTAAACAAGTAAGAGGAAGGAAAAAGTGTTTATTTTATATTAAATAAAGAAAAATAGCTTCTATTCCTTTACTTAACTTTAACTACCAAACAAGGAGAAGAGTCTCCCTAATTTCTTTATTTAAAGATCGAAATAAAAAAAAGTAACTCCTCATCCATCTCATCCCTTCACTTTTCTCTCTTTTCTTTCCCTTCCTTTTGTTACAAAAATTTGAACATAGATTGTCATGTTTTTTGCTGAATTCCCCCTCTTTACTTTTCCATCTGAACATAACATACAGATATGAGATATTCATCGAGGTTCGACTTGTCATTAGGCTAGCCCTCATGGTGTTCAACTCGCTAGGCCAAACATACGTGATTAAATTAATGCAAATCTTAACTCCAAATCATATTTCATTAACTTCCTCACCAATAGCATATTTTTCGAAAAATAACAACAAATATTTTTCTAATTTAATCAACACCATTTTCTATAAGTGCTATTATCTAATTTTAATTATATATTTTTTAAAATAAATAAAGCAAAGGAAATGAAATCATACATTAAAGGAAGATTTGATCTAACTTTAAAGAATCCGCATACCGGTTGCTAAGTAAGAATCGGTGGATACCAATGGCCTCAGCAACAAAATCATTACTATAGAAGTGGAGATCTTGCCTTGAAATTTGTTACGAGAATCGAATTTCTTCTCAAATAATCAATGGTGGCATTCTTGTTAAAGTATCTGAGAAGAATACAAACCAGGATTGGTTAGGCAGACGATGAATGACAAGAAAACACTATTTGAACACTATATCTCACGAGCCTCGTGCAAAGGAAGGATGAACCATGCCTAATTGATAGATCTGATACATTTCTTACATTTCAATTGCACTAAATGCTTTGAGGCAATGGGTAAAGGGTTTATAAAAGGAGTTACTTTGTTGCTTTTTTTTTAAATATATATATACATATAAATTTGACACTTATAAAGTAAAAATATACTTTAAAAGTTAAAATATAATATTTATAACTATTAATAAAAATATCAACAGTTTAAGATTTGATTAAATATAAGTACATAACAAATTATAAATTTATTAATTTTTTTTTAATTTTTTCATCAATTATTATTCACTTGAACTTTACTTTTTAAAGTATACTCTTAATTTTAGAGAATTTAAATCTTTTTTATATTGATATAATGATGAATTGTCAAACATCCAATGGTTGTTAGTTTTAATAATTATCAATAATTGATTCAACAAATTCAATAAATATTTGATAATTTATTAAGATACTAATATATAAAAAAAGTTACAGTAACAATTCTTATATTAAAATATTATATTTTTTGGTATAGATTAAAATATTATATTGCTTACATGGTAATTTGTTTTTTTGGAATATGTCACGAGACGTTACTTCGGGATAACGATCTTGTCCTGATTAAAAATGACAGTAAAAAAATAACCGTTAAAAATAAAATATCTAAAATTATTCCTAATTTAATATTTCCACAATCGAACTTATTCCAAATTTATTTTATTATTTAAATATCACAAATTAAGCCATTTCAAGAAAGGGAGAAATTAGAATAAAAATTTTAAGAAGAGAAAAAAAATTAAAGGGCCTAAAATTATTTTTTAAATTAAAATTTGAGATAAGTTTATTTAAGGGTAAAATATAATTTACACCTTTAAAATTTACCTCGATATCAAATTACTTCATGAAATTTTTTTTTTATCTTACTAAGCCTTTTAAATTTTAGTTTGATTTGAAAACATTAATTTTGTAATTAAATAAAATGGAAGTCACCCCACGTGCACACCATGTGACCCAAGTGCACACCACTTGATAATTTAGTTAGAAAATCTTATGAGATAAAATATAATTTACACTTTTAAAATTTATTCTTATATCAAATTACCTCCCTAAAATTTTTTTGTCTTACTAAATTTCCTGAAATTTAGTATAACTTGAAACTGCATGTTAACATTTATTTAATTTAATGAAAAAATTAATATTTTCAAATCAAACCAAAGTTCAGGAGGTTTAGTGAGATAAAAAAAATTTTAAGAGAGTAATTTCATATAAAGGTAAATCTCAAGAGTGTAAATTATATTTTATTTTTTATTTAATTTAAAAATTTTGGGGACATGACCCTTCAATGCACAATGTTGGTCCATCCCTAATTTCAAATATACATAATTTATAAAAAAAATTATTATAAATTGAGAATAAAATAAATAATGAAGTAAAATATTCTCATATGCTTTAACTATATTACAATTGTGGATTTATACAATTTATTTTTTAAAATTATTATAAATAATTAAATATTTTCTTATCTAACATAGTACAAAACTTTAAACTTGAGACCTCAAATCTCTCATCACATGTCCATTCTAGGCTATTTGAATTTTATTTTTTTTATTACTATAAAAAAAAGTGAAAAATCTCTAGAGAAATATAAACTATAGAAGAAATCTTTCTAATATACTACACTGATGGGATATGTCAAGCATAGAATTGCTAAATGAGCCAGTCTGTTTAAGCAAGCTTCTTTGGTTAGGTCGAGACTGGCTGATCGACAATTAAAAAAAAAAACTTGCCTAAAATGTTGGCTCGACTTAGAGGATTATGTGGGTTGAACTACTTTACATGAAAAAATTTTAGCCCTTCCATTTTGGCAACTTTTTTTTGGTTAGGACTAATTGACCTAACAAAAAAATTAATGAGCCTATGATATCAGATAAAGATGCTCATGGCCTATTCTAACTTAGTGACTCAGCCCAACCCAAGCCTTTTGGGTTGTGTTGCACTCGATTTCATCTAAAAATCAAGTTAGGACTAGGCTCAATTTTATGAATTAGTGAAACTATAGGGTTGAGACTAAGTTAGCCTTTTGTGTATGTTTTAAAACTGAATTTCAATTGGACTTGCTTTATGATGTTTATTGTATACAAGATACTACTATCAGTTTGTTATTGTTTTTTGTGATTTTGCTCAAGTGGTCCAATCTCCATTTTTCTTTAGACTTGCAAACAATATCTAATTTTGTCTAAACTTCAAGCTGGACCATTCCAAACTTGACCCAACCTAGACTTAAGTATGATTGGGTTTGCTTAGATTCAAGACCAAGACTTTAGGCTGAACCGTTCCAAACCTGGCTTGCATTAGGCTTGACTTGGGCTGACTCGTTTACTAAACAAGTTAAGTTAAGACTTTTTGAAAAGTCCATTTAGTTTAAAAGATTATGCTTCAGGCTTTAAAAATAGCTTTTTAGGTCTAACGGGCCAGCCTGTTTATATTATATATATAAATAATATATGTAAATAGCTCTTACATTTTTATTATGGTATTAAATTTGTATTGTATTAATTTGAAATCATATGTTTATTGACCTATTTAAAAGTAGGTTTGTTAGCTTATTTAAAAGCTTTATTGTAAAGTAAGCTTTCAAGTTATGCTAGACTTTTAAAAAGGTCAGGCCAAGTCTCATAAAAAAGCCTATGTCAAGCAATAGGCTAGACACAGGCTTTGTATTTAAAAAACAAACCAGACCCGTTTAAGACAAAGTCTAGCATGGCCTGACTTATTTTTATGCCTACCAAGACCGAACCTAAAAAATTGACTTGTCCAATATCTTGAGTTAGGATCAGGTAAGGTTAATCTCAGTACATGAACAACCCTAATATTTAGGCCTAGACCAATGAAATTATCGAGTTAAACAAGCTAACTTTTTAGGTCAAGCTAAAATTAACACATTTAGTCAAACTATCGAGGCATCACATATTTATTAGGGAAAAAGTCACTTTTGCCACTATTGTTTTTGTTCGATACTAGTTAGGTCATTACTTTATACAAATTTAGCCATTCAAAATTTTTAAATAGGCTCATTATAACCACTAAACCTAACAGCACTATTAACTTGGATGAAAATGGTCACATGATTATCATATGTAATTTGAACACCTTGATAAATATAAAAATTCAAACTAAACACGTTGATTTCTTTGCTACTAAAATAATTGTTTTTAATCAAGCTTTCAGGTTTAATGTTCTTGAACTTTTGATACCATTATGTGTCACACTGCTTCTGAGTTTTAAGCATCCTTATAACAGCAAGCTATTCAAAGACAAGATTTTATATAATTAATTAATTATATTATAATAAAAAGTTGATTCTAATATCATATGAAAGTCCATAATTTCAATTCTGACATAATTCTCATTCATATTTTTTTTTTAATTTTAGCTCGTTATTTTTGAAGAAAAGAAACTTTTATGTAGATTATGCATGTTTATTAAATTTTAATTTTTAAAATTTTTTAATAAAATTTTGATTATAAATTATTAAATTAAATAAAATTAATTTAAACATTTAGTCATATTTTTTTTTTGAAGATGATAACTGTGTATCGCTGCAATAGATGGGCTCACAGCTAATGGCTCTAGCCGAGCCGTGGTACCGCCACTGGATGCAGCGACTGGAACATTGTCCCACCCGGCTGCGTGATCTAGCCGAGGAAGATGCTGAGGTAGGCCACCGACGCAATGTGAAATTGTGAATGTGTTTTTTTTGAGCTGTTTCAAACTACCACACATCAGAACTCAGAACAAAAAAATAATAATAATTAATTAATTAATTAATTAAATCAGAAGGAAACACAAATGAGAGTTGAGACTTGAGAGTAATTAATGGAAGAGCATCAGTACTGTGCCGCATTATCTTTCTCATTTTGATCTGATCTTTTTGATCTTCTATATGTTTATTGATAGTTTAAAAGAATGACTATGAGTTAAAGCAAAATTTTATTAAAAAATATTTTATGTAAAAAGAATAATATTAATATTACCAAATAAAATTATACTTTGTAAAAAAAGTAATAATAAAAAATTACTGTAGATTCTTTTTAATTTCAATAAGTAATAAAATTAAGCATGCATTTGATGTTAAAATTTTTAAAATTTAAAAAAATAATCTTATTGTTTTTGTCCATCACCCCATTTTGTTTAACTGTATGCTCATCATCTGATTTTCTCTCAACTCAAACGTCAATAATCGAGTATGCAATACTCTCACATTCTCACAAGTATTATCATGTGCACACATATTCTGATCCTGTTTATCTTAAATCTTTATGTGATTGTAGAGCTCGGGTTACGCAAAATTTAACTATATGATAAATTAATTTACCTATAGAAGGTAAATTTTGATTAAATCAATTACTGTATAGTTAAAATTTTTGATGACTCTAATTGAAATTATTTAGTAACATGCTGACTTAAACTATTCTTTCTCTGTATATTTTTTTGTGATAAAATATACATACCAAATAATGAATCAGTGAGAAATTAAACTATAAAGTATGAACTTAACAATGCTTAGCTTTTTCATATTGCGGCACCATTTGTTCTAATCAAAAGGGAATGAACCAAATTGAATGTTCATTTTCTTGATATTGCATTGCAAACGAGCGAAAATTTCCAGGCTAAGACAAAATTTGCAAGCATCTTGAACTTGGAAAATAAATTGAAGCTAGACACATTAAGTATTAGACATGTAAATTAGTGAGCAGGCATAACATGACCTTATTTTAAATGAATGAACTTTTATACAAAGAAAGATAGGTTTACTTGGATACGCCATCTAAAAAATATTTTAATTTGAATAAAGTTACAACAATCTGGAATAAATTACAACATATTTTAAAGAATTTAAAACTTTTAATATCTTTAAAATCAGGCTGTAACTTTATTTAAAATATTATAACTTTATTTATGATGTTATATGACGCAAATGCATTATTTTTGAAAAACTTTGAATAACCGTGAAGAGAAGTTATTACCAATTGTACTTGATTTAGAATTTTGGACCTTGAAATTATTTTTATTTATTTTATTTTTTTTTTTGGTTTGTTTGCTTAAGATGGATGTAACTGTAAAGATTATGTGAAACATTATATTATTCTATACTTTTATCTTACAATTTTTTTTAACCAACTTTTTATGAAAAAAAAAAGAATAGAGAGAAAAGGAAATATGTAAAGAAATTAATTTTTTTTTATATCATTCAAAGTAAATGCATAAGGGATATATAAGATTAACGTATAAATAATATTTTTGATGTTATAACTTGGATCCGCTTTCCCTTGATTTGACTAATGACTGATGACTCTAGTTTCAATTGTGTATCACCAATAGCTAGTGTAGAAATTTGTAATTAGCACCGAAAAGGCCAATCACCCCACGTTAGTGATATCCTGACGTATGAAGTGGATATCAACTAGCATTTCGCATACCAGCAAACTCTTAACTCACTTGAATAATTTTGAGAATCATGTTGCGTACATAGTTTGATCGTCAAATATATTTAATAAAAAATATACTTTTATAACCACAAATTTTAAAGCGATTATGGAAGAAATTGTGATTGAACAAGTAGTTAATTAATACGGTTAAGTAGTGAATTAATTGATGTTAGTCTCAACTATGGAGATAGATATAAGGCAACCATCATTTTGCTCAACAATTTTGAACTAAAGCAGAAAAAGTGGAAAAGATAGGACAACTCATGGCAACTCAAATCCAAAATGCAAGAAAATTGCAAGTTATTTTCTGCTGTGAAGTTGCATAACACGTTAACCACATACAAGATAGTGGAAGAGCTGCTTTAATAATACGCTAAGCCCATTGCAGAGTTTGTGCCATTATGTCCAATAAACACTAATGCTAAAGTGATGTAAGAGGCAACACATAGCAAAATACTGTAAAGATTTACCCATCCCATGTCAACGACAACAATATACTTTTGGATGTAAGAAGCAAAAATTAGCAAAAACATAGTCATGGGTCAGAGATTACCCATACCCTTTCAACGACAACAACAATATAGTTTTGGCCAGAGGCTATAAAATGACTCTATTGGCTGCAGTTGAAATCACAGTACCAACAAGGACATAAGGAAAGAGAGGAGAGTACAATACTAGTAGGGATGTTGCTTTGAAAGAGCCCTAAAGCACACTCACACAGTGAAGTGAGATCGAGGAATTAAAAATGCCCAAGGATTGAAGTTGCCTTTTCAATAGAAATCGCCCTCAAGAAGACAGTCACTCCCAGCATGTTTAGACTTAACCATTCTTTGCTCGGCCTTGAAACAAAGGAGCATGGAAACACACACAAATGGATGATACCATTATCCACCATCCATCTCACCCCCCCACTCAAATTTCTGAAGGAATGGTGCCATGGGGCAGTGAGGTGCAGAGAAGCAGCGAAAGCAAATTACACGTGGATGGGGGGGCAGTTACGAGAGGGTTGAGATACAGCTGCTTGGTTGTTATAGGATTTGCTTTTTGGTCTAAAGGGTATTTTCTTGGGAACTTTTGAAGCGCATAACTCAAACATCTAGAGAAAGGGCCTTATGAGGTCTGTGACACATCGTTAACAAATTATTTGGGTTCATCCTATTAAGTACCATTGTCCAAAGAAAAGCCTTAACCTTAAAGGGAGCCTTGACCGTCCAAAAAGCATTAGTTAAAGCTAATTTTGAGGATAATGATTAGAAATAAGAAACTGAAAATGAGGACTTAAAAGTTAGTAATCCTGGAAGTTCTAAAGTCCAAGAACAAGCATCCAAGGTATTAAAAAGACAGAAAGTATTAACAATGCCCAGCAGAGAAACCAAATCAGAAGTCTCTTGATCATTAATATTTTGAAAGAAGTGGAAATTCCAAGAAAGGGATCTGTCAATAGATAAAAAAATCAAGAGATTGTTGCATCATGCAAGGTTGGGTGCCATAAAGGCAAGGGAAGAGGCTCAAAAAAGAGGATTTCCCCACCACACATCCTCCCATATGATTAATCTTTCATAATTACATTTATAGTCCTGGTATGTATAAAAGTCTATTTATGTGGATCTTGACTCATTGGAGCCTCTAAGAATACAGAAAGGGTCTTGTATAGTGAATCATGAGATGATTATGAAATAGATTTCATCATGTGAAATTGTAAAAGCTTTCTATCATATTAAATTTGAAGGGGGGAAAAGATCATCCCAGCTCATCCAATGCTGCTACACAAGTCTGACTGCATTCCCTCAAACTTTTTGCCATAAGTTGGCATCATATAATCATCAATGTTGTCTTCTGGATCTTGCTGTTTTAAATTGTTAATTTGGTCGTCTGTTTTACAAAATAATCATGACAACAGTACTAAGTCCACAAGATAAATCATCTTTGTGGTAATAAGGCTGTTGCATTTTTCTCACGTATAAGCTCTAGAAATTGCAGAACTGTTACCGACATCAAGGTTAAACATATACATTGATTTGTTAGTTGCTTCTCTTTTCAGAGAATAGCAGATGAGAGGACGGCAAAGGCCACAGAACTTGAGCAGAAGGTGGCACTTCTCGAGGTACATAGGAAAACAGTTAAATTTTTCTTTTTAAACGTGAAGACTAATTACTACTATGAAATGAAGATATACTGAAGTTTTTGCAACATCTATTTTCAGGTTGAATGTGCATCTTTAAATCAAGAACTGCAAGATATGGAAGCCCATGTGCGCCGTGAACAAAAAAGGTCACCAGAAGAGGCAAATCAAGTAATTCAGGTATATTCACAGATTACTGACTAAAAAGTAGGCTGTTCTGCAATTTCATTAGGTTTCCTTGTATTTCATTGTCTACAGAGTTATATTAGTAAGCCTAACATATTTAAACAGTCAGCATCCTTTTTATCTAATTTCCTAAACCAATTCGAACCACAGCTGATATGTTGCACACATATACATAGAGGACATGCTATTTTTTCATGCATTTAGAAGTAAACTTTTTCCCCTATTTGTCAGTGAAATAAATTCATTAATGATAGTATTGTTGATAATTATTCATTCCTATGGAATTATGAACATGGAATTTTCATATATTAAGATGCAGGCATGGCAGGAAGAAGTGGAGCGTGCAAGCCAGAGTCAGAGGGAAGCTGAAAACAAGCTTTCTTCCTTGGAGGCAACTATTCTTTTTCTCATCTCCTAATGATTTTTATTGGAGAGAATGATCTCCCGTCTTGAGGTTAGGGTTGCTTCCTATTATTCATTATATATTTGGTTTCAGGCTGAATTGCAAAAAATGAGAGTTGAAATGGCTGCCATGAAGAGGGATGCTGAGCATTATTCGCGTCAGGTAATAATCCTGGTGTTTCTTTTTGAATTTCTTCTCTTGTTAAACCTGTTTATATTCAGAAGTAGGACATAAAAATTAACAAAATGTTCTTGTTTCTAAAGTGAGCAGGGCTTAGACTAATGAAATTAAATTTTCAGTCATGTCTTGATGGGCTGCATCATCTTCTGTAGTTTTATCCAAATAAGTGGTCTTGTTAATAGTTTTTGGGAAAATTACAAAAAAGGAATTCTTGGTTCTTAATAATTGTTCTTAAACTGGAAATATTTTTATCAAGAAATCCTTGTTTGTAATTTTCTTAATAATTTTTACCATGCATGAAAACTATTTTGGACATTGGTTCTTGACACATATTATATTAGTTTTGGGTTGAAGTATATTTGTGAAATTTAAATGGACTTAATTCCAGATATAAAGGTTTTTTTTTGGTATTATAAAAGTGTAACTTATTTGTCTAAGCACCTATGATTTCAGCTGTACAAATTACAACCAAGTCATCTCAATTCAGATCTTCAGAAATATATTTGTAGTTGATTATTGGATGGTTTAGATTTAAGTGTGAAATGGGTCTTCTGATTTATTTGTAAAAGGAGAACTTAAGTTTCTTATGGAAGTATAGCTGTTTGCAACCACCATGAGAGGAGTGATGCCACAGAATTTTACTTCAAATGCTACCATGTTATCCTTGTGTGGGTTGACATAAAATATAGTTGAAGTTAACTTGAGTACTTTTTATTAAGTGTATGTTTTGATGTTATGATGAGTTTGGAATACTACTCGTTCTAAGCATAAAAATATTCCTGTAACAGGAGCATATGGAGTTGGAGAAACGTTATCGCGAACTTACTGACCTTTTGGTAATTCTTGCCATGGTTAAATTTCATGCAATTACTTATGATGTTCAATTAATTTTTAAGTTACATATATATTGTCTTCAATTCAGTACTACAAACAAACACAATTAGAAACCATGGCCAGTGAAAAAGCTGCAACAGAGTTTCAATTGGAGAAGGAAATTAAGCGTCTTCAAGAAGCACAGGTATGTGCTTAGGTTCCTTTGGTTGCTTGATTAATAGTTGACTCATGGACTTAGCATCGCTGTCATGTTGAACAGGTAGAGGCTGAAAGAAGTAGAGTTTTGCGTCGAGCATCTTCATCTTGGGAAGAAGACACTGAAATAAAATCCCTCGAGTATGTTTCCTCTTATTATTATATTAGCATGTATCTTGTTTGTTTGCAATGCATTTGATGGAACCAACCATAAGCTTCAGCCTCAATGGTCATCTGCCTTGCCAGTAGGGAGGGAAGTTCCTTCAGGCTTTTTATTTTATTCGTATTCTAATATGTTTATTACTACAATTGGTAGAGTAATAGTTGTGATTTGTTTATTAAAATCGGTGTTAAATCACTCCTTTATTCAGTTATGCTTGTTCTGTATGCTATTCTTTGCCTCTCAAATGGTTACACCATCTCTGTTTTCACTTCCAATTGTGGAGTTTGGAAACTTATGGAGTATTAATTGCAGGCCTCTTCCTTTGTATCACCGTCATATGGTTGGTGCAAGTATTCAGGTATAACAACGATCATGTATTTTGTCATTTTCGTTCTATTTTGAGCATTATTTTTTACTTTGTATTTGGCATGCCTCATGCAGTTGCAGAAAGCAGTGAAACTGCTAGATTCAGGGGCTGTCAGGGCCACTAGATTTCTCTGGCGTTATCCAACAGCTCGGGTTATTCTATTTTTCTATTTGGTGAGATCAGTACATTGAATGTTTAGAAGGTCAATAGCTGAGATGAAATAACATGAAATGATTTTAATTATTTGCTAACCTTGAGAAACTGCGCACAGGTGTTTGTACATCTCTTCTTGATGTATCTCTTGCATCGCCTTCAGGTAAAGATATTCAGCTGATTGCAATATAGAATAAATGGCAATTATTGATACATACAGCCATGGTAACAATATCCCTTCAGTAGCTTATTGCAGTCAAATCTTGTTGACTCTGGGTATATTTTGTTATCCCTCATGTAGGAACAAGCTGACAATTTGGCTGCTAGAGAAGTTGCAGAATCTATGGGACTTTCTAACCCGACTTTACCATGAGTTATCTAAATATTCCATCTTTTCCTGACTATATTTTCAATTGTACATTGCCGATGTGGCTGCTCAGCTTGATATTGGTTCAGCAAATTACATTAGTATGCAAACCCAATGTGGAACTTAGAGAAACTGCTGCAGGTTGGATTTGGGGAAATTGGAAGTTGCTGAAGCTGAATGATTGAACGGGTGGCTGCATCTCTTTCTTGTCTAGACTGTCCAGCGAATTGAATTGTTAATTACATGTTTATTCGGTCAATTTTTTTTTCCCAGTGAAAATGTATTCCTGGTGGAATAAACAGTGCTGTAGATACAATTTCTTTTGTGAGAGGCAATTGCCAAATCTAGAGACTATACAACACTTGCATATACAAGAAATATTTGTACTTACTAGATAACTTATTAATCTTGAGGAGAATCTGATTGCGATAATTGTGTTGCTCTTTAGAAGATATAAATGGGATTATGAGAATATCATAATATGGCAAATGGAACTAAACATTGAGTTTGTTATATTTTCTATACTAGAAACATCATGGTCACAGATAATATGTGCAAAACCATCTTTCTATTTCATTCCTTCAAATAAGAGAAGGAAAACTTAAAATTAAAACAGATTGAATACCTTTAATAGAAGAATTGCTTCACTTATCTCTTTTGATTCTTAAAAGCTCAATGTTTTGGTTTTAATATAACTAAAAAAAGGGAAAATATTTTAAAAAATAACTGTAAATCTATTATTTACATTCATTCATATTTTAAAGAAGTTTTTTTTAAATTTATTTATATGTTGTTGTTTAAAATTAGTTTGTTGCAAATGTCTGTCCTATTATTAATAAAGAGATGTATTTATTGTCAGTCTTAATAGTTTAATATCATTTTTTTCAAATGGGATTTGATTTAATTTTTTTAAACTATCAATTATTAGTGATTTCTTTTTTTTTTAATTAACAATAGTGATTTCTTATTACTCTATTGCTACTCCTATATCTACTATTCTAACCTGCACGGGCTGCACAAACTTTCATCCATGAGAACAAGGAATAAACTATTATTTACAAATGAAGCAAATCAACGAACAGCCAAATCAGTGTTTGTTTTCTTCTCCCAAAGGGCATAGCTATTACGAAAGGGTATCCCACATTAACAAATTATAGCATCCTCACACTATATATGCCAAAGTTATATATTCTCCTTCCTCTCGTGAATTGTCTTTTGTAGGGTTGAGGAAAAAAAAAAAGAAAAATGAACGCGAGCTAATTGGATTAGGTCAATGGGTTCAAATCCACCCTCTAATCATTATCCTCATTTATTTTATTTTATTTTCTAATTTTTGTTATCTAATTAATTAATGTAAGATTTCTTATTCCTCTTGTATGGCAAAATCGGTTAAGTTCTTGCATAAGCCTATGATACGCTTACGCTCTGATCCTGAAATGTGGTAACTTTCCTTCATCTTTTATTCACCAAAAATTATACATAGAAGGGCAAGAAAAGGCGGAAAATAGGTTCCGAGAGTTACTCAAGACAAACACTGGGTTATGAATTTTGTCCTTTTGTATGAAATATTACATTCCAAGATATCAAAGGAACGTCAAATTACTCTCACCACTAAAAGATCAGTCACCCTTCAAACAACTACATGTTTTTCCTCGAGACATATTATTGTAAGCCACGAGCACATTGAAAGTGCTCAACTACTCATAGATTCCTGGCTGGGCAAGACAACCACGTTTTGTGAATCAAAGATTTTACCAAGCTACAAAGATTTATTATCTTTTGCCGACTAGCAAGAGACAACATGGAGTTCACTAAACAACATCTTCATGCCCACTGATCATGTCTGTTACCTGACACTATCACAAAGCACATTTCTGGCACATACAATATAATGCCTAATGGTTTGATCCTCTTATAATGGAAACAAACAAAATACTCAATATCTTTCAGTTCATTTTGTTTTCTTCTTCGTTCACTTCATATTCCTCATCATCATCCTCATCCTTATCCTCATCAAAACCATCAACACTTTCACTTACCTCTATGCTGTTTGGATACAATCTGCTTAGCTCAAATCTGCTATCCTCCTCACTAAGGAACTCAAGCCCATATCTTGTGTCACGTTGTTTAACGAGAAGCCAACGCAGTAGCCGGTCTTCCTTGTTCAGGTAATGTAGCTCCTTGTTAATGTTGGGTGTAGCCATCATGCTCAGTTGCATCAGTTGGCCCTACAAACATGCAAAAAGGAAAATGGCAATACATCACAATTGCATAATTTCCATTCAAAATTAGAGAATAATTCGAGTCCTGTTATTTCACCGAGGCAGACTCCCCCAAGCCAAAAAATGGAATGCTGAAACTTCCTGGACTGAATGTGGAAAACAGCACATTTGACTGTTTTGATTTTCAATAGGCTGTTGTGATTCACTTTGGGAGCCCCATCAGGTGGAATAGCAATATTCATAATCTATCTGCCCCCTACTTCCAAGGGATAAGAATTTGTTTGGTTTATTAAAAATAATGAAGAGATAATGACCCAACTTTAGCACACTTGGGCAGATCTTGGAACAATGCAGATTTTCCAGGAGAAAGGCAAGATTTTATACATTACATAAAAGGCATGATACATGGAGAAACATGAAATCTCAGTACTGTTTCATAGTTGACCAAGCACAAGTATTGTTTCATAAATATAATCCAAAAGCTCTTCAAAGTCCCATCCAGAGGAAGCCCTTGAGCCTTGATACATACTTTTGTTACTCCAATTGATAGATGCCATAAATTCTAAGCAGGCCAATTAGGGAACCAACAACCTCACAAGTTCACAAGACAAAACAGTTTGGCAAGAACAATGTCATCTGATCACTAGGTATGCCTCAATGGCTGAATAAAATTAACCTCAAAAGAGGGCCTCAAGATGAAATAGTGCACACTACACAGTCTCAAAACTGTAGGCCAAACAAACTGACAAATCCCTAGGATATAAGAAAAGCTACAATGACAACGATCATGATGAACAAGCAACAATGAATAAATAGTACCATCACCATTCAAGTATATAGATATTTGTAATCAAACATTCAGCCATCATGCATATTTCTCTTTCAGATGACATTATATAGATCCTCTCAAACTTAATTTGACATGATGGGCACTGTTGAGAAAAATGCTCCAGATGCTTCTAAACTGAACATAATTTAATTATAGCTCATGCCAATTACATATGATCATATAACAACATTCTCTTAGGTATTGCAAGCTTGCCGGCAACCAATGAAGCCTTTGAATGGAGGCCAAAAATCCCTTGAAAGCTTGAAAATTTATGCAAGTTACAATTGTGTTCAATCTTTATATGAGACATTATGCAAGCTTCGAAAAATCTGCTTTGAAAAAAACTAGAGATCAAGTCATTCAGCTATAACCAGGACGAGCAGGACTGGCACAATCTTAGCTCCTAACAACTATTATTTCATAATAGGCAGAAGAATTTGAAACTAGATTACATCCCCCCAAACGGAACAGCAAAGTGGAAGCCAACAAAATCATTCCCATTTTACTACTGAGAAATCACAGGACCTGGCATTTGTCTGACTGATTTCCATTATTTAAACAAGTATTAAGTAGCTTTTAAGATACAGGAACTGGCAAGTAACAGCTGCATCAGATTAAACAGAATAACATGCATTCCCAACATATATCGGTTCAAGGTAAGTATTGTGTGAGGCCATCCTACTGCTTAACATTCCATTTGATCAATATTTTCTGTAAACTACTTGAGGAGAACCTCTAATTATCTAAGGATGTCCAAAGTCTATTATAGAGAGGGTATGTTTTCAGGTGCACGTTACAACATATTAAATCTCAAATCACACAACCACTTCCAGATACAACCTCCCATCTGAACAATACTAACTTCAATTTGAAAATTACACAGCCAACAAATCAACTTGTACAATACACCATCGCAAACCTAGAGTTCTGTGAAATATGTCTCCAAATCTTTGAACATACCACCAAAGCATTTTACCTTTAATATTGCCTCTGCATTTTTACATTGACCTATATTACATTAAGTTGATGATTTATTAAGCATAGCTCTGTCCATGACTTTCAATCCAACAAAAAACAGTTTAAGCACTGAGATTTCAACTTAAAAAAATAAATAAAGAAAGAAGCATTTGTGTGATGAATGATACTGACATGCTCATAAGAATGGTATATCAGCGGATGGGACTTCACCTAAAATGTGGTGGCTTAACCACACATCACTGACTCACAAAGTAGCTTAGTTACTACAATGAGGTTAACTGGCAAGTGGTAAGAAAGCCATGCATGTATAACACATTAACACCATATCAGAATTAATCTTACCAAAAATTTAACTATACTGATTGCCAAATAAATTCATTAATCTGAAATAGCAGTAAAATAAATAGGCTTTAGTTGAGTTTCGTCATCCCCATAAACTCTAAAACATAAAAGAATTCAGCAAAATATCAGTTGAATTCCCAAGTTCTCTAGGCTCAAAAAAGCACTTCAACACAAACATGCAATGCTAGTTGCCTACATCAAAATAAGTAATATAAAAGAGAAAAACATATAGGAGAAACAAAAAACAGAAAAGAACATGCATACATGGTCATTACAACATCATAAATTATCAATCTCACCTGATAATATCTGCCGTCTAGCTTTTTTACACCATAGCCCAACTGAATTGTTCCGAAACTCTTAATATCAGTGACAACCCCATTTCCTCTATACACATGTTTTCCCACCCTAGTAACCAAATCCATGAGAGCTTCCTTCCTTATATGGGGCTTAAACAGCAGCATAAAATCGTAAAGGGGCATTTTACTCCTCCTGCTCTGGGGAAGCCAAGTCAGCTATCTATCTGCTTCAAATAGCAGTTAATTAGAAAGGTAAAAGGAGTGTTGGTAATTATCATCTTTCGAATATGTAATCAAACAGAAATGATCAATATTGAAAAATGTTAAATTATTCAAAACAAAAAATTAGATAGTGCTGTGATAGGGATAAATTCTAAGATTTATAGAATGTAACAGAATTATGGATAGAACATTAAATAATACAATTCAATTCAATCGGATAGTTTTACAGTAATATTAGATTACATTGTTCATTACGCTCCAAGGAGGTTTGGAAATGACTACAGGAAACCTCACATATGAAAACTTCAAATCAGCAACAATAGGTGATTTCAGATGTAAATTCTGTTATGGGGTTAATCATTTAAAAAGTTAAATTAAACACCCAACTTCCTCATTGGAGATTTCCTTAGAATAGTTAAAAAGAATCAACTGATTCACCAGCCTTGTGACTAGCCCCTAACAACAAAACAACAACAAAAGGAGGCAGCACTATAGCATTTCCCTGCCCAAACTTAAACGCAGAGAACTACCCGAAAAGCAAAAACCAGTTTCCATAGAGAGAAAACACCCAGTCATCAATTTATGAGCAGAGAAACACTGAGTTCCCAAAACCCCAACACAGTAAATAACAAATCAAAATACCCACTTCAATTTTGGGGTTACTGAAAAGAACAGTGCAATAAGCAATAAATAGAGAAATCGGGAGAACACGATTTGGCTTCGGTAGAGAGAGAAAGGCGCCATCGGCGAGAACCTCAGCATCTGGACAGTTTGGCTTCAATAGCAAGCTCAATGGGTAGATAATGTTGAAGATAAACACAAGAAAAAGAAGGAAAGAGTGTTCACCTCGACGCGGTAACAATGGAGACACCGGCGGAGAACGGCGGCGCAGGAACCACAACCTTGGAGAATCAATAGAAAGTGAGAAGGGTATACGTTGGTGTCATTTCGTATGTTTGTTTTAGTTTCAGGGAATTTCTATTTTCATTTTCAAATGTTTTTCTTAATAATTATAAACTAATTTTATATAATTATTTTTTACTTATATAATTCACATTTTATTTTATCATTTTTTAATTTTTATTATAAATATTTTTTATAATTATATTTTATAGTTACAATTACTTTTAAATATAAAAAATTATTTTTTTATATCAAAATTATAATTAATTTGTAAATTATATTTTATTTTTTTACAAAATTATTTTATATTTCAAGTAATTAATTAATAATTATAATAAAATTAAAATAAATTCAATTTATAAAATAATTATATAAATAAAAAATGCAAATGAATGAAGAGACATGGCAGTATCTCTATGCGCTAGTAGTGGAAATTATTTCAATTTAAAATTAATGTAAAAAAATAAAAGTAAGATAAATAATAATGATAAAATGTATAGAAGTAATTTTCACTGTAACCATAAACATATACTTATTTTACTTTTATCAATGATAACTATTGCTTTATATTATTCCAAATTTTTATTATTTTATTTTTATTTTATGTTATTATAAGATATTTTATATTATTATTGATTAAGTATTGTCATATTATTTAATCTATTTCACTACTTAAGTAATAATTATTAATTATGATCAAATTCATTAATTAATACGAAAATGTAAGAAAAATATTTATATTAAAAATAAATCAAAATATTAAATTTTGATAAGATATCTAGGTATACCTCCAATATATAAATTAGTTTGTTAATAGGACTGTGGGCATAATCTCTTTGTCTGTTAAGTTTTAGGTGTGAGATAATCAGAATAAATGATGTGGCGATTTCACTGATTCTCATGGTATGGCTTCTTTCTGGGCTCTCTGTTATTTCTCTGATTCTCAGAAACTGTGGCCCAAAGAGAATATCCCAACTTTTATTTTTATCCCAACTTCATACATTTCGATGAAGCAAACATGGGCTTTGTGATTGACCGAACTATCCACACCCCAATGCTCTTGTTTAGTTCGTCATAATTTTTAGAAAAAAATTATTTTTAAAATTTTTTTAAATAAAATTATGATTATAAATTATTTTAAATATAAAATAAGTTAATTTAAACTTATTTTAATGTTTGATTTTAATATTTTTAATTTTTTAATAAACTTTATTTATTTAAATATAAAATAAATTAATTTAAACACAAAATATTCATACCAATACTTTATATTTTTTTTTAGTTCATGTTATCTAGTAGTAAATTTCATTATAAACCATATATTAGTTTTAGGTAAAAAGTCCATAATACAATGAAAGATTTTTAGGTCCCAATACGGTTTTCTTTTAATGTTATACTATTTAGCATATGACACGTATGCTTAAATGAGTTATTATTATTTTTAACTGATTATATACTCATAATGATTAATATTAAAAATGTTAACCTTTGTAATCAATGTGCAAGATAATAATAATCAAAATAAATGATGTGAAATGTTCAATAATACATTATAAGATAAATGTGTAACTTAAAATGATTAACTTAGTATTGACGAAGTTGTGATTCATTGATAAGTAAATTAAAGTTCAAATATACAAGTTTTATTTATAATATTAAGGTTAAAGTTTAAATATAGTTAAAAAATATTTTGTGAGAAAAAATAATTTTAATGTTTTGACCAAAATTATAATTAATTAAAAAGATAATTAGCTTAATTTAAAAATAAAAAAATCAACTATTTCTTTCCTTCATTTTCAATCTTCGCAATTCATACCGTCCCTAACTCCTTGAGATAAAGGTGCTCGAGACTTACCTGGTTCGGTAATCTAATCTAAATCCAAGCTATTTGGATCATGTAATATTCAATTTCAATAAAAAAATCAAGTTGAGACTGAACTGTCCTTCATTTTATTCAAACTCAATTCAAAGTCATATAATATTTTTTTATATTTCATCTCTTATTTATTATTAAAATTAATATAAATATTATTATACTATCACTTTAATATTAAAAAATTATTTTTAAATTTTTTACTTTTAAAAGTTAAAATTTTATGTTCTAATTTACTAATTATACATATAAAAAAATTATATTCAAATTTCAAGTTAATTTATCTTGATTTAATTTTAATTAGACCACACATAGATATAATCATGAAAGGGTTTACTTGAGTTTAGAAGAGTTTTATTATTCTTACACTTACTTTCTACATTAGTTCATATATCTTCTTCATCGAGAGAAAAAACAAGAGAAAATAAACATTCAAAAGTATATTTAAGTATTAAGAAATATGTTTCTTTTTTTATAACAAAGACATAAAAGTTTGATATAAAAATTTTATTGTATATAAATATCTTTTCCTAGTTTAAAATTAGGTTTGAATTAATAAAAAATTAACTTAATTAAAATATTAAATTAAAACTAAACTCAATCAAATTTAACTCAATTCGATCAAAAACTATTAGTAGTATGTTTGTTTTAATTTTTAAAAACTTTCAAATCATAATTTAAATAAAAATATGTCTTTCATTACTTTTACTTAAATTATAATTTTAAAATTTTAAAAATTAATTTAAACATATATAAAAATATAATAAAAATATGGTAACTTCAAATTAAAAAAAGAGTATTTTTTGAATTAAAATAAAAATATAAAAATAATATATAATATTTGGGGTACACTTCGTAGACCATCATTATCTATCACTGTGTATTAACTTGGGGTGGACTAGCGTAACCATGAAGTAAAATATATTTGCTGACACAACCATTGTCGAGTTCAGTCACGTCTCATATTTGCAGTCGAGCGGGAAGAAAGTGGTTTCATTTTGCATTTTAGTACTTTACACTCTCTCTCCCAACCGCAGTTCTCTCTGTCTTTCCTTTCAAAGTTTCGGTCTTGCTTGCTTAGCTGCCAAGTCATGGCGAACTCCAACTCCGCGGAGCTGTTCCCTCTTCCCGACTCGGTAGACGACTTGATACACCGCATCTGCGAGAACCAGCGCCAGAACCCCCCCGATTCCAATGTCAGGCGCCAACTCGCCGCCATGGGAGAAGAACAAGCTCTTGAGATTCTCTCCACAATCTCAAGAAATAAAATTCGGAGCACTCTCACCGGCTTCATACTCTACATGATCAGAGTATACTCGCAGCCCCGTTCTCCCAACGAACCCATTCCCATCTCTGTCTCGCCAAATGCTAGTCCGGGTTCTGCTGCTCGCCCCATCAACCCCCATCAAGGTTGCAACGAAGACAAGTCCAAGCTTTTATTGTTTTTTTCTTGTTTTCTTTTTTCGCTTCCCCTTTTAAACTTGTTGTTTTTCTTTAAAAAAAAAAAAGAAAACTTTTCCAGTCTGGCTTGTGATGATTTCAAACTTGGAATTATAATCTGCTGAAACACAGGTTTCAGCATTTGTAGCTGTTTTTTGTTTGATTTATAACCTGAAATTTTGTGTATTTGGCGGCAGTCCTCGATTTTCATTTTTTTTTTTACCCTTTTGTGGAAATTAAAATTATTTTTCCCCCGAAAATCTCGATTTGTTGCTGTTGGTCTTTTACCGTGATTTTCTTTCTGAACAATTTGAATGTCATTTGTGCAATCCGAGTAGTTCAAACGTTCTGTTCCATTATGTCGATGTTGGTTTTCCCGTAACTTTATTTTGTTAAATGTTAATTGTTCACTCTTTGTCATTGGTTTTTGAAGGTACGGTTGGAGTAGGCGCTACTCACTCACCAGTTGCAGAGCATCCAGGCAACTCATCACATTTGAGTGCTGAGAGAGGGCAGGAAAAATCAGTGAGCCCGGCGTTGGTGGCCTTGGGTGAATTGGAGTTCAGAAAGGCCTTTCTGTTATTGAATTATATAGGAGGGTAAGACAAGTGAATCTTGCTTTTTCTTCTGTCTTTATTTTTATTTTTTTTTCCCTTTTCGGTGTTTTGATTGAGGTAAGTGGTGCTTATTTTCTTCACTCAAGTACAGAGAGAGTCTTGAAAAGGCTATCACTGCAGACAAGATTATAAGTCTGAAAGAGTTGCCAATGGGAAAGTTTGAGGAAGAATTATGGAAGGCAGTGGGCAAAAAATACATCAACCGTGAAAGTGAACGGCAGTTGGTAAACATCATGTTCTGATTTATTTTTCCAACAGTAGTTTTGAGTGGTTTATTTCTTTGCAATTGGTTTAAATCACTGTCACCTGTGTTAATGGTATTCAGCTGCAGTCCTGTATGATCCAAAGATAGAACATGTCCCAACTCTCAATTGCAAGTTCCAAGCGCACAAAATAAATGCAACTGTGTGATGAGTGGTCAAACTGAAATTTTTTAATTGAGATTTTGTTTCAAACTTGAATGTTTAACAGTTATGGTAGTTATAGAATTTGGCTGAGTACAGTTCACTTCTTGGGGTTTTAATTTGTTAGAATGTTGCTTATTATTTGATTTTACAATTTTTTTAGCGTTAAACCATAAATCAAAATGTTTTTTTATTAAAAAATAAATGTTGAATCCTACATGTAAATGAGATGATGACAAGTTTTGATTTCTTGTTAAGTCATTTTAGCATGACCCCCTCTCATATGTAAAAGAAAGAGAACCTTGTTAAGCCATGGGGTACAAGATTTTCACAGTATAAGATGCTGCACATCAACATGGGACTCTTTCATGCAGCATTAGCCATCTTGTTTTGTTAATTATTTGCTTACTTACTGTTATTAACTTTGGTGTTTTCAGTCTCTTGAATGGGATTCTGGCAAGGCACATTTATATCACTGCTATGTTTCTCCAGATGGGAGCTTAAGGTTCAAGGTTTGTATGTCTCTCCTCCATTGTATTTGTTGTCACAGACAGTGGGCTTAGGAAGATGCTTGCAAATGCATTATTGCAATTATGATTGGGAATAAATGCACACTTTGTTGGATGTGAAGTTTCTTGAGGATGTCTTTTACAAATTAACAAAATGAATGCACCAACTAATACACCTAATGGTGAAGGCTGTTGAATGAGGCTGTATTCATCGAATCTCTGGTGTTACAAATAAAAGAGTTTGTAGTTCTTCCGTCTTGGGTTGAACTACTTCCTGCATACCAGAACCTCAATGTAAATGAATTACGTGCTTTGTTCTGTGGTCTTCTCTGGTGCGGCAGAATGGATATGTGTACTCTTGAAATTTTATCCTTGTGTGACTATTCAATGGCTTCAAAGCTATGAAATTTCCAATTTGTATAGCATTATAATTATGATACTGAATCAATAAGCTGTGTTCGGATTGTTATATGGTCATTATTTTTAGTTACTCATTGCTGATTCAATTGTCTATTTCTATGCTGAAAATGGTCTATTTTATTGCCTCTTTGTTTGAATTATATTTCAGGGCCCTATTTTACATAACATGCGAACGCACCTGCAAAAATCTCTAGGCGATGACAATGTTTTGATTGTTAAATTCGCTGAGGAGAGAAATGTAAGGAATTTAAGGACCAGTGTTCAAGAAGCTGATGCTCTCTATAAGAAGTTTGGAAATGAAGGGATCCATGTTGGTCTTTGTCTATATCGCTTTTTTGGTAATCCTATTTCTTGTTAGTTTTACCTTTTAACCCTTGTTAGGGTTTCTATAATCCTGAAGCCACAGTGTATTATTTTATATTCAATTAAGATGTAAAATAGTACAATAGTCTGGGAAATTTTGTATTTTCATATATTTTATGCAATATATGTCTAGGCGACAACGCTATGAATTGCTATCATCTCTGTTTTGCTGTTATCTGTAATCTTACACTGTATTTTACATTCATCAGATTTCTGAAATTTCCTTGCTCAATAATATTCTTTAATTGTATGTCAGCGTCAGCCTTATAATCAGATCTTGAGGTACCTTGTGTGGATGCTACAATCACAATGTAGCCTTCATATCGGCTATCATTACCTCAAGTGAGAACATACTGTTTTATTATATGCTCGTGTTATAACTATAGGTAGTCATGTAAGAGTCTGCTTTCATGCTTGAGTTAATTTCTGTGGGTGTATATGGCCCTGTGCAGCAGTTAATAAATGGAAATAAGGATATACGTTGATTTGGAATGTTGATCCTTGCATTTATTTTTTAGATCTAGATTCTATATTTGGTGGTCATAATATGTTTATCATTTGGTTCAATTTGGTGGTTGCTGTCATGCACAAAGCATTCTTTTTTATTTATTTGGAATAGTGCAAGTGCGAGCACCTGGGTAAGGGAGGGGCATAGGTAGCCTAATGGAGGATTGAATTTTGACACATCACACTCTAGTCCTAGAGACCAAGACCAGTGTCAGTTGAACTTCAAGCTTGTTTGCTGCACAAAGCATTCTTTAATTATCACCATATGTTATGTGTCTGATGCTGTCTTTTGAGTTGTTTAAGAAACCTTTAGTGACTGAAATACGTTTATATAAATTTTCTACCAATTGAACAGTTTTTAAAGATGGTGGAAAGGAAGAGAAGAAGAAGGATCCAACAACGTCCTCTGTGAAATGTTATTTTGTTAGGATGGAATCATATTCTTCTGCAGATGAGAGGGAATCTTACATTTTGTCAAATAAGACAATGTTTGAGGCTAGATCTTTATTTATGCATGCTCACATGTCAGTCAATATGGACAAGTATATGACTAGGTATGACACTTATGGCCCCCACATACTCAGAGTATATTTGATCCAAGGTACTAACCTCATAGGTATTCAGGTTCTCTCTCATTCTGTCAAAGACCCTAACACCTGACATTGACTTGGCAACTGTGGAAGTTCAAACAATTCAAGATGTATATTGCCGGGTATAGTCAATTATTACGTCACCTTCAGAGGTTTTACGGTCATGCCTGCAGCAAATTATTGTTTTGTTTTGTTTTCTTTAATGTGAGTTTAGGATGAAAATGGCAATATTGTGTATGATAATGATGAGAAACCGCGTATTCACACTGATGGAACTGGGTTCATCTCAGAAGATTTAGCGATGCTCTGCCCAACCAATGTGTCAGAAGGAAGGCACATAAACAATAAATATATTAAGGTATCTTTTCTTTTCAATTGTTTTTTTTTTTTGGTACATTCTTTTCAATTTGTTATTCCACTATATTGTTCTTTTCAATTAACTTCCATTATTTATCAATCAGTGGTCATGTCTTATAAGAATCCGCTACTGTTATTTTTATCATCATTGGCTATTTGGCTTCATCCCATCATAACTATTCATCTGGCGTTATTTTCTTTTTCTACTATAATAATATATGCATAAAGAAAATCATTTTTTTGGAGGGATGAAGCTTGAGTTTTACCTTTCATAGTTTATGTGCTTTCCATTTATGCCTTTTGCTTTTTCCTAGTGATTTTGATGTGAGACATGGAATATTGATGGAAAATTATAGTTAAACTTTGATAACTGCCTGCTCATATGAAAATCTTTGAAGAGTCTAATGTTGTGGCATGGAAGAGAAAAATTTTGGTTGATTGCTCTCTTGTCCTTCCTGTTCTCATGTGATTGCATGATCAACTCCTCTCTAAGAGTAAAATGTCTCAACGGGGATAAAAGAGAGAATGTCTCGTTTCTAAGAAAATGTCTATATTATGAAAACCTTCTGTATTGTTATTTTCAATTAATTTTTTGAAGAAACTAATTCTTTCTACATGCTGTTATTTTTTTGGGGGTGGGGGTTTAAAAATCTTTTTTCTTCTTAATTGCCTGGACTTACTCTTATTCCGCTTCTGATTTTGTTGTTCCATTTCTCCCTATAAAGTAAATTTCAACTCTTAGGTGCTTGACTGCATGCATACATACTTCAATGTGTTTTATGATCTAGTCACTTTTTTTTTTTTTAAATTATTCTGTGCTTTATGGCTGCCTTTAAAATTAGGAAATTCCCAATCTGGTTGAACTTGAGGATATGAGTATGGCAATGGGAGAAGCAGAGCCCAGCACATGTCAGCCAGTAGGTGCTTTGTTTTTTGCTTCCAGTTTTCATTTTGCAATGACATGTTTTATATGTGTGTGTGTGTATTAAGCATGGATATTATTCTAATATAATTTATCCTTTTCCTCCTACCATCAAGCCTTTGCTAATCCAGTGCCGTCTCTTTCACATGGGTCGTGCAATTAAGGGTACTCTTTTGGTTAACAGAAAGGTACATATTTGACAGACTCTTTTGGAAAAAGAATTGATTTCATCTTCAGTATATTATAATACTGTACATAATGGAACACCTAGTTTAGTTCTATGTTTGTGTTGAGTTCTTTTGAAGCTTTCATGGTTGATATGTTTGTAAATCAATTATTTGTATATCAACATCAGAATTTTGTACTTTTTGATTTTTCAATATATTCACCTCAATTCAACAGGTTTCACTGATTTTTAATGATTAATTGGAACTTGGAGTTCTATATGACAAAACAGATAAGATAGGTGATTATGTTTATAAAATACGCTTAGCAATATGATTTTGGTGGACATTGAGGGCATTATGTGAGAGCTTTATTGAAGTGGATCATAAAAGAATGGTAGTGAATGAAGACATTAGACACTGATATGTGTTAACCTTTACCATAAGCTTCTTCTTAATTGAATAAAAAGAAAAGGACAATATCACCTTGTTTTTTCATTTCTTTATATTTAATTGAATTCTGGGTTTGACAGCTGAATTTGGCTGAAGTTGTTTGAGCCATTTTTCATGTTTTATGATAATTTTTGTTTGAATGTAAAGGTTAGCGTTGGTGGTTTGAACTCTTGTAATAATTGGGAAATTGTGCCATGTTTTGTTTATACTTGTTTTTCAGCTCTTTCCTGAGTTATGTTTGTTTTATTCATTTACTTGTATTTTTTAATCCTGCAGCTTCTTCCTAGGACAATACAGGTTCGACATTCAATGATTAAAGTTGAGACAGACTCAAGCCTTCTAAATATTCAAAGCATAAATTCAATGGAGATAGTTGGAACCAGGTATTTTAGTGTTATGTTTTGATAGGGCTGATATTGTTTGCTCTTGCTGGCAATTTATTACTTGGGCTGATTTCAGTATATTGATCATACTTGTTGGCATGATGAATTATAGATATGTCATTGTGCATATTGAAGGGTGGAGGCATATGTTAGGTAGTTTGTTTATAGTTATTAATTTCATGATATCTATATCTGAGCCTTACATATATATATATATATATTTATTTATTTATTTAAAAGCTTAAGCTGATAGGATGTGTCCAATCACATAGATCAAGCTGACAAGCTAACAAATCTGCCATGCACAAATGATGTGTTTTATCTGGATGCACCATGTTAGCTTTGCACTAAGGTTGACAACCTTATATTCGGGTTTCACCATGCAGGGTTAATCAAACCAATTGCTTGTGCCCCTTGGTCTGTTGCACAACTGACATGGTGCACCCAATCGAAGCGATAATCTCTTAAGAATTAAATGGCATGGAAGGCATTTATACTGATATGTTTTTAGCATCTGCAGGAAAATTATGCTTCTTGTAATGCATTTATCTCTTCTATTAATAAAGTTTCTTTATTCTATAGAAGGATAGGAAGTTAGGAATCAAAAGGACTTATTGATATGCTGATTCTATGTTGCCTAACCAACTTGCCCGAAGTTTGAAGCTGATAGGAGCTGGACCTAACCTTTTGAATTCAAGAGTAGCAAAATATTTTTTGTATTATTTGAGAAGACCTAATCTTAAGCCTACATCTTTCAGCAACCAGCCAAAGAGAGCATATTTATCTAAAAATCTAGTCGCACTTCTAAGCTATGGAGGAGTGCCAAATGAATTCTTCATGGATGTACTTCGGGTTAATTTGATAGATGCAGACCGTGTCTTCTCCAATAAGCGTTCTGCACTCAGAGGTAGTTCTCATACTGATTTCTAGATGCTAATATTTCTTTTGGTCATATTTCATCAAAAGCTGGTCTTGATTTGGATAGGGTGTAATTGTTCAACTACTTAAAATGTGTGAGAATCCTCCTCAGCAGTGTTTTTCAATTGGTTGGTTTACTTGCAGCTTCCATCAACCATGGTGGGATGGATGAATTCAACGTGGCAGGAATGATTTTATCTGGGATTCCTCTTGACGAGCCATTTTTGCAGTATCGTCTGTCTATACTTGCAAAGGAGGAAAAAAAGAGTCTAAGAAGAGGGAAGCTTTATGTTCCTGATTGTTTCTATTTAATGGGGACTGTTGATCCCACCGGATGCCTAGAAAGGAACCAAGTTTGTATAATTCAGTAAGCACTAAGCATAAATCTCATAATTTTCTTAGTCATTTCATCTTTTATTGAAAAAAAATCTTAATGTTAGATGTATTTTATCTTCACAACCTATGAAAGCAGAAGATTTGATGACAAGTACCTCCCACTGTAATTTGCTGCGGGTATATTTTTTTTCCTTGTTCATTTTCACTGTTAAAATGGGGTGCATTTTTGTTGTTTGATCTCTGAATGAGATGGTCTAGAGATTTGCGATTAAACTTAATGGCTTATAAGTGATAAGTTTGTGCTATTTGTGTTGGCACATTTATCTACTTCAGCAGTTACAATTTGATTCTAGTATCTCTCTTGATTTAATTAATGTTCTATGAGCATTGGTATAATATCTCTAGTTTTTCTGATTGTTTTATCTAAGACATGATAGCTTTGTGCTATAGATTCTAACCACACACACACACACACACTTAGGAAGGTGTTATTACGCCGTTAATGCCAAATGTAGAATGTTTACTTTTAGCGGAGGAAAGAGGGTAGGTGTAATCATTAATCTCAATGGCCTGCAATATGGATAAGCAGATATAAAACAAAACATTTCTATGATCATATTCAACAGTTTGCACTAGTGGATTTTTTTTTATGGGAACTATGCTTGCAATTTAATATTGTGGTGTCCATGCTAACTCTTTCATTCCTTTTTGTAGTGAAAATGGCCAAATTACCGGCGATGTGTTAGTTTATCGAAATCCAGGTTTACATTTTGGGGACATTCACATACTGCATGCCAGATATGTGGAGGAGTTAGAATCTTATGTCGGCCATAGCAAATATGCAATTTTTTTTCCATGTGTTGGTCCTCGCTCTTTGGCAGATGAGATAGCTGGAGGTGATTTTGATGGTGACATGTACTGGGTTTCTAGAAATCCTCAGGTTTCAATTTCAGTTGAAAAGCCTTCTTCATTTTTTCAGTGTTTTAGTTTTTTCCTACATGGTAATTTTACACTTTCCAGTTTCCTTTTTTTCTTTGAAAATTTAATATGAAACTCATTTTAAGGCTTATAATAAAATTTTAATGTCGGGCTGTTTGCTTGTTACTTCAATTTTTAGATTTGTTAATAAATATTGCTTCACAGGCTATATTTGTCATTTGGTCCTATTACCTGTTAGGTACCCCTATGTTGTATCATGAGGAAGGCTGAGGTGGCAAGAGGAGAGAGAAGAAGGCAAGAAAAAGGAAAGAGGGGTGGGATATTCTGTTATGCAGTGAGTATAAGAGAGGAGGGGGGACAAGAGAGAGGGAGGCAATTATTCAGTGGGGAAATTGGGGCCTTTTGGCTAGGGAGGTGCAGACCCTTCGAAGTCTGTGGTTCTATCCTTGTATTTTCTACTTTCTGTTGAGTGTTTTTCTTATTTCTCTGTTAGTGTGAGGGCCTGAACAGTTCCTGTAACTGGGATTATTCCCATTTTCAGTAATCGAATATCAAGGTTCCTATCATTACCCAATTAGGCTCATTCTGAGGATTTTTTTTTTGGGTATACAAACAGGGCCAAGGCCCAAAAGCAAGGAAAACATTTTTCATGAACTGCTCTTTGCTAATGCCTCATTGTGCTGTTGTAAGCGACAATTTTGATACTGTTCCTTATATTTTTCTCAGTTCATGTTTTGGCTACAGATTATACTAGTTTTCATCATCTTAGCGGACAGTCTTATCTTGCTTCTCTAGCTATTTTTAAATTTATACCATGTAGAATATGAAAATAAAATCTCATCCTTTTAATCTTGAATATTCACCATTTTAAAACTATTATTTTAATTTAATTTGAAGACAATAATTTTTCCCGCTAACTTCATATCTCAAACAGAAAAGAGAATTGAATTCAGAAAATATGTATCTATATTTTTCTTTGATAAAGATTTCAAAACAAGTGACTAGGTGAACTGCAGTGGTGCAAAGGACATGGATTGACTTCTGATTGTGAAAGACAATTGAAAGCATGCCATGGGCATAATGTAGTTAAAAAGGGAAGCACAGAGTTGTTACTTCTTAATACAATTCATAATTTTTGAATTAGGTTTATGACCTTATTTTTGCTGTATGTATTTTTTAAATTTGGATGAGAAGGTACTCAATAATGGCGGATCTTCTTGGAATAGGGAGGAACCATGCTCCCCCCCCAAAAAAAAATTTTAGAAACCCCGTAGAAGTGCTGATGAAAATTAATCATCCCTCCCCTCAAACATTATCAAAACATAATATGCCCCACCCCACCCCGCCAAAATTTTTGTTCAAGATCTGCCACTGGTACTCAAGAAATTTCCTTTTTAAGAACGGGTATTTTTTGATGCAGAGTTCTGTAGCATTACATATTAAAGGAGTAGTACTGAAATCAAATCATTTGCATATGATCAGCGCCTCTCATATTGCCTGATGAGTTAGTGTGCATCTTGATTGACTAATTGATTGGCCCATACTGAAGTATTGGTATATTTAAGGCTTGTGAAAATATTGTTAATCAGATAACAGAAAAGCAACATGATCCAAGCATGTGTAATTTTCTACGAGCTGAAAATTCCTCAAACCAAGCTGTCAATTTGTGAACATAAGATGATGGCTGGGACATGTATTAGCTCTAAATAATCCTATATTGTGTTATTGGAGAATTTGGTAGTCAGAATACCAGAGGTCATAATGACTAGGATGGCTTGGGAACCCTAGAAGTCAGACAAAAGAGTAAATGAGGCAATATTAGGGCCTTAAATAGTACATTAATTCAATATTTGTATGGCTTGTGTAATTATATTATATTTATGGATAAGACGTGATTTGGGGGAAAAAATAGGTATGGGCAAGTTCTGAAATAGGAGGTATCCCACTGAAAGCATTGCTAAAATTTGTCATCATTTTGAGTAACTGAGATTTAAATTTAGCGTTTTCCACATATCTTCACAAAACTGAAGCTCTGTTTTTTTTTTTTTCTCCTTTTTTCATCATGTTTAAAGTTGATAGGTACCCTTTTATGTGTTTTGTGTGTGTGTGTTTGCTGAGGAAGCTGATAATACTTAAGTTTCCTTTATATTGACCGTTTATGATTTGAAATGCTTCAGCTATTAAAATATTTCAGAAAGAGTGACCCTTGGGTGGAAAGACCTGCACCCTCCATTTCTGTCAGTTTGGATTCCAGTGTTAAAAAGCCAAGTGAACTATCAGCTGAGGAACTCGAGGATGAACTTTTTAGATTATTCCTGGAAACTCGGTTCCAACCAAGGTGTGCATGTGACAATATAGCATTAACATCTTACTTTCCTGAAGTAAAAGTTTATGCAGACATAGATCTAATCAGGCCTCTGTTATGTCATATCTGCTAGATATCCCATTTCTTCTGATTGTAGCCCGTAAACCTCTAAATGCATTCTAGTATGTAGATGCTGAGTCTTGACCATTTGAGTCACAAAGCAAATTCCTTCATTTTTTTCTTTTGGGTTATAGTAGTCATCTGTAGCATAGACAAATGGCCTTCGAAGCTTCATTTCGTTGTTGGATCACAAAATATTGAGGGACAAAAATATACCCATGCAATTTGTATGTTTTTTTTTTTTGGCCCCCGAGTATACTTTGCTAACAAGAAGAAAAATGTACCGTGTTATGGTGTTTAAGTAATTTGGCTGAGAATATCAAGTTGGGATCTTTAAAGAAATTTTCCAGTTTTAATTTTATGATCCATTTGTGAAAACTTATTCTTCTGTTTCCAGTAACGCAAAAAGTGTGGCAGCTGACAGCTGGATGGCACTCATGGATCGTTTTTTGTCATTAAGAGATGACTGCACCAAAGAAAAGGAACAGAAGGAACATTTGAAGGAAAATATACTTAAATTGGTTGATATATACTATGAGGCATTAGATGCTCCAAAAAAGGGTGGAAGAAAGGTTAGAATTGTATTATTCTCTGGTTGCTTTATACTCTGCCTGTTCAGTTGGACTTAAAAAACTTGCTTAACTGATTTACTTTATAATAAGATGTTAGGCTATTGCCCTCGTATTACCATTATGTTTTGTAATGAAATCTATATGTAGCTAAACATTTTGCAGCTTTTGTTGCTCTAGTTGCAATACATGAGGGTCCTGTGCCCAAGGGGGAAAGAAAGAGGGTCTCGTGCGGTCTTGTGCTAGGTTGACCTAAAGAGGTTCTGAAATTATGTGTCAGGAAATTTTTTTTGTTTCAACGATTTGGGATGTAGATAATATCAGCTATTGACCAAAAAAAATTATTGAAATATTCATAAACTTGAGGGAACTTGACCTAGGCTTTACCTTAGAAAATCTTTTTATCTAGGGTTAGTGTTCTTCAATCACTGGATATCATGGATCTTTGATGGTGGGCAATTCTATGATTATTACATTTACAATTACCATGATGACCTTTGTCTATATTGAGTAAATCTTAAAAGTTCACAGTTTTGAGTACCACTCTGCTTATTCAATATATTGTGGAAATGTTGGTTGCACATGCTCTCTGCTGATCAGTAATCCGTGAACATTTCTTACACATTTGATGACTGTCAATTCCCCGTTACGCTTAAATAATTGCGAGAGATGAAGTTGTTTACATTCTTAAATCCATTATTGATGCTGTTTGCTCTTCTATCATTTAAATGTTCTATTTGGGATTGAAAATACATTTTACTAGTTCTGGATAATTGTCAGACCATGTGATTTCAGTATTGGCTTTGTAATTTTTCACAAATATTGATCTTCAAGTAATAGTTTCCTACTGAGTTTTCCAATTTGAACTTTGTCATAATTCTTTATTAACAGGTCCAAGTTCCAAATGATTTGAGTGTAGAAATGTTCCCGCACTACATGGAAAGGGATAAATCATTCACTTCAACCTCTATCCTAGGTTTAATATATGATGAGGTTAACAGATGGATAACTCAGGAAGACATGTCTGGGAAGGGTGAGGACTCAAAATTAAGATAAATTTTTTTATTTCCGCAATACTTTATAACTTGATGCAAGATTTCTTCAGTACATTCATGCTGTTTATTAACCCACCTTCATCAGCTTCATGTATGGGGTATTTATACCATTTTTCCTTTCCATGCTATCAGAAATTAGAAAACTCCCCTGTTTTGATGTTGAAATACCTAAGAGCTGCATGGAAAAGTGGGAACCATTATATAAGGAGTATAGGAAAGCTATGATTAATGCCTTAAACGAGAATTCTAACAGCAAAGATGAGGCTGCAGGAATAATTAAGATTTATAAGCAGGTAAACTCAGGTTTTATATATTTCTTTCTTCCCATAGACTTTACTTTCTTTCCCTGGAAGTTCCCATATTCTTTGATGCGCTGATGGGACACTCCCTTGTAGAAATTGTATGGTGCTGCTAAGATGGAGGATAGTCCAAAGAATATTAATGATATTTATAACGAGGCTCTGGCTGTGTATCACATTGCTTATAACTACGCTATGGAAAAGAAATCAGTCAGCAGATGTGGCTTTGCGTGGAAGGTTGCAGGCTCAGCTCTCACAAGTCTTTATGCCATTAAACAAGATCAAAAGGCTTTGACCTGTGCTCCATCTGTATTGCTTGAGATTTTCGGTTGATAAAATCTTGTCGAAGTGGTAAAGAGTTTCATCCTTTTTTGTTTGGCTGTATATATTATATCAGATGTGGCATGGCCATATGTACAAACTAAAGGATTCATATGCTTTGCTCTCAGTGCAGCATGCAAGTTGATAGCCGTGCCTTTTCTGTCTCGCTGTTATATAATAGGATTCATGTTATTGACAAGCCTCCAAAGAGGACATGAACAATGCTTAGTATGATAGAAAATGAAAGAAGCACAAACAAATGTATGGCTTTGGGTAGGAGCCCTATTTAATTTTCGAGGCACCAGAAAACGGAAAATGCAGGCTCTTATTGATTAAATGAATAATTCAAAGACCAATGATAAGGCGTCAGCAGCTTAAAAAGCGGTTTCCCTGGATCTTCTTCGGAATATTTCTAAGGAACAAAATTAAAGAAAGGTTATAGCTCTCTTTTGGAAAGAAGTAAGCATGCAAACCAAGGGTAAACTTTTTTTTTTTGTTTAACCAACCAAGGTTAATTTTGTAGTGCAATCATTGCACTAAAAAATTGACTGTATTTGGACGCAATCCAATGATTCAGAAGTTGTCATATAAGCAGTTGAGTTTGAATTTGGAGAACATTTAGAAGGGCTTTAGAGACTAGAGAGTAATTAATGACCCTACCAATGTATCAATTTCGGTATTTGCCCTTGCCAACCCTTCCATGTAGTATGTTACATCAGCATTATTCATTAATTGTTGGCATAGCACGAGGGGATTATGTTCGCATGAAAATTATTATTTAATTTATGAGAGTTATATTTTATGAAGAGAGTTATATTATTATTATTTTTAATTTAGAGAAATTAATGAAATAATTTAAATGGATTAAATCTTGTGATGATGTTTTTGATTTACATTAAAAAAAATTACGTCAACATTTTGTACGGGTATGATCGATAGCAAATTGAAACCATGCCAAAACATGGTGCACAATAAGCAACAGTCAAAACACTAAATCAGCATGTGATTGTCTTTCGTTCGGGACCACCTGTAATCTGGAATAGGAATTTTCTTGATCTAACGCTTAGAGAGGAATATGTATTTTTCTCGTCCTCCCTCTAACTATGGATGTGGCATTTTTTATATACATATTCTCTTTTTAAAAAGGCATTGTTTTGGGTTTCGGATCATAATTTTCTATATACTTTTTAATAAAGGCATTTGTTTTGGTCCATGATTTTTTTAGATTAATTTTTAAAAAGGAATTGCTTTGGTCTAGAATTTTTTAATTAATTTTTAAAGAGGCATTGTTTTGGTTCGTAATTTTCTAGTTACTTCATAAAAAAGGACACTGCTTTTTATCAAAAGTTCCTTGATGATTCAATGAATTTTTCGTACAGTTGTGGGATTATAAAGACAAAAGAGAGCGCGGCATTACTTTAAAGTTCATAGAAGGGATAACGTTGACAATTAAGGTCTATAACTTTATCCAATATAATGAATATATCTGTGATGATAAGCTCATGACTCAGATTGTCGTTAAGTCATTATTCCATGAATTAAAATTGCATTCCTAAATTATAAAAATTTGACTGAAAATGACATCATATCTTATATATACGTATTTGATCATACCAAATAATTAAATTTTATTATAAAGCTAACTACTTTATCTAAAAGTAAGTTTCATCTATGTGTTTTTACAAGATATGTTCGAACTAATGCATCTCAGACTAGATAGGAAGAAAAGAATAAATTTTGGGAGAGATTGGACCCTTAATATCACTAGAAATACGATTTTTAAATACAATTTTTTTTCTTTTTAATTAATTTTTTTTAAAAAGGTCTCTCCAATTGTTTTACAGTTGTAATCCAAAGAATTAATTTAATAATTAAAGAGATATGTGAAAGTTACACTCTTAAAATTTTGTAAGTGGAGACTTAGTTTTTTTTTTTTAAACAAGGTATTTCTGTAATTATATTTTTTTAATGTGAGATTAATCTATCTGAATAATTGTGATTGTATTTCCTCACAAAACATTTTCTATCACAGTTAGACCTTTGATATTACATATTGTTTCACTTTTATTAATGAGTCAAATATTCTTATATTCTCTTTTTTTTTACATGAAAATTTAAAAAAAGTAAAAATTATTTTATTTTTAATTCAATACATGTCACAAGTCTCAATAAATCAGTCGAAATATTTTACACAAAAGAATTTTCACAAATTCTACAACAAATGATGTGGCATACATATTTCAGCCTTCTTTTAGTCAAAATACTAAAAATATAGCTAATAGAATTTAAATAATAATTCAGCTTACTACAGCCTTCTCTCTTTCGTAACAATTTTTACGAAATCTTTTCGTGACTAACAGCTCTATCCCTCAACAAAAATCAACGAGAAAAAAAAGAACAATACCTTTTCGATCCCATCAGTTCAAGCAACCTCATTTAAAAAAAAAAAAAAAGTGTTTAACTGAATATCCCTTTGTGATTTAAAATATATCTACTCCACACTTTCACAACATTTGGGAGACACGTGTTCACTAGAGTGGTCATCACCCTTCCTCTGTTTTCGCACTTGCTCTGCTCAAATAGAACATCCCATCGAGTTGAAACGAGAGAGCCCCACCTTCTCCACTGTTCAACCGAGACAAAAACTTGTGTCTTTTCAATCTCTCTCTTATCATGTTCTCCAATTTGTTTTCTCTTGTAGTATCATTATAACCCCTTTAACGTTAATTAACACCTCAGTAATTTGTCTCTGTCTAATAATATACTAATAATTATAGTTAACGTTAAAAATAATAATTTCCACAAAACTAACGTGATACACAGCCCATGTCTCTTAACGTTATCCAACAATCAATAAGCCGACAATGTCTCAACTTGTCCCACTCCACCCCCATGATCATTTGTTTTTTCAAAATTGTATAAACAATTGTTAAAGCAATTCTGAGTGGAGAGAAGTATGATGAAATCCTTCAAAGACTCTAAGATTTTAACCCTTGTATTATAGGTAAAATTTGCTTAGGGCACATTGCACTTCTCTACGCTAGCTAGCTTCCTTTGGTAGCCTATGATCATTTGTTGTCTGAGAGTACCCACTTACAAGTAAAATAATGCAAAAGCAACGAAAGATGATTCCTTTATTCATGTACTGAAGGTAGAAGTACGTTATTCACAGCTGTCCTTCTCTTTCCTTCACATGCTTTCACTTTTTCAAATCGAAAATGACAACCACTCGCTTGATTTTCTTCCACTGAATAGTTGACTTGGTTTCATACTCTCATCACTTTGTGGGCACGTCAAGAAAAGCATAGTTTTTTGTGAGGCACCGAGAGAGTTTCTGGCTGCTTTGGCGGTTCACAGAGGAAAAAATCAGAAACAGTGGAGGTGGGTCGGAGCTCAAAGATCATAGCAGAGTTGCAGAGGAAGAGAAGCAAGTGACTGGGAGAATGGAGAGCACACTTAAGGCCTTGAGAGATGGCGAGTCTGTGCTGGACCTCAGCCCAAGATCCACCGTCAGTGGTGGCGTTGAGGACATCTACGGTGAGGATCGCGCCACCGAGGACCAACTTGTCACCCCATGGACTTTCTCAGTTGCCAGGTCATTCACATGCAGTTCAAATTTTCAATTTTGCATACTTTCCCAGCTTTTTTTGAGCTTCATGGGTTCAGTTAATTATAGACTATGAGGAGGTTTTTTATAGTGGTTACCACCACAACTTGAACTTGTGAAATGTTAACTCTAATTAAATCCTGATCCTGTCCAGATGACTCGTGGAATATGGAAATGCTAATGCTTATATTTGATCATTAATATTTTCTAGTCTTTCTAACAATTGAGTTCCTCTTTGTTTTGTTTTTCCTGTTTTTTCTTTCATGGAATGAACGTTTTCGATTCTTGCTTGGCTAAGTACTATATGTTTTAGTTTTGTTTGTTATGATTTTTCTTGGCGAAGGATGATTTTTAGTAAATATATGTCAGATGAAATTGTAGTCTGAGTTTCTGTAAGATTTTGTGCTGCAGTGGGTACTCTTTGCTAAGGGATCCACAGTACAACAAAGGGCTTGCTTTCACTGAGAAAGAGAGGGATGCACACTATTTGCGTGGACTCCTACCTCCCACAGTTATCTCCCAGCAACTTCAGGTTGGCATTCAATGATAAGCTATGATTTTGATCTATTATTTACTAGTTGGTTCTGTTTTTTTTCTTCCCTTTTCTCTCTTGCTCTGATTATTTCTTTCTACTGTCCACAGGAGAAGAAGCTGATAAACAGCATCCGACAATATCAGGTTCCCTTGCAAAAGTACATGGCTATGATGGAACTTCAGGCAGGCTTTTCAACTCATCATGGTTACATTACCCAGCATGAGATTGTTTCTGGTTAAGTTTGTTTTGTTCATGATGTTAATCATGAGGTTGTCTTCTATAACTAGTGATGCATGGAAGTAGTATATCTTTGCAAATATATGATAATATTTCTTTGTTTCATGGTCTCTTTTCTCCTCCTAGTGGTGCTATGAAGTTTGAACCCTTTCCTTATTGAGCTTCACAGTAAAGGACCAAAGGATGCACTTGAATTTTTGTTCAGAGAACATGAAAAATATTATTCCTCTACTTCTGAAAATTGGCCTACGCATGAGGATGTAAAAATTGAAAAAGTAACACAGCATGTTATTCTGGTCCACAGGAGAGGAATGAAAGGCTGTTTTACAAACTTCTTGTTGATAATGTTGAGGAATTGCTCCCAGTTGTGTATACTCCTACTGTTGGTGAGGCTTGCCAGAAATATGGGAGCATCTTCAGGCGTCCTCAGGGTCTTTACATAAGTTTGAAAGAGAAGTATAAATTTCTCTTTTCCTGTGCTTGTATGCAATTTTGGACTACATTTGATGCAGGGTTATAGAGCTGTTGGCCTTTTGCAGGGGGAAGATCCTTGAGGTATTAAAAAACTGGCCTGAGAGGAGTATTCAAGTTATTGTTGTAACAGATGGTGAGCGGATTTTAGGACTTGGGGATCTTGGATGTCAGGTACTTCTGCAGGGGATTCAAACTCCTTCAAGATATAGATATGGTAGAAGTAGACGAGCTAGCCTTGACATAATTAATAATGTTGGATGCGTTTCAGGGGATGGGAATTCCTGTTGGTAAATTGGCGTTGTACACAGCACTGGGGGGTGTTCGTCCTTCAGCAGTAAGCATTCTACATCTATTACTTGTTCCTTCTCATTATATCATTATTTGTCTCATTCCTCTGTTTGAAACCTTGAGAACTTTATCAAGAGAGTAATAAAGTAATTAAGTTAACTAAAATTTAGAAAGCTTAGTCTCATGATTTTTTTTTTCTTTTTCCTTTCTTTTTTCTGTGGTTAGTGTTTACCTATTACGATTGATGTGGGGACAAACAATGAGCAATTACTGAACGATGAGTTTTACATTGGGCTTAGACAAAAGAGGGCAACTGGGCAGGTCTGTATAACATATGCCTTGCTCAAACTTATTTTATCATAATTTTCTATCTGCATCATTTAACTTGCATTGATCTGAGGCAAATTTGATGGTTTCTTCTTAGGAATATTCTGAACTTCTGCATGAATTCATGACTGCCGTCAAGCAAAACTATGGAGAAAAAGTTCTTGTACAGGTTACAAATTTCATGCATGATTTATGAGGTTTGTGAACCTGTATTCAGTTATTCAATTATAGTGTCTGATTACTTCTATGATTTCTTCAGTTTGAAGATTTTGCAAATCACAATGCTTTTGAGTTGCTTGCAAAGTATGGTACAACTCACCTCGTTTTCAATGACGACATACAGGTACTAAGTCGTACATAGGCTTACATCTATTTTTTGAAGATTGTTATGTTCTAATTATTAATTTCTTCTTATCTCAGGGGACTGCATCTGTCGTTCTTGCTGGGGTTGTAGCAGCCTTGAAGCTTATTGGTGGTGCACTCGCTGAGCACACATTCTTGTTCCTTGGTGCCGGAGAAGTAAAACTCTTTTTTCCCCCTTTTTCTGACTTAATATCTATGCTTCTTTCCATGCTACTGAAGTGAAGAGAAACAACCAAAGTAATAAAAGTGGTATATAACTAGAGAATTTTAAATTATTCACTTTCTATGTTTTATATTTCTTCTTTATTTTGAGAGTATTGCGTGCACTCACATCACCTGCGATTCTGTACTTAACAAGTTAGTTTGTCTAACTTATTTTCCGTCATGCTTTCAGGCAGGAACTGGTATAGCAGAGCTAATAGCTCTTGAGATGTCGAAGCAGGTGAATGAGCTATTTATTGTTTATATAGTAGTCACACTGGTTTCTTGAGTTAATTATTAAATTACAGTTGGTGATGTTCTTCTATTTGTTTATGTTGCTTCTGCTGCAGACAAAGACACCTATAGAAGAGAGTCGCAAGAAGATATGGCTTGTAGACTCAAAGGTATTAGCAGGCATGATAATTTTACATGGAAAATTGTTCTTTTCAGTTTCATTTATTTTATCTTTTAATTTTAATTGTTTCAGTTTTTCTAAAGTATTTCTTTTTTGCTATTGCAGGGTTTGATTGTTAGTTCGCGAAAGAATTCACTTCAACACTTCAAGAAGCCTTGGGCTCATGAGCATGAGCCTGTTTACAGTCTCTTAGATGCTGTTAAGGTGTCAAAATAAAAATATGTCTGTTTAGGACTTGCAGTAGGTTGTCTTTAGATGTGTCTCTATCCTTAATTAGCTTACATCTTCAGGTAATCAAGCCTACAGTTTTGATTGGATCATCAGGAGTGGGAAGAACATTTACAAAGGAAGTAATTGGGGCTATGGCTTCAAACAATGATGTAACTCTTCTCACTCTCTCTCTCTCCCTCTCTCTCTCTCTTGTTGTGCATGAGTATTTGTGTGCTTTTTTAGATATACAGTAATACAATCTTAGGAACTGTATCTATGTCATGCCTGGCCTGCAGAAACCTCTCATCATGGCTCTCTCCAATCCAACCTCACAGTCTGAGTGTACAGCTGAAGAGGCTTACCAGTGGACTGAGGTAAAATAACAGATAACCATATTTGTTTTCTGATCTGGTTTAGATGCAAATGATGCTTAATAACCCTATTTTTTATCAACGATAACTTCCATAATTTTTCTTTGCTTGTTTCAAAAACATAGGGTCGTGCAATTTTTGCTAGTGGGAGTCCATTTGATCCTGTTGAATACAAGGGCCAAGTTTATGTTTCTGGACAGGTTTTACAATTCTCTTCATTTTCATGATTAGTTCTCTTTCAATTGGTTAAACAACATAGCATCATATCTAATTCTTCCCTTGACAGCACAGGCCAACAATGCTTACATTTTCCCTGGCTTTGGTTTGGGTTTAGTAATCTCAGGAGCAATCCGAGTACACGATGACATGCTTCTGGCAGCCTGTAAGTGGATGACAAATTTAGCATGATACATCCTACAAACATGATGCTTTGTTCTTTCTGTCCTCTTCGTTTCATCAAGCTTCTTCCATTGTTGGCTATAAGTGCACCAGTGCATATTTTCTTTGATTGTTGTCTTAGAAAAAAGTATTTACTTGTGAAGACCTAAGCAATGCTTTGAGATCTTGTAAAATTGACAAAGCAATGCTCAACATTCTTGACATGTATTTATACAGCGGAAGCCTTGGCTAAACAAGTGACAGAGGAGAACAACAAAAAGGGCTTGATTTACCCGCCATTTTCTGACATCAGAAAAATTTCAGCTAACATAGCTGCAAATGTTGCTGCCAAGGCATACGAACTAGGTGTGTGCTCATTGTCTTACTCAGTTACTCCTAACACCCTCGTTCATACTAGTTACCTCTACCAATAATTGTTTTAACTCTCATTGTAGGTTTGGCTACACGTCTCCCTCGTCCTCAGAATCTTGTGAAGTATGCTGAGAGTTGCATGTATACCCCAGTCTACCGAAACTATAGGTGAATTGCTGGGCAAATTACTATTGACTCTGGAGGGTTTTGGCTGTAATAAACATGCGTCTGGCACATGGTGTGGTTTTTATGTAGCTTATGCAAGAGTGAGTGATTTTATGCTTTTTACATGAACCAATACTTTCTATTATGAAATCCTTATTGAAATCTCATGTCATGCCAATTACTATTCAAGACTTGCCTCAAAAAATGGCTTCAGAAAGCAGTATGGCTACAAGCCTACAAGTTATTTGGGCCTAGCGACTTTGGTTTTGAAGCTTACTCACAAGGAAGCTGTACGGCATATAAGAGTTTTATTTTGATACATTATTAGTAAAAAAAATTTTATATTATTATTCAGTTATATGTTGATATATCGTTAAAAAAGTTTAACTTTCAATTGAGTATATATGATTGAACAAGTGTAAAAAAATTTATAAAGATAGTGGATTAAAATTAGATCCTTATAACAATTCTTGCATAATAATGTAAGAATGGTCCAAGTGAAAGTGGTTTGAGTTGCATAGATATTATGTTCGGAGTTCAATCCATGGTCCCCTGCAAGGGGTACGACCGAAGATCGAGAGATTCGTCCTTCACCTTTCGGTGAGAGATATTCAGTATACACACTCAGTATATTCTAATATTTATTATCGATAACAATCAGTTAAGGTTATAGCATTTTTTAATGGAATACTTTGGCTCAAGCTCAAATGTTTTTTAAGTATATTTAGGATTTAAACTCAAATTAAGGAGAAAAAACACTGACTTATTGTCAAATATGTGACCACCAAATTAAATGCCTGATTGCAAGGCTATTGCTATTATGCAACAGCAACCGGTTATCGGCATGCTCAAGAAGCTCTGGAATTAATATATTTCTAACATAAGATCAGATAAGATAAGATTGCCGCTAGATCATCCTATTTACTATTTAGTCAAAAATAATTTAGATTTTATTTTTGTGCTTTTTTTGTCATAAATATTCTTTTTGAGTTAAGATGGAGAGAAGATTGGGATTAGGCATTTTGGCACTTGAATGGGGAGGTGGCTAAGGCAAGGTCCAATAACATTGACCACGAAATGGGCCTCTTTAGTGAAGGCCCAATATATCAGAAATGGAACTCTTGTCCAAAAATCCCAAAAAATGGTGGGCTTGATGTGAATCACGCAACGCAACCACTACATTGAACCCAAACAAAAAAAATAATAATAAAAAGAGGAGGAAAGAAAACCCCAAAACCCTAACCCTAACCTTCACCATTGGCATCCTTGTTGCTGCGAGTGAAGAGAGAAACGGCAGCGGCAATTGATAATCATGGGTGAGTTTCAATCATCTTGTGCTTTCTCTGCGACCGAGATTTTGTCTTGTAGCTGTGGCCTTCTTGTGCATATCCAATTCCACCGTTGCTTTGTTTGCAGGTAAGGTTCACGGATCCCTTGCTCGTGCCGGCAAAGTGAGAGGCCAAACCCCCAAAGTGGCCAAGCAGGACAAGAAGAAGAAGCCCCGTGGCCGCGCCCACAAGCGCATGCAGTACAACCGCCGATTCGTCACCGCCGGTACTTCTCAAAAACTCTGCGTTTTTAGTATTTTTTTTCCCCTTTTTTTCTTTCAAAATTTATTTTTTGATGCACAGATTTATATGAAAAATTATATTAAGAACTCTAATCTAATTTTTTCACCTCATTTGGGTATACGAAACTGGCACTCAGACTTCGAAACTCGCATTTCCAGATTGTTGCGTTTCCTTCTTCGTTTTTTTTGTCTTTTTTTTTATTGATAGATATTAGAAAATTCAATTTTTTTTTAAATTTTTTTGTCGGATTTTGACGGGGTCCTTTTTTTGGGTTGCAATTGCAGTGGTGGGATTCGGCAAGAAGAGGGGACCCAATTCATCTGAGAAATGAGGGGATGCTTATTTTGAAGGAATTTTTTTTTTTTTCCAAAGAAGTTTCTGTTGCTTGTACTCGGATCAGTATCTTGTTTTTCTTTTTGGTTCATGTTTTTCAGGCAGGTTCAGCAATGCGTTGTTAGACCCTTATTTTTATTGATCGAGCTCTGATTAGATTGTGTTCAATGGATGCCTTTTTTTTTGTTTTTGTTTTAATATTAAACTATTTACATTTACTTGCTGGATGCATTTGAAATTTAGAGATGGCTTTGCATATTTTTGCTGGGGTGTGGCTTTGTAATATCAGGCCGAAGTGTCAAGTTAATCTAGTTGTGGTATCTGGCAGGGAATGAAATGTGCGGCACTTCTTCTATTATTTGATGCACTCGCATACTTCCTGTTTGGGATTTTATACATTCACTCCTAGTTGGTGTGGTTAGATTGAGTGTTATGTTATGAAGAGATTCCAGACTGGTATTTCACCTTTTGGTTAATAGTGTTTTTGGAATTGTTTTTATGGGATTGAAGTTGTTCTTGTAGAATTGAGTATTTGACTAAGCGAGGTCTAGGCATTTGATCCCGCCACCCTTACTAGACTTAAAAAACTCTCCGGTTTGCACCATTTGGTATCTAATTTGGGGTCACGATAATATGAAATAAGATGACGGGTACACTTCAGAGAAGAAAATTTATTTTCGATTAGATGGCTAATGTATTTATATTTATATTTTTGAAATAATGGTTAAAATTTGCTCTTTTTCTCTTCAATAGTTATTATTTATATTTTATTTTTGAAGTGTAAATATGGGTGTATTCAACCTTGTCGTGCTGGTCAATGAGTGAGAGCAACTGATCTCAAAGTCGTCGTTGTCAAAGTCTCGCGCTATCAAATAAAATAAGGTTCACCAGATTGGAAGGAATGGACCATTGATCAGCTTGGGTTCCTGCATGAATCCGGAAAGACTTGTACTCTCATGGTCCAAGGTCAACGTCTTAAACCGTAAGAGCCTAAATGCACACTAAAGACAAAGATAATGGATACCAAATACACCAAAAGGACTTCTCCCATTATTATATATATTTGTATTATATGTATAGACGAGCAGGTAGGAGGAGATATTAAGTTTTTAAGTGCAAAACATAAGGAATTATTTATTCATGATTTTCTCAATAATTTGTTGAACCTGCTGTTAAAAACAGAGTTCTGTCCTAGTTTTAGATTTTCTCAAGTTATTTGTGGTCTCGTACTACTACTATCCCCACCACCACCTCATAAAGCTTACAGAAAGGTGTGTTGTATAAACAATTTAGAGACACACGAACTACGAAGGTAAATAAAACATTAAAACTCTATCTGTAAGTCATAATAGCATGCAATATATGCAAACATGCATCCATTCTGATTTTCTTCCTCCTATCATTCCCACATGTAGGGTTGAACAAAAGTAATACATATGTGAATTTCATATTATTTTTCCTTTAGGTGGAAGAATAAGTATCAAACCGAATAGCAGCCCACAAAAAAGAAAAAGAAGAAAGAAAAAAAAATCTAATCTACCACTTACACTAAATCTATATGGCTAATGTATATTGCTATTATTCCTAATACAATATGCAATTCGGGTGTTTAAAGTAATTGGTGAGATTAAAAATAAAAAAAAAAAATCTCCAGGCTGCAAAGCTCCAAACGATTGACATGAGTAACTATTGTAAAAATCTCAAGCTTGGTGTTTCTTGTAAATATCCAAATCAACATGAGTATCCTTGTAGCGCTGGCTCAGGTAGTCCCGGCATAAGATAGGAGGAAATCTGGAAAAAGTGTTAGTGCGGGGATGTGAGACACTAAAAGACCACTACAAAGGCACTTCTTCATTTTTCAGTCTTTCTCTGTAGAATTTTAATCTTTATAAATTGCCTGTTTCAGGACTCTCGTAACCAAAGAAACAAACCTAAGAATGGAAGGATGGAATCTGACTTTGATATTAACTTTCTAACATACAATATGCTGTCAAACTATGGGGTTGTTAACTCACTTGGGAGGATTACTATCTGATTTGCAGGTTGGCAAGCACTCGACTAGACAATCATGACTAGGCTCCAAAAAGTATGCAATCTGTAAAAGGAAACAATATTGGAATGAGCAAATCACAACTGATTTTGCCAAGCCTTCTATATAAAAACTGATAAAAGAATATGCATAATAAAGGAATGGGTCTACTCCAAATATTGCAGAGACTAAATTTTAGGCAGAGAATAACATGGAGAAGATTCACAATTTGTTGCTATCTAAGGCCACACAAAAGGGAAAGAGCAGCTACAAAGTGCTGCCAAGTTGATTTCTGGTTTGGGAACGGGAGACTGGGTCTTACCAGCAAGTACCAACATAACCAAGCTGTATTGGCTCAGTGAAGATGTAAGACACAAGTACATATAAACTTCAATTAGATGATTCAAACAAGGAGCAACCAGCTAGGTCTTGAGAGATAGGCAAAATAAATCATATTTAACAATATAATACTGGCTTTGCAATTAAGTCAAAGTCATTAGGGAAAGAGGCAAACTTTGAACTAGAAAAAAGAGCTGGAGCTTACAGAGTATCTCTCTTGACCATTTCCTATAACTCTGTGCAGTGTGGACCTGAGTATAAATGCAAAGCAAATTGTCGATTACACAATGCATAAAATTCAAATGAAAAAGGATACACTGTCAAAATAGACCAAAGGCCAAATCACATATTTTGCTTAGCTTTGGTTTTATCTATCAATATATTAAGTCTTACATTTTCTTTCTGGTAAATAATGACAGAGTACGGCACAACATTTAAGGTCTCATGAGAGCCCATACAAATACTAATGGAGTATGTACACATGGAATTCTCTGCTTCAATTGAAGCCTTACAATTTTTATTCTAGCAGCTAAAGGAAGACACAGGACACCTCATAAATGCTCTAAATTCTTACGAGTCCTTATAAATGTACAGGTTATCAACTATGTGCACATGCATTTGATTCATTAAGAGCTAAATCTATAATCTAAATGAAGGAAACTTTCATGGCAATAAGTATGATTTTTGACAATGATGAGGCAATATTATGTTACAAATTTATAAGTAAATTAAATTATATAGCATGCTGATATTCTATACTGATTTAGTTATTTTCATATTTCCTCTGTGACAAAAGATTTCTAACCAACTTGGGCTGCCATTAAGCAAAGATGGTGACGAAAGTTTGCATGCAACAATTAGAAGTGCAAAATGACTATAGCACAATAATGCATGACACCCACCAGTAGCTGGGCCATCACCCAAATCAATCTTTCGTAAAATACTACAGATGAAATCTGCTGGACAATCTTTAAATTCCTCCAAGGTCAGAATTCTACCTGACTTGGATCAAGTTCAGAAATACATAACAGCAGGAAAGGTTTCTTACTTGAAAATACAGTTGCTCCAGCGCTCCAGCATGTCACCAAGATTCACTATGAATGCTCTGCAACATAAACAATCAGATATATAATGTACATAGTTCAGGGGATGGGTATGACAAAGGTAATTAAACTCAAACGGCCTTGTAACAAACTTCCTGTCTTCGCGGCCAACTGAGTTTAATACATGATATCATGCAGCTCAAAAAAGAATGAAAATTTTAGAAATATAGTAGCTTAGGCAGATAATTGTAATTTTACTTTGGCAGAATTGTTTTGTGGTGTGCTGTGATGCTGTTAAATGAAAGTGGTATCACTTCTTACATGACTCCCATCATATATATTGGCATGTATGATAATTGGAAAGCCTGGAAATGACATTTGGATAAACAAATTTTTTTTAAAAAAAAAAAATTGATCAAAGAAGGGCATGTCAGAAAAATTTTAGAAATTTGCTCAACGAACAGGGTCATCAAGAAAGGAGAATTGTCATAAGGCATAGAATGCATATAGAAACCCTCCATAATCCCCTTTTGTAACCTATAAAGTGCCATAGGGACTAACCCCTTCAACGGTGCCACATCCTCCCATATCTGAGGTTTAGCATCCCTATCCTTACATATCTGCAATAAAAATATTAATGTTCTTAGTTAATCACAAAGAAGATTTGTAATATTGAAAGAAATATCAGTTGCCTTCTTACTTGAAGACCTGAGACATCATCTGTTGTCAACAGAGTAATTAAACCATAGTCAGTATGAGCTCCAGCTCCAAATAGTCCTTGCGAGGGATCTGATATTTGACCTTCATGGAACAAGGATGAATACAACTGTACAAGTTATTTTACTTTGTAATTATACCAGGTATAAGGCACCAAGACTACTGATTCAATACCTTCATAGTGTAGCAAGCGCAAAGTTGCAATGGGCTCTCCCAGCATTTCTGGCTTATCAAAAAAATTAGCATCCAAATCAAGTGCAAGGGCTATTATCTTTCCAACTGCTTTTCCCACTTCTCTGTATACCCCCAAAAAATAAACAAAAACAAAAAACAAAAGATGACAAATATGTGAAGTACAGCTTTTTTTCCTTTACACTGCCAAATACTAATCGTAATACAGAATTTCAGTCCAAAATGAAAAACCAAGGCAGTTAAATATGATCCATTATTTTCTACACATGAATGGAGCAATAACATTCACATAACATAAAGAAAAATAAGGCTACAAGCCCCTCGTCCCATGGAAAAAAATAAGAAGAAGCAAGATGAAACGCAATATACAAAGATTCAGGGGAAATTTATTAGAAACCAAACATATGCCCATATAGAAGACTCAGATTTCACTAGAAAGTACAGTAAGTCGGTAACAATTACCTAGTTCCATCTTTAGCACAAATGATTAAAAGACAGTATAGTTGCATGGTATTACAGAAAAATAACTTCACTTAAACTTACAATGCCTCTCGATGGAATTTTTCCATAGTCTCCTTCCACCCAGGCAAAACATCTGCATGACTACAAATTTTCAGGAAAAGGAAAACGAAGACAAAAGAAAAGCCAAGGAAAATGGATGACTTATTTGGTAGAAATTAGATTTTCTTCTCCAAAAGTCTCACAGACTAAAACTTTGACTCGGTTACCTGATGCAGGCCATTTATTTGGCCCATAAAAAGGTTTCTTCGAATCTGGGTCATCTTCAGCTACTTCAACTCCAATATAATATCCCTCTTTGTAATCTCCTACTTAACCCAGAGGGGAAAAGGATAATGATGTCATGGGTCAGGAAGAAGAAGAAGAACAAGAAGAGAATATATTGGAATTTCTATAAACATGCAATGAACATATAAGGACACATACCATGTACTTGGTTTTCAGGATCAAGTAGCTCATCAAGAATAGGAGTATAGCCCCTATGCTTTTCATTCCTGAGAAGCTTCATCTTTTCCTTGAGCGGAAGGGTGAAAAATTTCTTGCTTTGGGCAAAAACCTCGTCCATGAATTCCTGGCTTATTCCGTGATTGACAACATAGAAAAACCCAGAATCCAAGCAAGCCTTTTTTTTTTCACCCAGAAAACCAACAAAAAAAAAATCAGAGAGAACAAGTCCAGAATTCAAACAAAGTCAATTTACCCAAGTTATGCAACACAGCAATGAATTAGAAAGGCAAACCTGTTTAAGCAAATTAACGGATTGGTTGATGTGAGGATTGGAGAGGTCAATACAATTGAGGACTGAGAATTTGGTTGCTTCAGGGGCTCCTGTATTCTGTTTTCCCATTTTTGGAAGAAAATGGAGACGGACGACCTCAGGTTCAGAGCCAGTTCGCAATGGGAAAGAGAAAAAGTGAGTGGATTTTGCTTATATAAGCATTGAGCAGAAGACCACAGGTCCACAACCATTGCCTTTCATTAGCAGCCATAGTTTTTCTATTTTTATCGCTTATTTAGGAACAGACGCTCTTGGTAAGCAAATTCCTCTTGGATTTGGTGGTTTTCTTCTTTCTTTATTATTGCGCTATTTGTATATGGGCTAAATTATCCACAACAATTAATTTATTTTTAATTCTATTAAAGATAAATTATCTGTATGGAGATTAGAAAATTTTCTTTTGGGGTCAAATTTTTAAAATTAACAAAGTTGAAATTAAAATTTATGTTGATACATCTAAACTATACATCACATGCTTAGCAATCTCCCTTATCCATAATTCCACTATTTTTTTTTTGGGTGGTTTTTAAAAATTATCCTTCTATATTAGGCTTAAGATATAGATATGTTTAGTTTTATTTAATTTTTATAAAAAAATAACTTTTCACTAAAAGTATGTTTGATGAATGAAAAGTTCGAAGGAGAAAAATATAAAAAAGAAAATGTTTATTTTAAATAAACATTTATCTTATTTAAATATTTTAAAATAAACACTATTATATAATCTTTCAATATTCTTTTATTTATTTTATAAGTATTTTATAATTTTTATTTAAAAATAAAAAATTTTCACCCCGACTCTTTCTTTCTTTTAAGTTATTTCATTCAAACATATAGTAAAAATATTTTCATTATTTTAATTATAAACTTTTTTAAATACAAAATTAACTAATCCAATCATTCAGTATATCACCAAACACCAATCATAAAGTACCAAACTGAAATTGCTTATTGTCGTTTTGGAATTTTACTCTTATTGGATCCCTCTATCTTTTTTGTATTCTGGATCATATATTTCCATATAAGGTGACCTAGGTGGTACAAGATGAAATAGCAAATCTTTCTTTTCTATTTCATCCTTACGGCACAATCATGAAGGTTGCATCTCAAGAAATTTTTATTTTTCTTTTATTTTATAACAAGAAAACCATAAATATTACAATCGTACGGTTGATTTTGTCCAACCATAATTAGTTCGTGAAATTTATTTTATTAAGTATCACAAAAGACGCTTATTTAATTAGTTGTAGTTAATTGTAAACTTAAGTTGTGTTTAAAGTGTAACATAACTCATTTTAATTCAACACTTGATAAAATTTGTCATGTAACTATCAAATCCATAGTGATAATAACACGAGGAGAAAAATAAAAATTGCTCGCCTGATAAATAAATGTAAAATGTAAAGAGGATTGAATTAATCAGGAATTTGAAGGCAGACATTAAACTTTCAACATCGTATGATAAATCGAAATGACAAGAAATAAACAAATTGGATTGGAAAAGAAAAACAATTTTAAGTTTCTATTATGTAAGAAGATATTTTATATATTTGAATAATTCATTTAAAACTTTAACTTTTTATAATTTTGTACCTGAAAAAGAACTCTATTTTTTTTAAAGAAGTAAGCATAACATTGGCAAGAAGCATTATCTAAAAAGAAAATTAAATAACCACTGAATTTGTAATATAATTGATATTGGTGTCATTCTTAATTTAAAATTAGAATATAAAATATCATAGTTGAAATTAAATTTTTTATTTAATTTTGATTCAGAGTTATTATAAATTTTTTTTATATTATTATCTATTTACATGTTATCAAATATTTAATTTTTTAAATAATTATTATTTTAATAATTTAATAATATATAATTAAATATAAATATAATTTTTTTTTAAGTCACCAATATTCGTCATATATTCTCTGATATTAATACTTATACTTTTTGTGTTATAAAAAAAAGACAATGAAAGAAAACCGATATAACTGGGAAAAATAAACGAAAAATGGATAGATGAGGCTAAGAAAGAATGGAGATAGAATTTGTCAAATTCAATGTGATAATGAAATGTTACTTTTAGGAGTCTCACATACCATGCATTCAAAGGCTGTGACACGTTATGTACCCGAAAAAAATGCCCTGACACGTTGTCAAAGGATGCGGTTTTGTCTTTGCCAGATGTCAAAAAAGGAGCACTTACCGTACTTTTTTGACCAACTCAATTTTCTACGACCAGAATTTTTGTGCGTGTAGGAAATGCCCAACACATCATTTTTGGAGAAACAAAAATACATAGAATAAATAAGAATAAAGCGACACAGTAACACGGATTACTTTGGGATGAAATTTTTGTGTATTGTTAAATATATTAATTGAATTAAAATATAACACGTAATTTCAAATTTAAATTTATCCTGTTAAGATAATTTTATAATATTTTTTAATAAATGTTAAACTGTTGAATGTATTATTCTTAAAATATATAAAAATTTATATACTTTTTATATATTGCTTGCTTAATGTAATGAGAGTTTTAATACAATTTTATTACTTGAATTTAAATGTTGAAATAACATTTAAAAAGAATTATTTCACTTAAATGTGATAAAAAATATATGATCGAGCCGAGTAGCAGTAAACAGTATACAAATAGATAAAATGTGATGAAAATGATGAATGAAAATAATATTGTACAAAAAAAAATAGTGAATATACGAGTAATGGTTATAATTACTTACTTAAGGATATGTATTTTTATTTTATAGTATATATATATATATATATATATATATATATATATATATATGCACAGTCGTCCTCAGCCGTCATACACTGTAGAAGAGTAGCTACGCAGTCTAAAATGTTTTCGATTTCATTGAAGAAACATCCCAGCCACTGCTCACTTCCCCATGCAATCAAAAATGTTTGAAATGGATATATAGTATTATTCAATTGACCCACATATTTATAAAACATTCTATAATCGCGATAAATGCTTTTTTTTCTTTTAATTTAAAATTTTCTTACAAAGATAGTTACTTAAGTAACGATACTTATATTCTTTACAAATGTTAAATTTTTTTATCATAATTTTCAGTTAAAAATTAGTTTAACAAGTTAATTAATTTAAGGATCAAAATTAATTATTCAATTATTTCAATAATATTTTAATCTCTAATTATTATTATTATGTTAAAGTTTCTTTTTTGTTAAACCCTTTTTCTTAAATTTTGAACTTATGCATCAATTTCCAATATTATGTTGAAATAAGTATGAAAAGAATATAAAAAGCGTTGTGGATAATATCTAGGACATACATAGGCATCCATTTGTTAGAGCATTTTATATCTACACGAGGAAACAATTTACCATACGAAGCAAGGCGAGTCGCTAGGGTTAATATCTACATGTTGATCACAAGTACAAAAATATGGAGGCAATAAAGCGAAAATGAGAATGTAGACATATGGCAAATATATATTTTATCAAATACATGAATATAATTGAAAAAAAATTCAACGGCTACTTGTCCCAATGAAATGATTGGGATATATAGAGTAAAACTTAAAATATCCTATCCTTTTCTCTTTTTCATTAGAAAACAGTAGATTTATTTACCAAAAAAAAAAGAAAGCAGTACATTTTATATGCCAAAAACTAAAAAAAGTTAAAAATAAAAACGGCATTCCTTAACGTCCTTGCGAGTACAATGTTTCAAAAAATTAAATCAGAATGCAATGACTCCAAAGATAAGAATTATTTATACATATTATATATGTCAAGTGAAAATATTTTTTATTATAAGAGGTGAAAAAGAATAAATTTTAACAATTATATCATTTATGAATGATCTTTTTTCAAGATCACATAATCACTTTAAAAAGTCATATGACTTTATATTTTAATTTTGACTATTTATGTAAAAATTAATGGTCAAGATTTATTCATCTTTCACAATAAACTACTCCCTTCACTTGATATGTCTCTTATATATAATAATGATATTAAAATTGAAAATTGCTCTTTTAAAGGTTTTATATATTAAAATAGTTTGGTTTATTGATGTTAGGAGTGTCGATGGATTGAATTGAATTGATTTTTGGGTGATTTTGTACCCAATCCACTTATCAAAATAGTAGATTGGGTTATGTTGGGTTGAGTTGAGTTAAAGAATTTTTTTACTAAATTCGCCCAAATCAACTCAACTTGCACATGAGTGGGTTAGGTTGGGTTAAACTTATGTAAATGTCCGACATATATTAAAAAAAATTATCTATTAAAATAAATATCAAAATCTATACGAAATTAAAAATTTATCTCACATTATAATAATTAACTTAATAAATTTCAACAAAGATGATATACAAAGTATCAAATAAATTAAAAGTCAAATACAATAAATCACAAGTCATAAATATAACATAACAAGTCTTAATCTTAAACATAAGAGTACTAATACAAATTTTAAAAGTCAAATATAATAAGTTACATAAGATCTGAGAGATGAGAAAAGAAAAAATATTAAATTTAGTAAATTAAATATTAAAAAATAATATAATTTTTTATTTAAAAAAAAGATGAGTTAAGTTAGGTTAAGTGAATAAAATTTTTTTAACCCGTAATCTATCCTATCATCATTAAATTAAAAAATTTTAAACTTAACTTTTTAACCTAATCTGTAAACTCAATCTAACTCATTAATTATGAATTGGATTAAGTTAAAACTCATAAATTCATTGGTTGACCTATCCTAATAAATATTCCTAATTGGTGTTAGTTAGTCAAGAGTAGGTAAACTCCTCCCTCACTATATATCTCGTACTAAAATGTGTTTTGGAATGCATACCTCTAGATGGATTTTCTAGGCTACATAAATCATGGATGTGAGCACTGAGCAGCTACTGTTTTAGGGCCTTTGGCCTATTCCTATTCACTTGCAGATACTGCAGGAAACAATTTTCCAAGTTGAAGTTGGGATTTGGACTTCTTGGAATCAAACTTTTTAACCAATCTTGCACTCAAACTTCTTAATTAATGTTGATGTGTCAGGTGATTGGTTCTTGAGGCCATGGATTATTCCAGTGCCTGAGACAACTTTTACAACGAACTGCGAGGATGAGTGCTTAAGTTTGGCAAGTGATGATGGACTTTGGGATGTAATGACCAATCAAGAGGTTGGGGAAGTTGCACGCCATACTAGAAAATATCTCATGCACAAGTTGTTGCCAATATCCTGAATCAGATCAATGCATACGGCAGAAATATTAAAGACTACATTTCAATCATAGTTGTTGATTTGAAATCAAAGGGAGAAACGTCAGCGATGACCTCCTTTAACTTCCTACGAATTCAATTTTTCTTTAATCTTCTTCGACCTTTAGGAGGGCAAATTAGAAGATGACATTGAAGTTCTAGCTGGTCCCATTCTGTACACAAACATATCCTTTGTCTGGAGAAATTCTTATATATTATGAGAGTAGTACATCAATTAAATAAAATGAATATGTATTATGTCACTGAAAATGAATATGTATTTTTAGATTAAATTTATAATTTTATATAATAAAATTTAGACAGTTAATTAAGAGTATTAGTGTTAGACTAGTTAAGAAAATTTTCCTTTGTCCGACCCTTCACCTTGTCTTCTCTACAGAGCTCACTGGCAAAGGAATGACAACTAGCCAGAATTTGTTTATCATAATTAATGAAGTATAGATCAATCCTCAATTTTTATTGGTTTGGTCCAGAAGGGTTTCCATTTTATTCCATGAATATGAATATAAAGGAATATTTAATATCTAATACATAAAAGGTTTTATACTAACGATACAAAAATCTTATTTAAAATAAAATAACATATATTCAGCATTATATATATCTTCTTATATATATATGATGTAACAAAACTTTATATACTTTATAATTTTAAAATTGATTTTATATTCTATATTATAATTAAATTTATAAAGTTATTAAAGCACTTACAAATTGATATGATAACATAATGCTTGTAAAATGCCTCTAACTATTGTTTCTGCTCTGTGTGTGTGCGTGTGTGTATATATATATATATATAAAATTAGTCTCTATTTCACATATAAAAAATATATAATTTGACTATCATTATTATAATTTTACAAAAGGGAGTCGTATTTATAATTTATATCAAATAACACCTATTTACGAAATAATTGCTAGTTTACCCAAGTTTGATATCTAAATATAGAGGTTGGAGTTAAGCATGTGTATTAGATTTGAGTTTAACACATCAAACTTCCAATGAACTAATTGGCAATTATAACTTGATCTTTTTCCTTTCTAAGATTTTGATCACACTCCTTTTGTGGGTATATCATTGTAGTATTATGGCAAACGATGTGCGTGCACATACACTGTACAATGGTCGTTTAATTCATTTACATGACACCAATTAAAATATTTTAAATTAGAAAACCTAAGAGATGTGATTCTGTATTGGTTTGTTTTAAAGAATTACAAAAATAGAGTTGAAGTGGTAACTTGACTTCCAACTACAGATGAATAATCAGATTCAAATCCCCATCTCCTATTTAGCAAATGCTAAATTCCTAAAAATTACAACAATATATTATATATATATATATATATATATATATATATATATATATATATATATATATATTCATTCATTCATTCATTTATTTTCACAATCTGTAAGAAAAAAAAATGTAGATATCATACCTTTTCCCAAATTTTTAATAAATAATTTAATATATATGGTTGCGCTATCCAAAATTATTCTTCAATCTTCATTATTAATCTTAACACTTAAAAAGATACTTGTTTTATTCACCATTAATCTTATTTATTGCACAATCTCGCACCATTTCAAATATTATATCATGATTTTGTATTATTTTAAGTGTGCTTGGGGTGTTATACCACTAATTAAAGAGTTGCGAGAATATCTAGTCATTTAATTTAGGATCCAGAGGAAAATTTGTATATATATACTACTTTTTCTCAAATTTTCACTCATGCATTGATTTTTCATTGCTGCATGTGATGCAATTAAGTAGGCTTCCATAGAGATTTATACGGTAGACCCCTAAAGCTAAAATTATTTTTCTTATATAGCATACGAAATTCTTTGGGCATGGCCCATAAATGTTAAATTTGTCTAATATTTTAAAATTCTACCATGTCTCGTTTCCACCTAAAATCTTTTAGTTCCACTAATTCTAAATGCGCCGCGCCACACGATTATATCCACTTTATCAAATGGTATTTACTAAAGCATATGATGATTATTGTTATCTTGTTTAGATTTCGTAATCTTCTTTCTTGATATAAAACAATTAATGCATGCATATATATGATTTTGCACCTAAACTGCTTTCTCTTGTTATAAATCTGCTTTGTGGCTCACCATTTTGTGGTATTCAAGCCTTCAGGCTATAGCTTCTGCGATTGAGACAATGGAGAGTGCTGACTTGCATAACAAAATCGTTATGTTGAAGCAATCCTTCTTTGATGAGGTTCTTTCTCTTAAGCAGATTTTGATATGGTTCATTTGATTCCTTATTGCATGTAGATTTTCTACTACTACTTGTTTTTGTTTTACACTTGCTCTTTTTGACTCCTAATCTAGCTTGTTGGTGAATTATGCTACGTATACATACATACATACATATATATATATATATTATATATATTATATATATATATATATATATATATATATATATATATATATATATATATATATAAATTTTAAATTAAAAAAATTAAAAAAATTGATAAAAATGAATAAGGCATAATTCAAGAATTACATGAGAGTTCCTTTTTTTTTTTATTAATTTCAAACAAGTAGACTATTTATTTAAAATTAAACCTCCTTTCCGTCTCTCCAAATCCAAGCATAGCTTAGAGTTTTAGTAGTTTGGTAGTTTACCTCACGACATCAACCTTGGTGGAATGTCAATCTATAGCGACCCTTTCATTTTCCATAATTTTTGAGATTCTTTCCTTTTGTGTCAATATGAATTAATTGCCCTCCATATATTTATGGAACTAAATTTGGAGTAAATTGAGGTAAAAACAGATTCGATCGAATTGAAACAACAAAAAAATTATTAACCTTAACTTGATATCATTAACAGGAGTTATTAATATATGTATTATCTCTGCCCACCTTGTAAAATTGGGTTTTCGTAATTCCTTGCTCCCTCTGTAGAGTTTTCATTGTAATTGAATGTTCCTCTTGTTATATCCGATAAAATATCCAGTTATATAAATTCATCTTAATTTGAATTGAAATTTGAAAGTGCTTCTTCCTTGAGACTAGACATTCAAGATCAAATACCAAGTCACAAAGAACACAATTTAGTTATCAATATCCAATTGATGAAGAATTATGTATATATATGTGTGCCAAATGTTAATTTCAGGGATTTCTGCATCCAAACCAGTTTCAACAGCTAGAGCTGCTGCAAGACAATGAAAATCCTGACTTTGTTCGTGAGATATTTGCCTTGTACTTCAGGGACACAACTAGACAGTTTGGTGAGATTGAGGAAATTCTGTGAGTAGAAGTGTACAGAATTAACCATGCATAAATAGCAAAATGTCATCATAGTGTTTCCATTTAAATTTCTATCATATATTCATTTATATATGCAAAACAAATTTCTAATTGAAGGAATGTGTGTTGACCCAGGCATCAAGAACCAGCAGGTAAGCAAAGGGAAATCATAAATACGTTTCTTCACCGACTCAAGGGAAGCGTGATCAGGTAAGTAGCTTCTCCCATCCCCGTGAATCTCCTAAATGCACGTTTGATATTATAGAAAGAAAATAAATGAAATGAAATGGCATATACAAAATTTATAAGGTCAAAAGGTAAAAAATCTCACATTCTTATTTCATTCCTTTTCTCTCTCTTACCAAACATGCATTTAAAGACTTCATGTAATTAAGAATAATGAGTCATAGTCTTTTTCCTTTTTCAGTATTGGTGCTCTCAAGATTGTGAACGAGGTCGATAAGATGAGGCAATTTTTGGAAGAAGACAACATGGAAGGGTGATGATCATACTTGACCTAACTAATCTCTTGTTCCCTCTAGCAAAATTAAATTGTTAGAGAGAAAATTATATTCATGCTGCCTAAAAGTTGTGCTGCCTATGTATATATATATATATGACTAAGCCATATGAATATGTGCAGGACCATAGCTGCTTTTGAACAGGTGAAGGTAGAGAATGAAAAGCTGAGGGTGAAAGTTGAACCTTACTTTCAGGTCTCTCTATCTATCTATCTCTCCTTGGATCACACATACCAACACACATGGATGTAATCCATCACACCAGTACCAGGCATTCTTGAAAGAGCTTGAAAAATGCATATATAACTTTGATGAATGTTGTTGCAGCTGCTGGGACAAGTTGGTTCATCTGGGGCTGCTAAGAGCCCCAAGTGAAGGTACATAGCAGCGCGTGGGAAGGTTGGTGACGAGGCTGAAGTGGTAGCGATCAACATTTGATGGGCAACTCTAAACATTGACGCCTTAATTATTACAGCCACCATTTTAAAGCTGATATACACAGTTCAGCGTTGTTGTCTTTCTCTTCGTTTAGTCTGTTAGGTTTCCTCGCTTCGTTGCGTTTGTGTCAGTAATAGCTAATAAGGGTTCACTCATGTTTGGAGGAATCATCATGAAAACGACCTATATGTAATCGATTCTCATAATATTACACTAACTTAATGAGAACATAACACATATGTTAATCAATAAAAATGATTGTGTACCATTAAATCAAATTTATAATATTATATATTTCAATTTAAATAAAATCTAAATAATTAAAAATGTTATTTAGGGAGTACCTATAAATTTCTTAAAAAGGAAAATGACAAACATTGTGAAGGATTATTTACGAATAAATCTCATTCATTTGATATTTTACTCCTTGCGTGATTTTTGTATTAAGAGATTGTGTTATTATATGAGATTTTAACTCCTTCAAAGCCACGTAATTCGCAGACGTTTTCCTAAAACAGTTTCCGTAATATATAGGACTGTTGTATTAAAAAATTAGGAGAACAAAACCAATAAATTTTAAGCATTTTTTTTTTATTCTTTTTGCAAACAACTTAGATTGGGTCTGTCTGGATTTTTGAAAGCCAGCACGTTAACTTAAAAAAAAAAAAATGAAAATCCAAATTTCACCCCCATAGTGCAATGCTTCTAATAACTCCATAAATAAATCAGTACATTTAACCATTTGGTACTCTCCCTCTCTCATTATTCATTGAACCTCCATTAATTAATAGTCTTTATATATTTTGAAGGAAAATAACTGAATTACATATTTGTATTTTGCACTTAATTTAATTTTTGAGAATAGTCCCAATTCTCACCCCCGAGTCATTATTACTTCTTACTTCGTTTGAGATGTGATAAGCTGACAAACGAAAGGGTGGCAGTGGCAGTCAAAGTAACGGACACCCCTCCTCATAAACACGTGACACGCACGTGAAACCCTTCCCTCCATTTGACCATTTCTGTAAGAATTAGACAAAGCTCAAGCTGCTCAACTGTGTATTCTCAAAAATCTTTCTTAATTTTTGTCGGATATTTTATTGGTAGATAATTTATGAGTATTATTATAAATTCTTGTTAACATTTGTAATAAATCTTAATCTTAAAGTGAGATAACTTTTCCTTTTTCTAAACTTTTTTGTAAAAATAATAATAATAAAAATGAGGCACACAAGGTGGATAGAATTATAATTATTACATATGCATCTCATAGTACACTTGTTCCAGCCCATATATGCACATATTCATAATCTGGGCCCTTAAAGTAGAGACTTATCTGAATTGTTTTGGCTGAAGAAAAAGCCCCAAACCCAACTCACCTTAGGTGGACTCAAGAGATGACCATACAAGCCCAGGCTACCATATATTCCTCTGCAAAATGAACTCCAATTTCCCATGCTAATGCACATTACCTAAGTTGCTCAGCCAAAAAAAGAAAAAAATGTACATTACCTAATTTGAATTTCATGGCTGCAAAGGTTGAAGAAGGCACCTCTCTTGTGCCTGAGGTGAGCATAGGTTCCTTGCTCCAGAACCTTGCCTTCTGCTACATAGGCAATTGAGTCAAGCTCTTTGATGGTGTTAAGTCTGTGTGCCACCACAATGGTAGTTCTGCCTACCATGATCCTATCAAGTGCTTCTTGCACAACTTGTTCTGATTGCACATCCAGTGCACTTGTTGCCTCATCTAGCAGCAGTATCGTTGGGTTCCTAATTATGGCTCTTGCAATTGCTATTCTCTGCTTTTGCCCTCCTGACAATTGCACTCCCCTTTCCCCACATTCAGTTTCATATCCTTCTTTCAGTGATCTGCATTACAAAAAGAAAAAATGCATTCATGTTTTATTAACACTCTCAATTTCATACAAGATCAATCTTGCTTAGACTACAAAATTCCACAGACTAATATTTGGTAATACCAAACTAAGGATGGGAATTAACTTGTGTGTGTTCTTGTGCTTTATAAGAGATTGAGCTCAAGATCTCTACTTATATTCTATCATTTATACTTGAGTCATGGATTCGGGTCCTTGTTGTTCCTAAGAAACAGCAATTATGTCTTAACATATCTATAATGAAGTCATGAATGAAGTGACTGTTGGTTTCAAAATCTAGCAATGACTGAAAGCTTCATATCATGGGTCAAACTCGATTGTCAAACATGAGAATAATGCCCAGTCATTTTGGGTCTGATTCAATTTTCACACAGGTTGTGACAGTGGATGGTTAAAGCCAGTGAGTATAGTAAATGTAGAGAGAAAGCTTACGAGATGAACTCATGAGCATTTGCAGCTCTTGCAGCCTCCACCACTTCATTCTCTGTTGCGTCCTGCTTCCCAAACAAAATGTTGTCACGTATGCTGCCAGAATATATCACAGGCTCTTGGCTAACAAGTGCTGTGTGCTGTCTGTACCAATGAAGGTCTAATTCCCTTATGTCCACTCCATCCACTTTGACTGACCCTCTCTCAACATCATAGAACCTTTGAATTAAGGCAATCACTGTTGATTTTCCACATCCACTTTTCCCAACCAGTCCAACACTTTTTCCTGGCTTCACCTCCAAACAAAACTTGTGCAGTATTGGGGTCCCTGGCCTGCTTGGATAACCAAAATCAACATTCTTCAACTCAATCTTCCCACTCATCTTTTCCAACTTCGTGCCATCCCCAGCCTAATCAAACAACAAATACATGTGGAGTATAAAAATGTGTGGGTAATATTACTCTTAAAAATAAAAAAATAGCATCATTAGGGTCTATCCCATCATTAGACTCTAACTTTTTTTGCCTATTTTTTCTCTCTCATTGTTTATGAGTATATCATTACTCCTAAAAAGTAAAAATATAACAATTTTTTTAGGAGTGTGAGCCACTTCTATAATCACATATGCAAGTATTGTAGATACTAAATAGCAATACTCTAATGCACATGACATGATCTAATGTGGAGACATGGAATGCAGGGGAAAAAGTGGGACAGATGATTTGAATCTTAATCAATTCTGGTGCTGTGTGCTGCATAACATTTAAGAGCTACACACCTTGGCAATTAGGGATTGCCGATCAAGAATTTCAAAAACGGATGCCACTGCTGTTGAGCTCTTGGCAAGGTCAGAAGTCATGCTCCCAGCTTCAGCTATGACCTTGCCTGTGCTTACCAATACAAAAAATGTCTTGAACACATCCCCTGCTGATATTTCTCCCTTTTGCACCAATGTACCACCGAACCAGAAATCCAAAGCCCATGACATGAACGTTAGGCACAGTGCAGAACCCATTCCGATGCCAGCTAGCCAAGACTTCTTCCTGGCCTCCTTCCTCGGTGCCTCTTGAGCCTCATCAAACAGTAGTAGAACTTTTGTGATGCTTCCAAATGAAGTTACAATTCTGTGATTATAAACTGCTTCCACTGCAATTTGTGTGCTTTGATTCTGAGCCTTAACAAACTTGGTTGAAAGTGTAGAGAGCAACACTTTTCGCGTATAAAAGCAAAGGATTGTAAGTGGCTGCACTGCTATCATAACAAGAGCAAGCTTCCAAGCCACGGCAAGCCCTATGATCATTGCAATTGTGACAGCAGAAGTGGTTTGAACTAGTAAAGAGACTCGGTCTGCTACGAGGGACTTAACCATGGAAGCCTCATTGCTCAACCTTGAGCACAAGGCTCCACTGGAGTTCTGTTCCTCGTCAAACCAAGCAGTTTCAAAGGTCAAGATCTTCCCCAGTATGCGCAATCTGATCCTTTTTGTTAACTTCTCTCCCATATAAGCGAAATTGTAGTGTTGAAAGAGATTGAGGATGAAAGAAGCAATAGAGAGGGAAGAGAAAATTAAAGAATAAGTCCTGATTCTATCACGCATTTCCTTATGGCTTTCAGCGAAAAATGCAGAAATCATACCCCCAATGGTTAAGGCATATAAGGGTTGAACTGAGCCGAAGGCTATAGCTGAGAGGCCACCAATCAGACCCTGTTTCCATTCAGGAGCATTCAGAGAAAGAAGCCGTGAAAAGGAAGGTGGAGGGTGAGGCACAAGAGATGATGGGTTATCATCAGGCAATGGTGACTTTGGAAAGATGGCAGGGCTTGACCTGGCAGTGCTTGGTCGACCGGCACTGCTTCTTGCTGCAGAAAGAGCACCCAGTTCTGGATTTTGATCTTGGTCATCACTGCTGAACTGTGTCTGTAACTGTGCCAGTTTTGCGTAGTGGCCATTTGGACAGCTGATGAGTTCATTGTGGGTGCCAGTTTCAATGATGCAACCACCACTGACGACTGCTATGATGTCTGCATTTCGAATAGTTGATAGCTTGTGCGCAACAACCTGATCAAGTTCAGTGGGTGTTAGAGAAGGAAGGTACAAGTAAACTTGGTGCTTTCAATATGTGATTATTACATTATCAACATTGAAAGCATTTCTTATTCCTCTTAATTAAATTGATGTGTGAAATTATAAGTAGTTTATTGTATAGAATTGCATACTTTTGATCATTTTTTACGGTTGGATGTAAGTGTGTCCTTCACCAAGGATCAAATGGTATGATTGTACCTACCAATGTAGTCCTCCCCATGGAGGCCTGATCAAGGGCATTCTGGACCAGTAATTCTGATTCAGAGTCAAGAGCACTAGTTGCTTCGTCAAGTAGGAGAATTATAGGATTTTTTATGATGGCTCTTGCAATGGCTATTCGCTGCTTTTGTCCACCTGAAAGAAGTGCCCCCCTTTCTCCAATCTGGTTTACATTCAATCAGGCCAATTAGTAACTGCATTTTGTCTGAATGATACAAGATATAGAACCAAAATTTTTCCACTAAATAGCTTTCATGTAGCTTAAGCTATTAGGATGATGCTGAAATTATAATTTAATTAGAAAAACTGGGATAATAAGGATGAACTACTCATCATTTGGTTAGAGACACTTTGAGACCATGTCAATGACCAATTTAACGTAAAAGTTGCAGACACAAATGATTTTAGAGAATGCTAGCTATATAAACCATTTCTAGACTTACAAATAATTGCTTAAACTTTTAGGATGATTTTCAGAAGTAGAAATAATAAAACTCATTTGAATTTCTAGATTAGAATCGAGAGAAATAGCTAGGTTCAGTTTTTCTCACTAGACATATTAGCGTTGGGAGACAATGAGATAGGGTTTCCTTAAGTTACTGAGAACGTGAGTATGTGAAATTAAACTTACTGGTTACAAAGGCTCCACAATATTAAAATTACAAATAAAGAATTGACACACTATAACTTACCTTGGTTTCATAACCTTCGGGAAGCTGCCTTATGAAGTTATGAGCATTGGCTGCCGTGGCTGCAGCAACTATTTCATCCATGGTGGCATCAGGTTTCCCAAACATAATATTCTCCTTTATAGATGTCCCAAACAGTGCATGTTCTTGACTTACGAGGCCCATTTTCCCTCTTATCCATTTCAACTGTAGGCTTCTTATGTCTACACCATCAACCCGCACAACTCCTTCATCTGCATCATAAAATCTTTGCACTAATGCTATTGCAGTGGACTTACCACTTCCACTTGCACCAACAAGAGCCACGGTTTTCCCTGCTTCCGCTTGGAGATTGAAATCCTTAAGTACAATCGTATCTGGACGAGAAGGGTATGTGAAATTGACATGCTCAAAATCTAGTTTGCCCCCAATGTGCTCTAACACAAGTCCTTTATTTGTGTCTTCGCCATCAATTGCAGGTATTCGGTCAATCATATCAAATATTCGCGAAGCAGCAACAGATGCTTCCGTGAAGTACTTCAAATCAGGAAGTACCACTCCAAGGGATCTACATTACATTTTAATAATTAACATGAGAAAGAACACCTTCATGAAAAATATTAATGTATATATGGAAGAACTGTGAAAGGGTTTCTTGGTGTAATAGCAAATTAAAAATGTAAAACCAAAAAATTGAAACTCGCCTGCTACTAATTTTTCCTAATTTCTATAGTGAAAAATGAAAATGAAGGTAATGTAATTGCCAGTGCAGCAAAACATAATTTTTAAAAAAATAAGGAGACATCGTGTTTGTTGAGATATTTTGGACATGGTGGAATATTTGGTATGGTTGAAGTAAGAACTACTTATATCTAGGCCTAAAATCGCTTGTCCAAAAATTACCTGTTACATCTTCGACTCATCCAAACTTATATATTACATTTTTTCTTTAATTTTTCCAATGTGATACTTACCCACTTCACCATCACACACTCACATTTTTTTTTCTAACAGTGATACATATATAACTACTCTTTATTGAGAGAAATTTGATCCCTATCACTATCAAATTTTATTTCATTTCTCTCGCCTACCTATCAAACCATTCAGCATTTAGATTAAGTTATCCATATGTACCATTTATGCATATTCTTGTCATTTGAAGTTATTGATGAAATACTAGAGAGATTAGTTGAAGCAATCCCTGAGATTAATTGATAATTTTCTATATCTATTGTAAGGTTTTTCCATTGTTTTAAACATGATCATCGTAGACGTAGAAGTTCAAGCAGAAATAATTAGTAGTACTTGAAGATCAATGATTAGTGCAATATTAGCTTTTAGCAGAATCTTTGAATCGATTATAAAGCACTTTGAAGCTATCAATTGGGGATACGGAGGAGAGTTCACTAAGTGAAAGGACAAAACTTGTAAATTATAATATCTATTGTGTTATAACTAGAGTGCACTACTACAGTAACCTTTCTTCCAACTACGCTTGCTTTTGATCATCAGAAAGCTTTAAGCGATCACTTTTTGGAAAGAAGAGCATTATCAAAAGAAAGTTGGATCCCACACGTTTCAGCTCGACTTCTTTTCAACGCCTTTCTTACTGAAGACTACCAAAAGCATATCCTCAAATATCATTGTGAGGAAGTAAAATATTTGGGACAGTGGCAACTTCTTTAAAGTTATACTTGCCTTAGTTCAGTATATACAACTTAATTCTCATCTAAAGGCACATAAGTGAAAGACAAAGACCTAAACTCTTCTGAAGCGACTTAGTTCTTGTCATCATACACATTAATCATGAAGTTAAACTAATTTTTAATCCCCTTTCCCCTAAAGAATATGATGACAATGGCTAGGCAGGAAGTAAAGCTATAGCTAGCTGTTGGCTACTTGATTTAGATTTAATTAGAATTAGATTACTTGAACTTTCTGGTGTCCCATTAATTAGTTGATTATTGAGAGCCAGTGATCTGCTACTAATTTGCATCAGTCATTAATATGTGCTAAATATTATGCCTAACTCAAACATGTAATTGGAAATTAAAGCTTAAACGAAAAGAAAAAGATATTAGATACAAGAAACTACGTACAGTCCACTCATAATGAAGGTAATGCCTGCTGCATAGATCCTTCCTCCGCTTTCACCTTTGTACATAACCAAGTGACTTCCATACCAAGCAAGAAAAGCCCATATTGCAAAAGAGAGACCTGTGCTTCCTACAGCCAGACCCTTGGCTATGCCTTGCTTGATTCCCAGCCTTGAAGTTCTATCCAGAATTTCTGAATATCTCCCCATGATTCTCCTCTCCGCGGTAAATGAATAAACAGTTCTAATAGAGCTTAGAGCCTGTTCTACAATGGCGTTTGCTTTGCTGTACTCTTTGAAGGATGACTTTGACAAATAGATGAGGTATTTGCCGTAAATCATGCCAGGGATAATAAGCAAAAGCAGCGTTGGGAATGCTACTAAAGCCAACCTCCAAGAGAAGTACGTGGAGAACGCGACCCCAGAGAAGAATGATGATGAGTGCATACAAAATAGCGGCACCTGAGAAACCAAAATGAAAGGAGCTATACTTAAGACATAGATAGATACAACATTGAGTGCATAAACTTACAAAGATGAAAAAAAAAAAGAAAAGAAAATTGACCTTTTCACTTAGAACTTCTTGGATGAGAGAAGTGTCCTTTGATATGCTATTAATGATTTCAGAAGTTGTTGCTTCCTGCGAATCAAAAAACCCCACTTCTTGCCTTAGGACAGCTTCCAAATACTTGTAACGAATTCTCAACACCTGCCTCTCACTTGTTTTGCTCCAGCAATAGCCTTCTGCAAGCATCAATTATTGATTTCAGTCTCCAGATCTTGCAATCGTAAGTTCCTATGATTAATATGGTTGATTCAGTCCTTATCTAGATATTAGATGTCCATGACTGCCCTTGTTGGTTACTCTTTCTTATTTTCTTTTAATGAATTTTTAGCTTCTAGGGTTTCATACTAGAATAACGATCAAACATGTCCATCAAACATGTGAAAGTGAGCTAGGATGCCCTCTAATTAGGTACACTGCTGGGCAATGCCTAGTGTAGTTAGAGGAGAGCTAAATGGCACATCTTACAACATTTGACACCTTTGTCCTCAAAAAGTAAAGCAAATAAAAGAAGCTTTGAATTTGGATTACCCATGAAGGCCACCACCATGGCTGCTAATCCCAGGTACACAAAATATAAGCTGCACTGTAAACAATAAACCCAAAAAAAAAGAAAAAAAAGAAATATAAGTTGGTGAGAGCTATATGTGTTAGAGGAAGCATGTTGTGTGAAAAGTGAACCAACAATGCGAGTCAACATTAGCCTACCTTTTCAACCTCAGCCATGGAATTCCCATTATTTTGTTGGTTATTACCGTAACCTAAGCTGTTCATGATACGACTAGCAAATAGCAGCAAAACGTTTGTGGACATGCCATCTCCTATTGCTCCCAAAGCACCCATTAACATGAGCAGAACATCAATCCAATCAGCATATCTCAAAATGATGCCTATGGAAGCTCTCTCTTTTCTTCTCATCATCTCTCGTAACTCATCCTTTTTTGGGGAAACCATTTCGCTCCTTTGAGCTTCAGTTTTAGTGAGGACCTTCTTAGGTTACAAATGTGGAAAGAAGAAGAAAGAGAAGAATTATGAAGGAATTGTTTGGGCATTAAAGAGCTGATTTCCTCAGCCTGCTTGTATATGTGCGTGAGCGGTACTATACACCTCTGCCAAGACTCGAGCCTGTGGCATATTCTATGCAAAGCACACAACGTAATAAGCTTTATGTGAGATTGTGGGGTTGTTAAAACATGTTTTTGCGCTTGGTGTTTAATTAGGTTTTTCTTTAAATTCCATAATGTCTGAGATAATCAGTTTTGTCCATTTTTGGAGAAAGATGACTATGACCGAGGTCCAATTTGCCATGATAGTACTTGCTCCCCTTTTCTTTCATTTAGTTTAGTACTCTTAATGTGAAGTCTCACTTTGGCCATTGTTGGGTTACTAATTGCCAGCTTTTTTATTAATAATAATCACTCCAAGTTTTAATGTCCTTTCCCCTCAAGGGCCTTGATATTTAATAGAGTAGTGGGGTATACGGATTAGAGTGTGAGTCAAATTTGGTTTGCGCTTTGTAGATCCATTTTCTCTCGGCTCTATCTAATACCAGTTGTAAATATTTAATAATGAATTGCGAAAGAGAAAGTACATTTTATTTTGATTGTCATTCATAATGTTAGATCGCATTTAAGTCCGTAATTTCTTTTTTTTTTTGTGTTGAACTTGAACAATAATTAACTCAGTATTAATTTGTTATTTAAGTTGGTAACTCAACTCCTTAGTACGTATTAGTTTTAAACACTCCCAAAAAAAAAATATGGTAAGTAATTTGTGCTTTGTTATTGAAGATTTATCGTACTTTGTCTTACCATTTCCATACAGAGAAAACTTGAAAACAATTTAACATATTTAAAAATTATAATGCATGTAAATATTATGTACAAGTAAAATAAAATTAAAAAAATTCAACTTGTTAGTTATTATTCATTTCTTTTTTATTTTTAGCAGAAAAATATTTAAAATTATTAAAGTTGGGATATATATATATATATCTTTAAATTTGTACATTATTATCACGTATAGGAAAGCATAGTTCTCAGTTAGAATCAACAAATATATAATTCATGTGCTACGATTGAATAAAGGTGCTAATGTAAGACAACTTTGTCAGAGAATGCATCTCGCAGATTGCGAAAAATTGAAATGAAGCCCATGAAGATGAAATAAAATATAGCCATCAAACATTATTAATTGTATGAACACCAAAAAAAAGAACATTATTAATTGTGAGTATGATATATATATATATATTCAAGAAGAGAAGCCAGAAACAGCATTTGTGTTTCACAGAAGTAGGGAGGAAGATATCTTCACACATTATTCCTCCTTTCCCAATAAATGAACTATGCCAGGCCAAACTTGCAAGAACGGATCAAATTCCATAATAATTCCAACATTTTTATAGCTGTATGTTTTGGACCTCTCTCTTTCTCTCTTTTGGGATGCACTCATACAGACGCAGAAAAATTAAGGTGCTTACAAGGTTGAAAATTCCCCCTTAATTTCTAAAGCATGATCTCTTCCGTTTGCTTTTATCCTTTTCAGACATTTTAAATTTTGCTACAAAACCTTAGTACCCTACACTGTTCATTAATTTTAAGCCTCAGGGGACTTGTCTGTCTATAATTACAATATCAACAAATAATTTTGTAATAAATATTTGCTACTAATTAAACACATTGCTTCTCATTTTAGTTAGAGTAAAATTTATTTTTAATCACTTAAAAGATACATCATTTATTAATTTGATCCCTTAAAGATTAATTTTATTAATTTAATCTTTTAAATTTAAAATTTACAACAATTAATACTTTTGAGAGATTAAATTAATAAAATTAAAAAGAATAAAATGATAAAATTTAAAAAATTAAATTAATAAAGTTAATTTTTAAAAAATAAAATTAATAAATAGTCTATGTCTTAAAGATTAAAAATAAATTTTAATATAAAGGAAAAGAGAAAGTGGAAGCAGAACAATATCTTCGATCGCATATCAAATGCCAGCCGTATGAGACATGTAATTAGTAGTGTCTTGAAGTGTACGTATATATCCATTTTGTTTATTGGACATAACTTGATAACCAAATATTCCACAGACAGTAATCTTATTCTTGGGGATCATGTCATGTAATGGCCATGAAATACGTGTTTTAATTAGCAACTCTTTGACAAAATTCATCACGTTCAACGTTAGCTATGGCCTGATCAATATTTTTGTGTGCTTACTTTTAATAAATCAATATTAATTCCCCATATTCTTCAGGTATGTTTTTTAATGAGATGCCTATATTGAAATTCTTTCATAAAATTTTTTAATTAATATGACCCATTTCATATGGTCATGTCACATATCTTCTCTACTCTCGATGCTTTCTTATCACTGAAATATATCTTTCTTGAGTCTTTTTTCTTCTTTGATTCGATGATTATTACCTCATTATTAAGCCTTAGTTGAACAAAGAATCAAACCCCTTTATTCTTTATTATTTTTTTAAGCACATTAAGATCAAGTTTTGTCTGACAGCAGTCTGAGGCTTTTTCTTTGTCTGATTGCTTTATATAATAATTTAATAATTAAATTAATAAAATTCGTATTTTATAAACTATTATTATTATTATTTTATATATATATATATATATATAGAGCTCCCAAACACAATTAAATAGGAGCGATCCGGTATTTTCGGCATAAATATAGCTGAATTTGTAATCTTATAGCACGACTTCCTCCTAGGCTAGGATAGGCATCATCAAAGGTGGTGCCACTTTTTGTGAGTGCTGTATTTAAAAGAATAATAAATTAGTTTTCATGCCTAAAAGTCTGTAATTTTCAACCACTTTCACCTTGGCCTTAGCAAGATATACTCCATTATTTTGATACATTAATCATAAAATGTTTGTCCACATTAAGGACACAAATTTATTTTATTTAGTGTTTGTTGGCTACCATTTTTTTGTAGTTCACGTGAAACATGTGCTATTATTGAGAATGGTTATTGGTTATCTGCCAAATTAGTTAGGGTGAATGCAATGCTTATTCAAAAGGGAGGGTGTTAGGGATTTAATTAATGGACAAAACGTGTCCAAATTTGAACTTGGTTTTAGGCAATGCCAAGGAGTAAGATTGTTTAAGATAATAATCAAATGCAGTGGCTACAAATTGGATAGGGGGGGTTTCCATATTCCAAGCACTAGGATTCTGAGCAGGTCTATTGTTTGGTTGAATGCTCTTTATTATTACTACCTGAATGCCCAATAAAATAATTTCTCAAGATTGAAATGCCATGTGATTAATTTACAACACATGGTGAAAATCAGATTCATGACTCTTTTGTTTGGGTGCCTTTGATTGACCACGGCTTATAGTGCTTGTGATTTGTTAATTACTTCCCTTGCAAGAACGGTATTTAATTTTAAAAACCAGACAAAGTTAAGTGTTTGGTTACTGAAGTTAAGAGTAATGCCACCGTCCTCAACATCACATGGTGTATGTAGAGCTATGATATGGACTTAATTTATTAGTCTAAAGCTGAACTCAGGTAAGTGGGATTTTGATCAGGTTGGTCCTACCCACTTCAATTCTTCTCCTCAAGTTTTGTTTGCTTTTAAACTTTATAACTGTTTGCTGCATCATGATAACTCAGAAACATGGTTTTTAAAGTGTACGATTAAGATCGTGGAAAAAAAAAAAAGAGAAAACTATGTGATTAAGATGGTTTACTCACTTCCGGCCATGTGATTTCACACAGGGACAAGGTATCAGTGATGAGGACCTGTTCATTGCATCAGAAAGAGGTCTTAGATTTTAGCTAACTCTCTGTTTTTCAATATTAGTTTAGTTACGGGGTATGAAGAGATTAGAGAGCATCATCGTGCTCTAAGTTTATAATTGAAGGGAGCAGAGCAGGTAAACAGCATGGAAGCAAAAGGGTTCAAAGCAAATTAGATTTGTCCGTACTACTTTTTATGTACAGCTACGTCTTCATTCTGAGCTGTCCATTTAGGGACAGACAAGAAGAGTCATGAGCATTCTTTCTTAAAAAAAAAAAAAAAAATTCTTACCCAATATGTCTTAGCAAATACTAGTGTGATTGCATTCGAATTGATAAAAACAAAATTAACAGCATTACAATACAATGTCATTGACAATTATACTTGTCACCAGCTAGGAGAGCCTTCAGAATCTTTGGTCCTTTCAGTTGAATCCTTTATATCATTCCTCTTTATTCCTTTAGTATTTGCTTTTAAATCTTTCCCGTGTTTAGAACTTTATTCTTTTTCCCGTTTCCCCTTTTGCTTCATCCCCCTTATCCTGGTTTCAACTTGTGCATAAAGCAGCAAGTGGCAGCTACAATATGAAGGAAAATCAAATGTCGACCAATCTAACTGAACGATGGAACAAATTGTACTTCTGCTGACAACTAATTTGTCATTATTCAAACCTAATAATATTGTTACTTCCAATCAATTTGATTCGTGCGCAACCAGCCATCAATGGGGGCCCCCAAACTTCTAACCAGATCTTGTATCTCAAGTCTACAGCTACAACACTTACACTAAAAAGCAAACGAGCTGCGCAGGCAGCAATTTTTAATTTGTTTGTAGCACCCCACATTTGCACATGATACAACCATGGCTGCTGCCTACACAAATCCCAGTTTTTATATGTATAAATGTGTCAACAGTCGGACACATCATCTGGGACCAGGACATACCAAGGGCCCTTGATCTTGTTCTATGAAGGCCCTACTTTATACAGAGTGTCAAAGCCTTTGGTTACCAAGAGCCCCAACCAATCTTGGCTGCCACCTGCACAGATGCTGGTCTTTTGACTGTGCAAACGTGTAAATAGCAAGGTTCTGAAAACCGGACCGAACCAGCCGGTCGGACCGGTTGAACCGAGAACCGGTCATTTAGCCGGTTCGGTCAGGTTTACAAAGTCGGAATGCTTCAAAACCGGTATTGAACCGCTGAACTGGAGCTAAATCGGTCAAATCGTGTGAACCGGCGGTCACGGTTTGGCTGGTTTCCGGTTGAAAGTTAAATGTTAGAAAAAATGGAGCCGCTGGGGTTCGAACACGGAAAGGGAGATTACGCGTCTAACGCGCTCACCACCAGGCCAACGTGCTCTGTTACTTATATTGTTCATTTTTTTTTATATATACTATAAGAAAGTAATCAAAATACTTAACATCCTTTGTCAACCAAAACTCTATTTTTCTTGACCCTTAACATCAGCAGAAGGTACATAACTTCTTAATATGATCTTTCGTGAGTAATATATTTATAAAATATATAAAATGTGCAAGAGTGTGTGTGTGTGTATATATATATATATATATATTTTAATTAGTATATATATTAAAATTTTAATATATATAAATATAAATATGTATTTAATTATATATTATTAGTTCTACTACAATAAAACCATTAAATCATAAATCAGCTTATTCACTGGTTCAATGACCAGTTCGATTTTTAAAACTTTGTTGATGATATACAAATTGAGATTTAGTTGATTTGCATACTTTATAAGTTTTGATGGAATATTATTGAACTTATATTGTTGACTTGTTTAAGATTGTTATTGTTAGTATGATTGACTATAATGATAGATTAATATTATGTTAGTGTAAGATTATAAATTGTGAACTATGTGAATTATGTTTATTTTAGTTAATTTATATGTTATATTACTATGTAGATTAATATTATGTTGCTTATATGAATGTAATATTTTTTACTTTATAACACTATTTTTTTTATATTTCAAATAATTTTATTATTAATTTATATTATATTTTTATAATTTTTATATATTTATTAGTATATAAATAATTATATATATATATAAATATACTTATATTCATATATAAATATAAATATATATTTAATTATATTCCGGTTAGACCACGGTTCGACCACGGTGAAAACCATTGAACCTTGAATCAGTACCTCGACCGGTTCAATGACCGGTTCGATTTTCAGAACCTTGGTAAATAGAAGGACTCACCTTCTGTAAAAGCACCCAGCATCATCAAGAGATTCTTGTGTAAAGATCTACATAAGTTGCGTAAACTAAGCCAATAAAATACTAACACATAATCATTTAAATTAAAAAAAGCTGTTTGGCACAGTAATTCATGTAATTATTTAATCAATTTTCTACTTAGTCTACACAATAATTTCTTTCACATGAGACACATACCAAGGGCCCTTGATCTTGTACTATGAAGACCCTACTTCATATAAGAGCCTCAAACCCTCAAGCCCTGATCCCAAAAAATGTTCATAGATTAGTCATATATCAGAAATTTCATTTACAGTTGGCCATACAACAATTTTCAACAACTGGGTTAGGAATAATTTCACGTCCGCTTCCCCCCACCCGAAACCACTACACAAAGCAAAATAAGCAGTAATCAGTTTGAAACATTTAAGGAATTGCCAATGATACGTCTTCTTCCAAGTACTCATCTTCCAGTGTCTAGACATTGTTGTTAAACACATTTCCACCAATTAGAAAGTTAAAAATTTGTCTCAAATTTCCATTGGATGGTCGGGCATTTGTTGCAGACTTACAGATATATACAAGCCGTAGCTAGCTGCATGTCCAATTTAGTGACGTGTCACATTGAAGGATTTCCCATCATCAAAAGTAACTAAAATAAGAGAAAAGTAGAAAGCAGGGAATATCAGTGATAGAAGCAACAATGACATTAATAAAGCATCAAGCTTAAAATATTCATGAAAAAATTGAATAAATCTGAGTGCCCATCTCCTTGATAGAAGAATTAGCATAACAAAAGTGAGTACCAATTCTAAAAAGTCCACAAAGGGGAAACCTAAAATATGTAGACAGTAAAATTGTCTTGCCTTCTAGGAATAATTTATAAAATCAGTAGGTTGGAAGTTGAAAAGATGACCCCAATCAACATTGTTGGTGGGATGGTAAAAGTTGATAGACAGGCAAGACAGCCCCATGGATGAGAACCATTATCATGAAACCTCTTTTTCTTCTTTTTTAAATCTTTATTTGCCATCATTATTATGAAACTGGGCCAGCATTTTTTCGAAAGGCAGTCCTTTCTGGCTATAAAACCAGTGGCACCAACACAGAAAGCAAATTAAATAACTATCATCAAGTTCAACTATATATATATATATATATATACATATATGGATGCATGCGACAAGTTGCATGCATGCCAGAAGTTGTTAGCATAATCTACACCATTAAAATAATAAATCAAGATAATTATTTATGTAATTATTATTTTAATGATGTAGATTGTGAAAACAACTTTTGGCATTGAAAGTCAATGGATTGGATGGGATATCACAGTGTGCTAACTACTAGTTTTTGTGATTAACATATACTAGTCTAGGTCCATTCGTAAAGTTCTTCACCTACTAATAAAGGGAGAGAACAAACTAAGCTTAAGATTGCTGGCCTGCCTCTTGCGTGGGAATTTGGGAATATAATATAACTATCCATTCTACCATTGACTCAGTTAAGGTAGATTTGTCATTTCACTAATTATGCCCTTCTAACAATGTCTTAACCAGAAAGCTTTAAAAGGGGGCAAGTTCCTGCATGGTGACTGCATCATTGTCATATATAGTCTGACATAGATATAGCATACTATTGTCTCATTGTCAATAAAATGATACTGTAAGTGGAAAAAGCCAATACTGCCATCTCCGCATACTATTGAATTGCTTCCTGGAAGGGACAGATTTAGGGTGTCAGCACCCCTCTCCCCCTCTTATAGTTTGCTTTAACAGTTTAAGGAAGCGTGCCTTTGTGACTTTGATTTTGTAGCAGACAGCCTTCAAATTAGGTTGGATTTATTCTCAAAGGCCTATGTGGAACTCTGCAATTGGAGAATTTCACAATGTCCCTTGGTGTTTCTGCCCCAGTTACATTATGCTGCACTGCTAAGATGTGGTGTTGACTAGTCAGGCGTATTCTACTTTCTGTGATGTGGCTTCAGTTCCAACTTCCAAGGGCCTCGTCTTGGAAGATATATATGTTTTTCTTCCACATTATCCATCAACCTATTTTGAGCAATTAACTCCACTCTTGCTTTGTAAACATATCACCTCGCAGATATCTATTGTCTTCTTTTATCATCTCCTCCTTAAAACATTATGCCAACTTATCTCTTGGAACCTATTAAAGCCTAATAACTTTACAGGTCTTACACTAATGGACACTTCACTACTAGGAACAATAGAAGCACAACAAAGGAAGCATCATGGTAAAAGAAGCATGCATTATGTTTGCTCTAAGTGGGAAGCCTGTCGTGTTTCAAATCCTAAGAATATTTTTATGGAGACAGGTAACAAAGAAACGGAAGGCTTATTTTAGGCATACACTTATGGATGTGATTTACTTGTACTTCTAAAGGTTATCTATCATTGATTTCAACTTTCCCAGGCTTCCTATATATCCCTTACTATAGATTTGACAGTCAGTTTTTCAGTATTCAGTAAAATTATTATCAACTTTTCTCCTCACTTATCCTTTTCTCTTCACCCTCGTTTTTAATTCCTCCTTTTCCTCTCTCTAGTCCTACATCAATTTTACTGTTTTTTTCTCTGAGAAAAGACATAAATTTTGCATTTAGAGTTACTAATGAACCGTAAGAGTCTAACAAATACACAAGAAAATGCACAAGATGAATACGGTAATGAGTTGCATGACTTGATTCTTTACTATGAGAGATGAGCTTGATAATTAGTCTTTTGTAACTAATGCAAGATACAGATATGTACCTTCTTCATCAAATAATGACGTCAAATTAGATAAACACATACACTAATATCTTCAACTGAAAAGCAATGAAAAATAATATATTAGGCAGGAAATATTGGACCTATAGAGCGCTTAATAATTTGCTTTTACACTGATCCCCCAGAATGATTTAGAAGGAAAGTCACCACAGAGACAAAAAGTTAAGCTTGAAAGAGAAACAAGTACACAGCAATAAAATTCGAAGAGTACTGAATGTCACTCTGAACATGCACCTCATACACAACAAGCTCACTATGGAGGTGTTTGGTACACAGGTATCTTTCATTCCCAGGTATCATGGAAGCATGGGAATAAGATATCAACGCATTTAGATACATAGGTTTCTAAGATCCCCATGTTTAGTAATTGGTATAAAAATTGAAAGTTATCAAATAAAGGACACATTATTAAGTCCATAGAACCTTTCACTCGGGAATGTCAGATTGCCACATATTTTGGGAGGTGTGAGTAACCTGTAATTGGTGGAATCATATGCCTGATAGGAATCTTGGATGCTGGTGTTGTAATCTTATACCTGGTTACCAAAATCAGGCACCTAACTCAGGTATCTAAGATACCCACAAATCCTAGATGAAGATCATGGTGCACCAAACACCTCCTATAGATACAGTGGAATTAATGACAACTAAGCTGTTTCCAGATCCTAAACAAAACCAACGGAATGACTTCATATTTATGGCATTCGGTTTCGCACAAATCCTTGACTAGATAAATAAATAAACAACGTAAACATAGGTAATTTAAAGAGCCTTTACCATTATTACAACAAACAGGAAGTTTTCTTTGTTTGCCAAGATTAAACTTTTTGAAGCTCACTGCAGAAGGAAGATTGTTTTATAAGGAAAATCGATCAAACTTCGAAGTCTAGCCATCAAAAACTAAAATTAACGGAAATAAATCCTCATATAAAAATAATAAAAGCAAGTGTTCCTTCCACTTCATACTACCAACATTGGAAGAAGCAAATATGCTTCAGCACTGGAAAGACAGAAAGAGATGGACTCACAATCACAATTCATCATGCAATCAACATCAGCCACATCTGCAGCTGCACCAAACATGGACACTGAACACTCAGCTAGAGAAACATTATAGAAAACAAAATACTACTCAATGATTTTACGAGTTTAGTACACTAATTTGGAAATGATTATAAAAAATAGGGAAAAATAAAGGAATAACTGTTTTATTAAAAAAATAATGGAAAAATTGATAATTTGAGAAAATGTAGGACAACCCAATACTTTTTCCCCCTAATGAAATCGGGATTTAACAACCCATTTCTGATTTCTGAGCAAAGATTTTTTTTTTGACAAAAAAAAAAAGGAGAAGAAGAAAAATAGCAGCACATAGATCTGCTTCTCTTCCTCCCTCCTTTTCTCTGAAAGCAAATGCCAAATTCCTCTAACCCGCAAAAAAGGAGTCCTCGAAGATTGATCCCAATGCATTGCAGAGAGTGTTGTCTCTTCGCTAAATGCTTCTTTTTCGGCTCTGTAAATGCTTTAGCTTCGTCCCTTCCTCTCTTTTCCATTGTGGGATGCGGGAGCTCAAGCGGTTAACATCCCAATTTACCTTTTTTCTTAAAATTTATTTTCTTTTAAAAAAATTTTTTATAGAAAATTTAGTGGTTAGGATGTCGGACCACAGATTTTTTTTTTTTTTAAGGGTGTTTATTGAGTTTAGTTTACAACCCAACTCTATCTTAAATTAAATGTGTGAAATGGGTTGGTTTGATTGGAAGGTATCATTGAAAAAACTCTCATGATTTAGTGCATATTTGATTTTTATTAATTTTTTTAAAAAAATTATTATTAAAATTTTTTTTTAATAAAATTTTAATTATAAGTTATATTAATAATAAAATAAATTAATCTAAATATATATTTATATAGTTGCTACTTTCTAAAACATAATAGTGTCTGTAAATACATGCAAACGGTAAATTTAAATATGAATAATACGGAAACTGATTCTATTATATTGTTCCTTCATCCATGTCAAAATTACAAATTAATTCATCGATTCACGTAAAAAAGGGTTAAAAAAAATTCTTATCGTAAAAAAAGAAAATTATTTGCTGAAAATAGAAATTGAATAGTCTATTTATTAAAGTCCCGAATTGAGGAGGTTGTGTGCTTTTTTGTTATTTATTCAATATTAAAAGTTAACCAATACTAATAGCCAAAAGTTTATGGCACATTTGTCAAATACAAAGCAACATGGTTGGATTTTAATAGTTAGCATATCTATTCTTGGCAGCATTTTTGAATGCTCCACTAGCGGTTGCTGAAGAAGCTGGATTGATGGCCTTCCTTATCTTTGAGACATTCCAAGCAGTGTTTGCAGCGTGTCCTGCAGTTGCAAAGACATGCTCTGTAGCCTCCCCTGCAACTTCCCCAAACCTGTTGCCCAAGGAATTGGATGCCACATCAAGTTAAGCAAGGCATGTTTGGTTAACTTGGGTGCAATGCGATATTGCAATTAACATGTTATGATGTCACATCAGTAAAAAGAGTGTCACGTCAATTTTACAAAGAACCCAAATGGAAAGGTAAAATCTGTTATCTGGGTTGGCTAGAGTTCACTTTAACGCATAAATTGCCAATGAGGTCCAACTATAAATTTCTGCTATATTGTTCAAGCAATGTCATGCCTTTACCTCTCAGAAACCATTCTGGTTGCAGCTTGGGAGGTAGCAGAAAGGGTTTGTTTCTCAGCAGCCTCAGCTGCTTCAAAAACCTTGTCTGCAGCATTAAAGAGACATAGAAGTCAAGTTGTTGCTGCTTGTTTAAAAGAATGAGATTCGGTTGGTGCTGCTTATTTAATAGAATGAGATTGGAACATAGGTTGTTTAAAATTTGACAACCAAGGTCTTAAACTTTGGATTTATGAGAAGCTTTACTTACTGACTGCATCAAGGGAAGCTAACAGCACCTCTCCAGGAAGCATCCTTAGGATTGCCTTTCCTGGTTGGGAGTTAAACACAGGGGCCATCACCGATCCACTTATTATTCCAACACCATCAAGCAAAGATTTGCTTAACCTTTCTGTCATATTGGACAGCTTTCTCACCCTAGATTTGCAAACATGAAAATTAATTAAATATCAGTTTAGTATCCCCTTTATATAGTAATTCATTACTTAATAGAATATCATTCATTCATATGTTCACTAAGTATTGTGATGTATGTGTCCTCTGTCAACTTCTAAATACCGTTTGAGGTTTTCGTCAATCCCGTTCTTCTTTGTGGCACCAGCTGTCTTCTTGTTGACACTTCCTCTGGCCATAACACCGTTTTTCTCTCCTGCAGTACCATTTAGGATCGTTTCTCCTCCTTTTTGGACCTGATTTTCCAGACAAGTTTTAGATGAAAAGTGTAACAATTTAGTGATATAAAGAGGGACAAAAGAAAGACAAAGCATACTCTTTTATCACTAGGGAGGGGTTGTTATAAACTACCTAAGGTTTGTCTTTTCCTAACCTTGATATGTAGAAAGAACAGATTGTTCAGGAACATATAATATCTCAGAGCTAAAGGTAATATTGCACTTAGATTTTAGTGTCCAATACAAGGTTCATATAATAATAATAAAGAAGTGAAAACGCAAAAGAAAAGCAGTAAACTGCTCCTCTAATTCAACAGGAAAACTAAACCTGGTTGGTGTAGGCATTACTGCACATGAAGATACCCTTAACAATCTGACCAGTCCCTCCTGCAATTGCCTTGGCCAGAAAATGATTGTAATCTTCAACCCTGGGAGCAAACTCCTTCCAATCAAGATCATTCTTTTTGCTCAATTTCAAGCCAGAAAAGCAAGAGTGCTCCTTCAGAAACGAATCCAGCAAACCCAGACTTCTAAAACTCTGCTCTGAAAAGGTCACCCCATAGTTAAGGGGCTCCCCATCTTTCACAGGCAACGTGAACATGTAATGGAGAGCATCCAGCTTCACCACTGGCTCATCTTTCGTCAAAGGCCACTGAATATCATCTCCCACTTTTATGATTGTAGCAAGAGACACATTCTCGTCCGAGATTTTGATGATCATGAACTGGCCTTGAGCCAGTTCAAGAGCCTCTCCTTCATCCATCAGATGAACTTTGCATCGTGGAATCTGTATCATAACTTCTTGTCTGAGATTTATGGGTTCCGAGAATTTTTCAACAGCTACAAGTGTGGATGTTTCCATGGGTGGCAGAGTTTTGGAGCCACGGAAGCAGCAACCCATCTGTGTTTTGCTTCTGTTGGTTTTTTTTCTTTCTTGGGACCGCTTGGAATGTCAATGGAGATGAAGGCAATGGGAAAAGTTTTTGTTGCAATGGATTCTTTTGTTCGTAGCTTTATTCTGTTCCTTATGAATAATCTGGTGTTGAGGTGATGTGACTTTAGGTGGAATGTATAAGGAAAAAAAAAATAGAGAGCTTGTTGAACAATGTGTAATAGCATCACAGCTTGCCCTCCCAGTGTGGAACCAAATGTACTTTATTATAACCTGCATTATTCTTTCCTGCAGCATTGTCCTGATTTTTTTTTTCCTGTTTTGATTAGTTATTTCATGGATTCTTTCCTTTTGCATGTTCTACTAGCGGGCACAAGAGCAGGAGTAGACATGTTGACGATTGTTAGCCTTGAAGATTGGGAAGTTTCAAGTTCTAATTCTTCTTTCTTTTCTTTCTGCTTTTTATCATTGTTGCATAATGTATATTATTTTCTCTTTCATTCAAGTCCAAAAGAGTAAAGAGAAACCTTTATTCCAGATACTAGATAAGGTGAATGTTGACTTTAGTCGCACAAGCATCGAATCAATTATTTTATTTTATATAATTAAATACTGTATTAAATAAATGTGAAAATTAACTTAAAAATATCTTTATGGTTTATATATATATATTCGAATAATTCAATAAAAAAATATAGAATGGAATAGCATTTTAATAACCCAAAATTAATTTAACCCAGTTTGACTCGCCCCGAATATATGATGGCCTGAATCAAATTGGGCCAACCTGATGCATTCAGCAAGTTGGCAACTGCTGGACTCGACAATTTGAGCTGCTCGTCCCATGCCTCTGCATCCCAACCAACGTGCAGCGCCCAAATTTGGCCCAGCCTAATGCTATAACATGTTTTATGTCATAGAATAGAAAAAAATGAAATGTGAATAAGGGTGAGAATAGGAGTAAAAAATAAAATAAATATTTTAAAAATAAATCGAATGATATTATTTATAAATTGAGTATTTATTATTTATTTTTATTAAATAAAATAATAAAAATATTTTATACTTATTTCATAAAAATATTTTATACTTATTTTTATTTTATTTATTTTCTTTCTATCATATAAAAGAGTATATAATCCCAGCAATCACCAAATGTCAAATCCCAAATCCGCACACTTCGGGTGGCCCAAAGATGAGTGAGAACTTGACGCGGAATACGCCGAAGAGAGACAATGGCCCAAAGGTACTTTACATTCTGCGGCTGCACATTTGACCTTCTTTTCGTTTTAACATTTTATCATTTCTCTGTTTCCTCTGTGGTTGCGAAATTTTTTATAATAAACGTCCATTTCTTTAAAAATTAGAACGTGGCTTTACATTAATCGTTTATTTATAATCAACATTAAAATAATTTTTGAATAATGATTTTATTTACCAAAATAATTTAAAGCTTCACGATCAAATATCACATTACTCTTTATTTTACACCATGTTAATAGATAAAATATCTAAAAACTATTTTGATGTTGTTATAAATAAAAATTATTATAATATCAATTATCAAAGTAAATATTTATTTATTTTATTTTTTTAAAATAATGACAATGGAGGAATTAATTTATATCTACATTATTATAAAAAAAATTCTTTTCTTTAATTTTAAAATTTTGATCATATATTATCATAATTGATTTTAAATATATTTTATTTTTTAAAATAATTTTAATTTAACTATTTAACTTATAATTATAATAAAATTATAATTAATAAAATTTATAAAATAATTATATAATTAAAACTTACAAAAATACAGAATAAAATATACAAAAAAGAAATACCTTTTAAAACACTAGTAAATTATAATTATTTTGATCTGAATCGGGTCAGCATAAGAATAATGGTGGTCCAATTTACTTTTGAGCTGGTCCGGCAAGAAAGTTGTCTAGCCCGTTGACAGCGAAGCGAGGCTGCTTCGGCCCTGTTACTTGCCATTGCCGTCTCTCTCTCTCTCTCTCTCTCTCTGTGCGTCGTGATTCTGTTCCTAGTGCTTCCTTATCCCCACTCGCGGCTCCTTCGCGACCGCTGACGTTTGTTTTCACTGTTGGGTCCGATACTGTGACTGTAAGCTCACTTCCGCTCTCGCTCTGTCTCCGAAAGCTCCATTTGCTTGTAAGTAGTTGTAACGTTAATATGAATATTATGAATACTCCTAATGCTTCCATACCCTTTTCTTGTTTTCGCTCTTTCAGATTCGATTGGGCACCAAAGTCCCCGAATTTTTCAAAATGTTATTGGCTATTTTAGGGGCATTGGTTCTGGGTTTCTTGGTGGGCGTTCTTCTTTTTGCCCCGCGAGGCCGCAAATCTGGTCCATCTTTTTGCTCTTTTTGCTAATAGGATCTATGCTTTTATTTTACGTTTTGAAATCCGCTATGCATATGCATTTATGTGAGTATCTGATTTCTTTGCATCCTCAGGGCGTACGGGAAAAGCTCAGTCCAGCTTAAACGATGACAAGGTATTTCTTGTAGCTGAGTACCTTGTCTATCATTTCTTTTTTACTGTGAATTCTACTATTTACGTACCTAGAGCCATTTAAGAAGTTGAACGTTTTGATTGCTATGGTGTTATTATTTTCTATTGTGTTGCTATTTTCTTTAGTAAAATATTAACTGAGCAAGAGCAAAAGCCTCCGGCGGCTTTGTTCAGGAGCCCTAGGTGAAACCAATTAAATAGGGTAATGTCTTGGTTTCAATTCTTTAAGCAGTTAGTAAGTGCATTAAGATTTGGTGTCATTTAAGCGTTTTGCCCATTCCCCAAAAGAAATAAAAGATATATAAATGATATGGCTTGATAATTTATCAGAAGTCTTCTTAGTTCTTACTTATTTGAGTTGGGCATATCTTTGGATCAGCTTCTTTGCTGTCCAAGTAATTGCTCCACCGAATGGAGATATACATGGCAGGGCATAAAAGCAAAGGCATGACACTTAGGAGGCCATTAAATCATCTTTGTCATATTAAGGATCAGAGCTTTACCATTTTGGGGTTGAAATTGAGGGTAGCCACGAAGGGGGAATTTAAATTTGGGGTGGCTCTTCTTCGGAACCTTTCTTGTTGTGTGCAACCATCTTTTCACCTTACACTTTACCTAATGAAACATAGAACCGCTTTTAGTTGGAAAACTATCATTCTTTTTTCTCTTACTATATGAGCCTGAAGTCAGTTTGGTAAGATGGAAATACACTTACCTTAAGCTTCTTTTCAAACATTGGCAATAGTGAAATAGTTTGATTGGGCTGGAAATAAATGTGTGTATTGGTAGGGTTCAAAATTACTTTTGAACAAAAATAAGGTGAGTGTACTTTTTCCCAAAAGTAAATTTTAGAAAAGGAGGCAAGGTGTTTCAAACAAAATTGAGTGTTATTTAAACATGCTATCATCTGTTTATCCAATTCTTATATGTTTTGTCTACTCTATTCTGTTTGTAGGCATCAAAATCCTACAGTAAAGCTGAAGTCTCGTTGCATAACAAGAGAACAGATTGTTGGATAATCATCAAGAACAAGGTATAATCTTTTATTGCAGTTTTACACTTTTACTTCTATGCACCTAATGATACTTGAAAGTCGAAACAGTATGTGGCTTTGGTTCCAAATATTTGAGTTGGATGAGATGCTCTGGTTTAAAACTGAACAGTACCTCCAGAATCCTAGATCAAATCTTCTTTTGACCAGTCAATCCTATCTAGGGCAACATTCTGTGCTAATGGTATATTTTGCATTTGTAGCTCTATAACTGATAATGTACTTTTCTTGGATTTTCATCTTACCATAGGTATATGATGTTACCTCGTACGTAGAGGAGCATCCAGGTGGTGATGCCATTCTAACACATGCTGGAGATGATTCAACTGAAGGGTTTTTTGGGTATGCAAAAGTTCCTTTTCACCCATTTCTTGTCTGTAATGTAGATACTTTTCTGAATTTACCTTTATTAGATATTTGCTTTCTTCCTGAAAATTTTAACTCAATTTTCCCAATAAAATCTTTCTTCTTTCCTTCTTGTTATGTACCTTGATTAAGCATGTTCTCATTGCACTTATAAGTTAGCTGCTTAGGGTTAGCCAACAAAGGTTTGACTAGAAGGTCCCTGTTTGTTTTTGTCATTAACTGCTAATGTCACCCTCTTCTCTAGATATGAATAAGGGTTTGGGGGAGCTGGAAGCATAAAGTTTCTGGCATTGCCACGACTTCTTTCGAATAAACATAAAGAGGCTGATTCCTATTATGTGTATATAAAGATCAGGTCCCCAAGGCCATTAAATATAACATGACAGTCTAAATTCATCTTCTTATTATTTCAATATGTTACAATTATCTTCCTTGACTCTGATGATGGTTATCTGGCCATAGGTAATATATTGGTTTTCACTTGATAATAATACCATGCTATATGACTACGACTATGAACTAAGCATCCTTTGAAAGTCATAGTATACCTCCTTGTGATGATGTATCAGATGCAACAGTAACCCCATCCTCCTCATCCAAGATAGGTACTTCATATGTTTTTCTCATGCTCTACCAGCCAAGCTAGTAAATAGGCTTCTGACATTTTATGGTCGGTATGCTGCTATCAGTTGTATTTTCTATCAAATAATTTAGGTTTTTTTTTCCCTAGGATTAGATGCAATATGGTAGTACATAGCTCATAATAGAACACTTTATTACAGTTGTACTTCCAACATGAATCATGTGGCAGTTTTAAAACTAGGCAATAATAAGAGACTCCTTTTTAACAAAGCTTAATCCCCTGCGTAATCATTTCTCTGTTTGTATTTGGTTCTTTATTCTTGTTTTGGCAGTAACCTTTCTTCTTTATTTTATTATCCACTCCCTCTTCTTTCACTTTTTACTTTCACATGGCAGGCCACAACATGCAACTCGTGTCTTTGACATGATTGATGATTTCTACATTGGAGATTTGGAGCATTAACTAAGTCGGTGGTTTCTGGCTTGTAACACCCAAGAGATATGAGATTTGAGAATCTCAATCTTCTATTGCTTTTACCTCCACATTTTGCACTCCTTGCCTCTTTATTTTTCTTCATTAGACACTAATTGACATGTCCTCTGTTCGACGTGAGTAAAAAGAATGATGTAAGCTAGAAGCCACATTTATGGAAATGTTGATTTGCAGTAAGCCAACCTAGTTTGGTTACCGTCAAATGATATACATCAAGTGAATCAATCCATATGCCTGATAAAGAGAGAATAATGCTAAAACTTATCATGGGGATGCTTGCTAATCTCTACTAGGCAACTTCTGAGATCGCGTCCATCAGTTTATGATCCTTATATTATCACATCAGTTAATCCCCGCACTTGGCTTGGTCCAGCACAAGTGTGTGGCTCTTACACAGAAATTACTCCCCATGCAGAAACTTACGTTGTCTCTAGCAATCCCCGAGTTTGGTTGATTGTGAACTGTGATCCTAACAGTGGTATTAAACATGTAAAGAACATGGATAAGTGGGAACTTGTAGGAGAAAGCATATGATTACCGTCTCACTGGAGTCTGTTTTCCAATCTTAGGTGTAACTAGTAGAGGAAACTGCTTTCTCAGCAGTGAGAACTAAGTCTGTGTTTTAGTTAAATTTTGTAAACTTAATTTTACAAATATAATTTTACTTAAAAGTGAGTTTGAGTAAAATAATTTATGTTTAAAAAGAAATTACATTTAACACAAGCAAGATATTGTTATTTTAGACCTGAAGAGATTTTAAGGTCATAATCACGTTTTAAAAATTATATAAATATAAAATAAATAAGATAAAAAAATAAACAAATCGAATAACATAAATACCCACACAAACATGTTCTAATTCCAATAAAATATATAAATTTCACTTTTCCTCAAAGAATGCCGTTTTCATATGCCACACCTTCTCAACATTGAAAATCGAACTCAAATTCAGTCATCAACAGTAAACCCAAAAATAAAAGGCTGTATTTAATACTCTCACCAAATCCTTTTAAAAAAGTTAGTGGGATAAATGGGGTAAAGTTTATAATCCAGATAAAATTTAAGGAACAACAGATTAGGTGAGAAAATATTTACATTGTATCATAAGGTAAATGTTGATGGAAGATTTTTAAAAGAATGTGAATCGGTAACTGCATATATATTTAGCAATTCTTGGTTGCTGAGAATAAATTACAGAATTGAATAGATACAATTACAAAATCAACCTCAAGGGGAGGGGCTTGGGCTGAAAAATCATATGGATTGAATGAATGGGGCAACAACCAAAAAAAAAATGGAACGAGGACTCTACAGCAGTAAAGAATCAATCAATCATGAATCACCAAACAATAAATAAGAGCAATGGATCTACCAACACCCTTGCTTCCCAAAGGACCTCTAAAAGTGAGGCAGAGACACGAGAAAAGCGAGACAGAATTTGTTTGCTGAATGAACCTCTTTCCTAGTTAATCAGATTTCTTGGGTTGACGCCATTGTGCCATACTTCTGGCCAAAGAACTGAGGAATGAGCCTCTGGGAGGCAACCCTAACTTGCCGTATAAATGTTTTCCTCCCAAGTCTGTGAAAACCGGACCCATATCCTTGCTTGCTTGAGTTCTTTCAATCTGAAGAATATACCCCAAAAATAGAGCTTGAGAAAAACGATTGCAAAAGTTCATCATTCCAAACTTCCCTCTCCTAAGTGCCACTGTACTAATAAATATATACATAGAAATCTAGAACATGTAGCTTCAACATGCTTCATCTGGTACAGACAGAATTACATAATAATATTCTGCACTTGCTCCAATGGGGAAGTCAGAAATAATGTTTGCTGAAGTTGACATAAAGCCTTGACCAACTTACCTTGCTGATTTTTCCATCTTTCAAATAGTATCGAATACCAGACCAATTGATAGATTGAGAGAAATGAGAACGAGTCGCAGATATGGGGTATAGAAAGTTATCCACCAGCATTGCAATGAACACCTGCTCAAAAGAAATCACTTCTTACCATACCAACTAGTAATCAGGTATATTTCACATCCCTTGGCATAATATTCATTTATGTATTCACATATTATAAATTTTTCCCAACATATATTCACACAAATCAATGCATTTCTTTCTCTATTTCATAGTGTACTTGATCTTTTAGATTACCATGTTTACGTCAATCCTTGTGCCATGTATCCCGTGTGCTTGACCTATGCCAATTCTTCATGCTTGCCTGCCTTTTTATCAAATTTCATTCAATTTAAAATTATGCTTTTTGTTGTATCAAATTTTTTAACATGTAAGTCTTAAAACACTACATCATTTTTAACCTTGAATTATTATCCTTACCTACACAATTGGGGGTATAAGGCTGATAAAGTTTTACTCAGAGGCCTCCATACTACAGTAGAAATGTCTAAAGACATCTAGGATAAACATCACTCAAATCCATCCACATATAAAGCAAGCTGGAGAAATACTTACAAGACACCAGTTATAGGAAGCAAGAGAAAGCTGGGGTGCCTCTGGGGACAACATATTGCAAAGACGAACTTCTATCCTTGTCAAGTTCCACATTGAAAGAAGCTCGAGAAAAGTGCATATGGCTAGCAGGCTTGCCAATGATAACCCTGAGAAAAGGCAAAATGTAGAGCTTAATAAGAAACTCATCTCAATAATGTATTTCTCCCATTTTTCTTTTCTTTTTCACAAGCCTTTGTCTATTCATCATGAATACAGAAATCTCAGTAGTAGAAATGCAACTTATGACAATGGAGAAAAATATGTTCCTGTTGGATTTAAATTTCATATATATCATCTCATTGCATTGTTAGAACAAAATAATCCACATCAGATCACAGTAAATTACCATACCTGATTTCTATTTCTTTTGTTAATACCCCACAGGGGAGAGAAGGTAATAAGATAATAACTTAAATAAACTTATTATGACGTGCCTATATATGTATGGTTATAAATTCCACGTAACATTCGAAACAAATTCCATGTAAGTGCTACTCCTGCATTAAAGAAATCCACAACAATTGACATGATGTTGCATATAAAGCGTAAGAGACTCATCATGAATAACGAGTTTCCTAACAATTCAAATAAATTGAACAATATCCACAGAATCAGAATCCTGCCAATTGTTTACACATGAATCAACGCTAACAACCTACCTAAAAAGGAAAAGTAGTGTTCTCACCACCAGAAGTGTGGGTCATTTCTTCAAGTGAGTACTCCTTAATGTAAAATCTTAGTGCTGCGGCAACATGAACCATTGCCATAAAGTATGGTGCTACAAATCCCCATGACAAATAACAGTGGACAGCAAACAATGCACGGTTCATTATCCGGTTAACGTTTGTTGTGTACGACTCCAAAACAAATGTTTGTTTGCTCAAGTAATTCCAGTATCTGCACATGTTAAAATAATTCACAAAGAATATACAAAGAAACTTTAATTTCAGATGAGTAATAATCACAAACCTTCCAAAATTAAGATCAGTTGCAAGGGGGTGAGGAAAGACAGCAACTGGAGGCGAAGTAATGAGCTGTTTGTGAGCCCCTGAAAGAGACAGTATTGTGGTTAGGGAACAACATAATAAACAGGAATGAAAGACTAGGAAAAACATTAAATATATATTGCAAAAAATTTAAGTCTATGCTAGTTGAATTACTGGAAGCTTATTGCACTTCCATTCGAAAAAAGATCACAAACATTAGAGATGGAATTTTTTAGTAAAAGAATAGTTACATGAAGACAAAATATGGGCCAGTTTCTTAAGTAATTTGTTTACTGAAGAAAATATTACCCAAAAGAAAAGTACTTCCATGGAGCTGAGTTTTCTGCAAAATGTGCATGAATAAGCAACAAACAGGTACAAAAAAATGTTCTTCAGACAGTGATATCTTAGTATAAAAAACTAGCTCCTTTATGGATCAATAATCATTATTTTCGAAGAGCAATACTGATAGAGCTGTTATATATGATGCTTAAAGTGTTTAATTTAACACTTTGATAAGGGTACCAGAGATATACCAGCTATGGCTGCAAGAGTCATATCATCAGAATATCCACCATCTCGAAGTTCTGAGACTACACCACAACGATCTTGCCTAAAGTCTTCAGCATGCATCTGGAGACAAACTGAATAATTAGAATGTACGTTTTTTATGCACCAACCAGAAAAAAGGTAGAAGCTACTTGCCATCATGCACCCTCCCCACAGAAAGAATGTTTTTCCACCAGTGGCAAAGCCCATTGAACAAGGCTGTCAAACAAAATAAAAAGAAAAGGAACAAATGAGATGATAAGTATAATTTAAATATTATGATAATTATCAAAAGCCTAAATTAATAGCCATCAGGCCCATTACTAACACGTTACAATCATAACAGCCAGCTGTTAGCAAACAGATGAGAAATCTAATTAATTCTGAGACTGAAGTCAAATTCAATTAGCCAAGCTTCATTATGGTGATTCAGCTACCAATATGTTTAAAACAAATGGAAAATAAAAGAACACACAATCTTATACACAGACATGTGCTGCAGAGATTAGAGATATAAAGCCAGAGGTAGTTGTTTACCATATGGTATTCATAGATGCAGTAACTCCCCAGACTTCCAGATGGCAAATCAAGAGGGTATCCAGTTTGAATAAATATCTGTCAAGCATCAAAACAGTTAAGAGCATGACCAAATAATTTAGGGAAGTGGAACCATGACTATTTCAATTAAACACCTACGAAAAGAACCACAAGAAACAAATTTTAAGTTATACCTCAGGGTTCTTTTCCATCTCACGAGTGAGTGCTCCAATTGATCCAGGATGTAGCCTAACATCATCATCCAAAAACAATACATACTTGCTGTCTTTATGCATTTTCTCCACTCCAAACTGCCCAGGTGCCAATACTATGTCATACTAGTGTAGTTGGTAAAATGTGTCTAGCAAGAAGAATCTAACAAATCAACAAGAATGAAAATGCCCCGACATTTCCGTATTTGCCTAGCAAGTGTTACATAGATGATAGGCTTTCTAACAACTAGTCAGTGAAACAGCTAAGATGCATCACCATTTTCAACATAGATTTATATTAACTTCAATTGAATGCAAGGATGAAAAAGACTGAAGTTCCAAATATAGCATGGCCCTACTTTGCATTTGAAAAGACTAGCAAAATTTGTGTAAAAAATTCCATACCAATTGATTGTGAATTTTTTGACTACAAGTTGTTGACAAACCAGCTACAACAACCTTAGCATCAACATAACCCTTCGTACATCAAACAGGCACCGAAGTTAGTGAGATACAGACAAGATTCAAGTAATGCAAGGGCACCAAAATGCTAGAATCAAGCCTCAATATGGAAGTTTCACTTGTACCTCAAATTCTAATATTAGTCGCGATACAGCACGGTAAGCAGGATCCTCCGTACTCTCTACCACTAAAAGAAATTCTAGAGGGCCACCATAAAGAGATGTTAACTGCATTTGTAAAGAACAGAATCATAATAAATAAAATTTTCTATTAAAAGGAGAAGCTCAAACAAAAAATACAAAATGATACTACAACAATGGAAAACAGAATAAACCCCAAGTATTAGCTCAAAAAGAAATTCAAACATTACAATTTTAAAACCATTTATCATACAGAAAAATAATTTATTAATAATATACCAAAATGCCAAGAAATTATACAACTTCAATTTGAAATTTAGGAAAATGCAAGAGAAAGCACATAAAAAACATAAGTACATTTAAGATTCAGTTGAATGTTAAATTTCCAAGTCATAACGCAACATTCATTAATGAACCAATAATGAACCAAAGAGAAACCTAGAAAAAGTAGCTTCAGAAGGAATGGCATTATCAAAGAAGTTCTAGTGGCGAGTGTGCTATACCTGACTCCTCCAATTATGGAGATTGTGTTCTCCAAACCCTTTTAGTGGCATAATTACTGTTACTCTTGGCAGATTGACCTGATTGGAGTGCTCAAGTTCATTAATGTTGTGACAAAGGAAAGCAAAGCTATTGCCGTTCTGCATACTATCTCTCATTCGTTTTATCTCTCTGTTCCTGAAAGCAAAAATAAATACTGTAAATTTCTCATAGACGTGAAAATGAATGAGTTTCCTAGCTCTGTTTAACATCAATGACTACCTGACATAAGCAGCACAAGCCCACCCAAAAGCAAGGAGTAAGCAAATTACACATCCCTGCAGAGCAACATAAAATTTAGGTTTGTATGTATGACATGGTATCGTGGTAAATTTTTCTAAAGCAACAAGGGGGAGGCATATAAAACAATATTTCAAGGAAATATATGTAAATAATTATCATGCAAAGATGCAATCAAGAGGAAAGAGCTATATCACTAATACTTAAGGGTACTGCTAATACAAAGCCTGTATTCAGATACTTAAGGTTGCATTACCTCCTTCATTAATTCCATTTCATTCGATTAGCATAAAATTTCACAAGTTCAGTTTGATGCGCCCTTACACTTTGAATCATCCTTTAAGACAGTTGACATTAACTAAAAGCAACTCAGGGGATCCCTTTCAACAACGATGCTATAACTGAATACCATGCTGAGTGCCCTTATTTTTTAATATATAGATTAAGAAACACAAATGCATGCACAATAAGCCCATGGAAGCTGGTCTTGGCTTTCTTCATACCTCTCTATTAGAATAACCAAACCATTTACCATACATAGTGCCAGAAGCTAGATAGCCCTAAGCCTCAAAACATTAACATTTAATTCAAAACCCCCTTCCAAGAACAGGCGGAACTTTCTATCTCCACAATTTTGCTTGAATTACAGCATATTTCTCATGTGGCAACCAGATACCTGAGCTACAGGAATTATGGATGTCAAATCTGTGAACACAACATATAGGAAGCAACCCAGCAAGCTGATACCTAGACTACATTAATTGGAGAATCTCTTTTTTTTTTAACATTTACTATTATAATTGAGTTTAAATATATTTTATTTTTTTATAAAATTATTTTTCTTTAACTGATTTTAATTATAATAAAATTATAATTAATAATTTATAAAATAATTATATAAATAAAAATTAAAAAACACGATAGTAACTATCGTAAAAGCATGAAAAAGATTCTTCTGAGAGAGTATAGATTTTACAGCTAAATCGCACTCACTCTAATAAATTCGAATGCCCATTTCACATCCTATCAAGCCAAACTTAACATCAGGAACCAGGGCACCGTTTCTCAAACTAAAACTAAACCATCCAATCCTCTTCCTGGCAACAGCAATCAATATCAACGGTAACCCAGAAAGAAACTTACACAGATTCATCTAATTTTTAAAAAAAATGCCCCAAACAAAACTTCCTAGTCCTACAAATTGTCAAATCAAAAGCATAATCATCTACTGTTACCAAAATCAATCATAACCCAAAGGCGAAACGAATTGGCAACGAGATGGCGAATAGCAACAAGTTCACATTGTATCTCCAAAAAACACAAAAACAAAAACAAAAACAAAAAAAAAAACCCACAACTCATCATATGATAGGAAATGAAACATCAAACATTAAACGAACTTCTTAATCACGAATTTCCACAATCTAACAAACCCAAGGGACGAATCAATAACACTTGAAACAAAAAAAAAAAAAAGACTCGTGCTCATGTTGTTGAACAATTCCACGGAATTACACAAAAAGGGGGGATTGAAAATCGAAACTTTTTATTCATGCGCCTCAAATAGAGTGGGAGAAATGGGAAAACCTGGATCTGAATGAAAATGGCGAGAGGAGTAGTAGAGAAGTGCGAGGAGAGAGAGAAGAGGAAGAGATCGAGAGAGTGTAACGAATGCATTGGCATTGTGAATGCGAATGCGACCCTCCTTCTATCTTTTGAATGTTTTCTGAAAGCGAAACACAAACGCAAGCGGAAGCGAGGGAAGGAGAAGAGAGAGAGAGAGAGAGAGAGGGAAAGAGGTGAAGCGAGAGAGACCGCGTAATTTTATATTTCGAACACGGCGGGGTTGCGTCTATTTCTGTTTCCGAACTTTCTATTTCACCGCACAAACGCACACGCCACTCTTTCTTTCTTTTCCTCTCTGTAAGTCTATATCTGTCTCTGAGTTTTCTTTTTATGAGAGATTTGATTGCATTAGTGAGAGGTGAGGGATTGATTAAGAGCAACAAGGGGACAAAAAAAAAAGGAAATTTTGAATATTGTTTCTATCTTTTCATTTCTAAATTTGTTGCTCAGGGGAGAGAGAGAAAAGAGAGAAAAGAGGGAGGGAATGACCGTTGGATTGGTAGTTATTTATAGGTACTAACCCAACTACGATGGCGATTGAGAGAGACACACTTCAACAATGGCAGCGTGCAAGGTGTCATGTGCGTATTTGGAACCACCAAACAAGGATAAAGAAGAATGAGAATTAAGAAAACACAAAATTATCAAATTAATCTTTAAAAAATTTTATTGACTTTATCTTAATTCCTGATATATTTAAATTTTATTATAATTTTTAATAGATAATTTTATCATTCAAATTAAGGACTAACATAATTAACTTTTAAATTTTTTAAAAATTAACTTTAATGTTAAGAATTATAAATAAAATTAAAATCTCTTAAAAATTAATGTGAAGTTAATAAGATCTTTAAAGTATTAATGTAATGATTTTATCTTGAGAAAAAGAAGAAGATGCTTCCAATCTTCCATTTTCTGTCATTTTTGAATCACACCTTTTTCAAATCCTTTTTGGCCAAAGTACTACTACAACCCAAGTTTTATTATATTTTCAGAGCATTTTTTCTTAATAATTCTTTTAATATTTAATAAAATAAATGTTAAATAAAAAAATAAAATATCTAATATTTTGAAAATACAAAAAAATTAATAATTACTTTATTTAGTAATTAGAATAATAAATTAAGAGGATATATAACTATTCATTCTAAAAAGCATGTTCTCTGTTCCAACTCACTTTCAATTAATTGCATGACCACTTTGATGAATGCTGTGATGTTAAATGATCGTTGTTTTTGTCTAGATAATCGTTATTTTATTACAGCCTTATTGTTTGCTGATATAATGACCCCATGTTAAAACTCAATTTACCCCAAAGGAAAGACAGGAACCTGAGATTCTCATAACAAGAAAGAAATCAATTCAGACGTAGGGTAATATAATAATAACTATCCAAAAGTTTTTGCAACTCAAATCATGCAAGAAAAATCATCAAAGATGTGACCTTTTCCAACCCTGTCTACAGTATATGCTTGAGAAACAAAGAGAAGATGCTCATGTGAGTGGAGACATTCTTGTGACTGCAGATATTACGTGTCAAACACATCAATATAGATAATATTAGAACTTCTTTACAAAGGAACGAAAACTAGAATATTTATAGAAGAGAAATGAAAGTTAACGTGGAAAGAGAATCAACCTGAAGACAGTTCATTGTTGACTCCAAAGGAACTTAACTGCTTCAGAGTCTGACATCATTTGTCTTCATTTATTATGCAGAATACATTGCTCTAATGACTTAATTAAAAAGGTCCAGCATATATTTGATCGTGTTCGCTAACCCTTCATAATAATGAAGTATCTAGTACTTAACTAGAAAGTTAAGTGTGTTCATATCTAAAAGGCAAGACGTTGGACTTCACACTAATGAATAATGACAATAACAAAGAAAACAAAAGATCTGATCTCGTAATTTGGTTTAAAGAAATGCCCATGCGGGAATCCATGCAGCACATTCCTATATATCCAAGTGTGGTTACTGTTAAGATTGTAATTCAAACCTCAAACGATAACTATAATAAGTAAGGGTTTAGGAAATGGGATGTGATGGATATACGGTGGCAAAGTTCTGCTGCTTTGTGTACTACAGATACATTCCAAGTGCTATTGCTTCAATACTTCAATCTAATATATGTATAGATCCAATGGTATATTAATCAACACATCCTTAAAAAATTTAATTCTAACAATAATTACTTAAAAATCAAATATTTTTAATAATATAATAACGTATAATTAAATAATATTGTCAATTATTTTTATTATATCAAAATTAAATTAGTTACGTTTCTAGATATGAGAATTATGATTTGATTATTAAAAATTACATCTTATAAAAAAAGTCGTATCATTATGATTCTCAGATATTAGACTTATAAAGTAAGTTAAATAAATCGAATCCTATAAGAATAGTATTGGTTCACAACAAAGTCATTTATAAATCTTATAATTACTTGTAAACAGCATACAGGTAAATGCAAAAACTACACTATTGGGACTAATCAAAATTAAGTTTGACCTTTAACTCAGGGTGGAACCACAGAAGCTGCAAGCCACACTGTATTTGTCCCAGTGAACTTCAAGACAGGTCAGTCATGGACCATATTAACACCTGCAGTTTGCTATTCATATGGAACTGCCCCAACCTTACCCTCATGGTATTGCCAGCTATTGCTTTCAACGTTTCACTAATAGGATACCTCCACTAATACCATGTGGACCATTGCATTCATTGCTAACATTTTCTATGTCGTGATTTGTGACTTATTATTTGGGGGAAAATATTCCAACCTACCGGTCTTTTCCGGACTTTATTTATGCGACATTGCATGGTGGAACATTTGGTTTACGAACTCATCAACAAGCTGACCTCACTGATTTAAAGTAAAATACTTACATACTCATGATGGGGACAATCTGGGATTGAAATTCATCAGTGAGCTAGTAAGAGAATTATGATTTGTGACTACTTGCTGTTTCTGGTGGGTTTTTAAACAGGGAAGAGTCATTCACTTCCAACTTAGTTCCAACTTTCAAATCAAAAGTAATCTGTTGTCAGGTAATTTGGAACAACCTGCTTCACTGCCATTGTCCCTTCACTGAACCATTTGACTGCAGATTATGAAGTAAAATCTATGAGAATGTAGGGGCCAAATGAAATTATGAAAAGGACCTAGGAAGGAAGCATGCACTTTATGCAAACAAACAAGGCATGGAGCTTTCCCACTGTGCAGCTGGTCTGTCCATATTATTGAATGATGACAATTGCACAGGGATTATCATTGTAATTGCCTTGTCTCCCCTCTATCAATTTATCCCTTGGAGATTTTTATGGCCACCAAATTTGGAAAGTCACCACAATTAGAACACATACACGAAGACAAACAGAGTACCTAGAAACTGAAAAGGACTTGTTAGTTTCTACGCACTAGTATGTATAATTTACATTATACTACAAGCTAACAATTATTGCATCTTAACGTCGTTTCAATGAGTTTCTTTTCAACTTATAATTTAAACTTATTTATTGCATTAAGCACTAACGAAGCACAACGCAATCACTTGAATAACGTAATAAGTAATTCTTCTTAGCATGACCTAATTGTAACTATATTTACACACTGGTTCATATATTAAAAAAGTGCCATATTTTCCTCCATGATTCCAAAGAGGAGTGACATGCATTATTACCACTTGTAACGATAAACAATCATAAGGAATGCCATTAAACGGGCAGAGCAAAGCTTCTGACATGACATGTTAATACATACAGGAGCAACCCTCGTTCTCGACAGAGCAGGAGCTAAAAGTAGACTAAAGATTCGTAATGCACAAGATGCTTTAAAAATATTTTTAAGTAATATGCGATGAAGATTCGTAATGCTCCGGTAATACTTGCAATGTCATATATTTTAAGATGTCGATCCAAAATACTAAGAATCACTGATATTTATGAATTGAATAATTTATCAATTTTAAACAGGAGAATACATAAGGATGTTTCTGATCATACAATTCGTGCTAGGGAGCATGAGATGAATCAACAATGAATTATCAGTTCTATAAACAAAAAAATATGTTAATTCATGCATCATCTTCAGACGATACAGAAGAAACCCGTTCTCTAATCATGGGAAATTTTACAGGTAATTTGTATAATGGTCCATCACTTGCAGAACCTTGAAATGCAAGGCCTAGTGTGTATCCCAAAGCTCGAGCTACTGGAACTGCAACTGCATTCCCAACTTGAATGTACCTAAAACAACATTAATTTCAGAGTTAGAGGTACCCAAAAAAAAAAAAAGTTAACATTGTTTGCACATCAATCAGTTTTAAATATCATTATGAAGAACTACCGTCAATAAATGAATGTGTAAATGGCTACATCCAACCCAATACTTAGCACAATGGATCAATTGATTTAACAAAAATGAAGAGCATTCAATAGGGTACTACAAAACATCGGGACATTCATACCCTCTTGGCTGAAATTTTTTTCTATCCATGAATTATGCAAATAAAAATCATCCATATATTGACTTGTAACGGATTTAAAAACATGAGAATTACTTTTAATGGCTCACTTTTCTAGTCTACTTGAACGTAAACCGCAAATTATAAATAAGAAGATCATTATAGTTACCTTTCTTTGACAGGCCCACAAAGTTTATAGAAGTCTGGAAAACCTTGAAGTCTTGCATTTTCACGAATAGACAGCACTCTATCTTGTTCCGGGTGTAAAATTGCCTAATAAAACAAAAAAAAAATTGGCATATTGCATAAGATGTCCTTTCCAAAAGTAAAAATGTATATGATAAAGAACATACTTGATTATGAGGTTCTGCTCTTGTCACAACAGTCGGTACAGTTTCATCCCACCATAAGCGAGCAAAAGGTCTAAAATACCATGGACATCAAGCATTTAAAGAGTAACTATCTGCTAAGTAGTAGCGTTTGCATTCAGCTACAACATTAGAACATTAAGTCCAAATTACTAAAGGAAAAACTTACTTTGATGATGTTCCATTCACAAAGGACATGGCATAATCCGGGACCTGGGATAACAATTGAAGCAACGTAGTATAGATATAAGTATCGAAAATTTAAAATTATAGTTCAAAAGAAAACGGTTGCTAGAAGAATTATACAAAAAAGAGCTTTCTTACCAATGGCTTTCCCGAATCCAAATATACACGTTCCACATCAGGATCCCATTCAACCTTATTATCAGGTCGCACACGAACACCTGGTAAATCTCTAAAGTTTCCACCCTAATTGCAATAAATAATCGATATTAACAAATTAAACATAGAAACATTAAGAAGTAGCAACATTTTCCAGCAGATAAATGTCTAAATGTTGATGAACAATAACCTTTTTCTTTGGGATCCGACACACTCTTTGATAATCATCCCCATTTAATTCTAGTGGACGATGATCATGAAGCATGGACTTCGATGATTTTGATCTAGTTGAAAACCCCAACATTTCTGCACATTAATTATATAAATTTAAAATCAAATAGTTTGACGCGTTCTCACAAAAATAAACTTTTATAATGTTTTGTATTCATAAGCAGTAACCTAAACCATTTAATGATGTCATAACTATGATATAATATTCATAAGAAGTAACTTAACCATTTATTGATGTATTACCACTTTTGCTTAATCTAATAAATTGCTGGAACTCCGTCTGGGCAGGTTTGGTATACGGTATCTCATCACGACCTTCATTATTCTCAACCTGAATACATTTGTAAAAGAACATTAATCAACAAATAAATTGACAAGAAACAAACAGAAAAACTACAGGAGCAACAACAAAAACATTAAAATATACCGGAGGAAGGTCAGAAATAGCATCTTCTAGTAAAAGCTTTCTATGCAACTGAATATTATGTCCCTCATCATAGGCAACCGTGTTTATCTGCATGCATAATACACGCCCTCTAACAGGTTACCTCTTAACAATTCAAAAGATAGTTATACCGTTGTAAGCATTCTGTCAAGTTACACATACCTCAAACTCCAAAGGAATAACACCCCTCACAATAACATCATGAGTTGGAAGTGGGAATTGAGGCAGCTTCTGCACCACGTAAATAAATACAATTTGACACAAACTTCAGGATCAAAACAAAAACATAATACTAATAATAACTATTAATATACCTCTGAAGGTTGGGCCCCCCATATAAAGACACGCAAGCGAAACTGAGGAAGCCCATAAGCTCCTGCAGCCATAATTCCCATGCGACTTTGATAGTTCATTTGAAGAAGGCGACCCAATGCATATCTCCCAAGAAAGCCATTTGCAAACTTTACAATATCAACCACGTTTTCCACCAAAGTAAATTTGGGTTGAAGGTATTCAACGATGTCCATGAAAACAACAAGTTGTTTATTCTTTTCATCATCCAAAGGATTGTCTTTGTTCCTAAATCGATTGAAACCACTAATACCTTGACAAGGAGGTCCACCACATATTACATGAACATCTCCCTATATAACAAAGGTGAGAAGTGAGAACAACTTTCAAAAGCTAAATACATAGAAAATATATATAGATAGACGTATTCATTTATCAAAATCAACCCAAACTTACAGGCAAAGGTAAGATGTTTGAGTTGAAGCCTCGAGTGACAAAATCCCTTATCCTTTCCCTGCAATTACTGTAGCACGGACAATAGTTAGATCAGCAAAATGTGTTTTGCGGAAGTGGAACCTTATATTTTTAAGTTGTTTTCTTTTTCTTTCTAAATGTGTTTATTTAAAACAAGCCGATTACAGCAAACTTACGGTTGAAGGAATGTACTAGTATATTAGGATTCTTATTGTTTTAGCAGTCTTATTATGTTAGAAGTATTATTGGACTAGGCTTAAATTAGTTGTGTTACACTAATACATGGTCTAAAATATCAGTAAGAATAGGTGTATTAGGTTAATATTTTGTAACATGTCATATCATCATTCATTCCATCATTATAATATTATTCAAAGTCATGTTTCTTTCTTCTCTTTTTTTTTTCATTGTTTTTCTTATAATTTCAACATCCTTAATTATTGAGTAGAAAAAACTAAATGATTTACAAATAAGCATATTCACAAATAAACTAATTTTGAAAATCGGACCGGGCGATTGGAGCAATTTGATTGTGAAGGTCCATGGACCGTTCCAACCAAGCATCCAGAACTAGTATAAAGAAAACTAGTTTTCGAACCAGCAAACCAGTCACCAAATGATAAAGATTCGAACCTCCCTGAAAATTGCAAACTATGGAATCAAACTCGGCATGTTTCAAGCAACATGGCATTCTACGACTGACCTATTGGTATTTGCTGGTTGTAAGGTTGAGATTAATTATTATATTGTATAATATTCTATTTATTTGACTATTTTCATATTCAAATATATAATGTAGGATATATTTTAAATAATGTAATATACATTTAGTGTTAACTTATTATGTGTTGCAAATTAATTTGATCATGTTAGTGATATATTTCAATATTTTTTCCTTATTTTTACCTCAATATATGTATGTTATATTTTTCACATATCATATATTTATAGAATACTCAGTGTGTTAAGAACTTTGGTTCAACCTTGTTTCAGTTTTCAAAACATTAAATTGCTTGAATTTATATATGGCAAATGGATAGTTTGGGAATATTGTAGCTTACCTTAGACCTTCCATTGGCTCCCAAGAGTCTTCATCAGATCCATAGCCCTTCCAACGAACCTACATAGACATGCACAAAGCAAAAACATTTAGATAATCTCAACCATTGAAAAGGAAGGAAAATTTGGAAATAAATAGTTATTGTGTCTGTAGCAACTAAACAAAACCAGGATGTAAACTCGAACTACCTTAAAGTATAACCCTTTCTCATTTTTCCGATTTGGGTCACCATAGCATACTGCAAGCACTTCTGAAACTTCGAACACTTCGTCTTCTTCATCACCATCCTCTTCTTCACTACTAGTGTCACCATCCTCTTCTGCACTAAAAAGATTCACATACTGTTGATGTGGGACCTTGTTTTGGACCAAAGAGAAGTAACTGCATAGCTTCTCCCACTCCTTCAATAACGAGAGGAAATATTCCGCTGATTCATTTCTAACCTGATATGAAGGGTAAAACGGACTAAGAATTCAGCATTCGAACAAAGGGAATGCAAACCTAATCCTCTTCATTTTTCATGGGACAAAAAATCCACTCTCCCCCTTTCTTTAAAAAGATTAGTTTGCTGGTTTCAAACTCTGAAACCATCAAGCTTTCTCCTATCTTGAGGCCACCAAAAATTCTTCACACACAGAATATAGCACAGCACAGCTTTCACAGGCAGAACCCCAAAATAAAAATAAATAAATAAACAAACACCTGATACAACCCAAGAAAAATTGAAATAAGTCAAAAGTACATTGATTTTTTCACACATTAGTGCTTTAGCAAGTGTTTGGGAATAGTTATTTTAAAAAAATTATTCTTTTTAAAAGCTCTTTAAGTGAGATTTGATTTATAAACTTTTTTGACTATAAAATAAATTAATTTAAATACACATTTAATCTGGCTACATAATTATAGGATCACATCATAATAAGAGATGGAAAGACTCTAAGTAAGTAGATAAAGATAAATTTTAATCTAATGAGAACTGACATGCCAATGGGTAATGACTTCATAACTCAAGGTATTGGAATTTTACACAAGAGGTACAATAAATCCACAACATAGGACCCATTCTTTTTTTTCCCCATAAATTCCAAGAAAGAGGGTGAGCTAACTTGGTAATCACAGGTTTTAATCATAGAAACAACCTCTCTACTCACATTGCTAAGGCTGACACCAAAATGATAGAAGCCTTGATCACGAGGTCACACTTTTTTATTGATACATTTTTAAGATGCACCTTTTAAACAATAAAATTTGGAAAAGGGAACCGTTTTGTGATCAATTGAAGAACACAAAACTAAAGTCTAGCCAAATACTTTAACCAACAACAACTGAGCCTTATCCTATCAGGCTAGGTTGGTTACATTCACCAAATGATGTCATTAAATTTTATTAAAAACCAAATTCCCAATTAACCCATTTAGAGTAAGGTCTTTTCAATAAACATCGCACACCAAAGCTTCAGTTGGTCTTCTTCTCACAAGATCAAACCACCTTAGACAAGCTTTTATCATCTTCTCCTCCAAAGCACTACTCCAACATTTTTCCAAATACATTTGTTCATAATTTTATTTTTTCTTCTATGTCCACTCAACATTTTCTCTAATCTTTACTAAACTTATTATATCATCTTTCTCACACTTTACTACTCAACATTCACTATCATAGTGTATTGTTAGCTGTTCAGAAGAATTTTCCTTTTAAATTTGAAGGCACTTGCAATCACAAAGTACGTCAAAAATATTTCATTTCCATCAATCTCCACATCACTTTGTAAGATAAAGGTAAAATACTTAAACTGTGCAACTTGTGGAATGATGTGAATATGATCCTTAATTTCACCTCGAAAACATTGCTAACCAGTGTCTTGTTGATCTACATAACATATACTCTGTCTTATTCCTATTTCCTACATAACTAAAAAACCTTTGATTCCGGAGCTTCAATACACATCTCAATTTTAAAATTTACTCTATCTTGACTTATTCACTATAAATATATCATCCACAATAAACATACATTAAGGAAATGGCTCTTAGGTGTGACCAATAAGTACGTCCAATATCAAGATAAAAGATATGAACTCAAAGTTAACCCTTGATGCAAACCTAATGTAATAAGACATTCTTTTTTTACCCCTCCATGTGTTCGCATGCAAGTCAATGCCCCATTGTATATATCCTTTAGCTCGAATGCCTACAATATGAACTTGTTTCGTCCACAGGACTTCTCGTGGCTTCCTATCATAAGCTTTTATCTAGATCAATGAAGACCACGTTCAATCTTGTTTTCATCTATATCTTTCCATCAAACCCCACAATTAGTACATAGCATCTATGGTTGACCTCACTAGCATAAAACCAAATTGAATCTTCCAAATGCAGTCATCTAGTCTTAATCTTCCCCCAAAGCTAAATATTGTGTTCCTCTTGTATTTCATACTTACATGTAACACTTAAATATTTTATTCCAAGAGAAAGACTATTATACTAGAGTTCAAAAGGGATTACAATAGAGAGAGGAAGAATAACAGCAAGGGATTCTGTGAATTGAAAAACAAGAGTGTCAATTAGCTTCAAATTCTAAGGATTTCCATTTCATTACATTACAAATTATAATGTTTTTGTTCACTGCAAAAAAATAGGAGGATGCTAACCTCAACATGAAGGAGGAAGTTAGTATTCCCCATATTTACATACATACTCAAAAAATTAAATGCACATGGAATTACCTCTGTTTCAGGATGATTTAATTTAAGACTTTCACAAGCATGTTCATTCAAGTCAACTGCCCATCTCTATAGAAAAAGAAAAGTTAATATTAGATCAAAACAAACATCAGCCGAAACAAAATGTATTTATTTGATTGCTTTACAAGAGAGAACTCACAGTAACAAGGTTCACACCAGACAAAATTCCACCAAGGCACAAACCAGTAGACATTGCTCCACAACCAGAATATAAATCTAGTAATTTAACCTCTGGTTCTTTATTTTCCTCAAGATGAGAAGCCTCAAGCTGAGAGTTCACCTCAGATCTTCCACTTACATCATTTTCGGAAGATATTGTTGATGACGTCTCACTACCAGCTTTTCCACTTTCTGAGTCACAAGTTTGTACCAAATTTGAGAAGCAATTAAAAGATAACAATAAATAAAAGGGCGAAGATAAAATAAAACCTGATGGTAAGTTAACAAAAGTAGAGTATGGCAAAAGATATAGCGTATCACAGTAATAATCACAAGGTGGAATTGTTTCCTTCTTTGCATCCAAATCTACCTGAAAGCAAGCATAATGATTAAAAAATTCTAGAAGTACAATTGTAATAATTACAAGAGAAAACTAAACTAAAGAAAGCAAAAGACAAGTAAATCATAACTTGCTAACGTACATTCAGCGGTATTCTGGCAATGTTTAGCTTTTCAACAAGACAATCCAAGGGGTTGTCATCATGAATTTCCGAAAAGAAAACTCGCTTTGGTTCAATAAGATATGAGAGGTTTTTAATGACCTGGAAAATAAGAAAAGGTGTTCAATCAAAATTAATAAATTACAATGCAATAATAAAGGTTGAACATCGCATTAGAACTAAAATAACAGTAACATAACTTACAGTGTCCTTAGCCCTATAATACCATTGTGCCGTGAAATACAATGCCCCATCAACTGCTTCAAACATTTCAACTATTTTACAAATATAATTGTCATGCCCTTCCTCGGCCTGCATATCAAAAAAGTATCGATCACATCATATTTATGTTTAGCCATAAAGAATATGAATCACATATTGGGGAAACTGATTGAGTTAACATGCTATTCAACACAACTGCTTAGATACAAAATCAGTTGTTAAAGAAAAAATCTAAAGGTTTGGACATGCTGAAAATTCCCAATTTTTGTGGTCTGTTTAAAGGATTCTTTTATCATATCTTACAGTAATTCTCTTTTCTAGATCAGTATGGTTCAGATAGTATTAAGACTTGACCCATTCACTTGTATTGGGGTAACCACAATACAATATTCAAGTTTGGCCACTATTTATCCTATTTGCACAAAGAGTTCCCCCTCGTTGCTTCAATTTTCAAATTAAGCGGATTCCTATCCCAAGACCGAAGCTTTATCATGGCATTGAAAGTGCGTCATCTGGCGTTTTCTAAAGCTGACACTACGAAAATTCTGTTTGATAATTATCCCGTACACAACGTTCATCAGGACTTGCCCAAAGGTTCTATTGAATAAGCATGAGCGCCTGATTATGCTTGGCTTGCAGCCATATGCATTGACCCAGATTCTTACATCATTGACATGTATACTGACAACGCAAACACTTCCAATCCTATGATGACCCGGACACTTGGGTAACATAGCTCTCAAGCACATCAGCGCACACGCCCCTGAGCTGACCATGATGCAGTTGTTTACAACATGGGACCACAAGCAAGGAGTATTTAAAAGCTTTCCCTCCAAAACCCATCTATGAATATCCTTAAAGTCCATTCCAAAGGACAAGAGACAATATTCTCAAAACAGAGAGCACCATCCCCATCCACTGCTATCCAAAAGAACTTAAGCCTTCATCTTCGCACCTCCATTAAACGTTTTCATGAACTTTATAAACTCCATTAGAAGGTTGTTGATTGTTACTTCACTCAGGAAGCCTATGAAATGATGTTCTAAGCTTCTTAAGCTGTCCTATCCAAAAGTTTCACATGAGTGCCTCACTTGTTTTTTATACCGCTCACTAGAGGGTAGATTCTCACCATGGTACATCTTCTCAGTACGCTTTTCACCGACCCAAAACACCCTCTAAAATAGATAGAGATTGTAAACACATTTTAACTCACTTTCACATGGGCATCATCATAAAGATTGTAAAGGATACACCCATCTACTTCTGCCTGTGTGTAGTGACGTCGAGCTTGAAGAATCTCCTCGTCATCTTTACTGTGCATAAGAAGTACGTCAAAAAAATATTAGAAGAATTCTCATGCAACATAATTACGAGTACGAGGAACCCTACAAAAATAAAAATAATAATAATAATGAGAAAATTACTGATGTCTAAGTTTAGATCTCCTAACGTTCAATTTACCTGTTTGATTTTGACCCAGCGGACTGCTTCTTTTTCTAAAACCAAAAAAAAAAAAAATTAGAAATTTGGAAGTGGCTGGAACTAAAGATTAATCATGAAAGACTTGCTCCTGCTACTAAGTTTGGTATGAGATAGAGTAAACTCTGAAGAATAAAATAAGTAGTATCAAGCAACAGATATCAAATTTTAATTTCTGCAATGACAAACTCCAGGTTACTTTGCGAAAAGAAACAGAACAAATAGTTTGATAATTAAGAATTTACCAAACAATACCAAAATTACATAAACAAAAGCATGTTTAGATTGTAGAAACCCAGTATACTTTTCTGTTCATTGTCAATAATAGTATATCCTTATAAGGGTCATACATAATCCAAAAATCGTAATTAAATACTGCTATTATTTGTCATAAAATCCAAAGGAAAGAAGCTTTTATCCTATTACAATGGCCTTGCATAACCATTAATTTTAAGACTTGTATCATTAAAAGGAAGCTAGATAGTAGAATAATATGCTCATAAAATCGGAATTCATCAACAAACATTACTGAAGCACAAACCGGGTAAACTAACAATCACGTAAATTGAAGAGTCAACCAAGTTTTACAAACGTACAACTAAATACATACACGCATACACACGCATACATATATATGGAATTTTGAGTGTGATAGTGATGAATCTTAAAGCTAAAGACAAGGAATAAGATAAAATTTATATGGAGACGGAGGAAATTCTCAAAAATATACCGTTTAACCACAAAAAAAGAAAACATTCTGATATCATATCTATATGTAACCACAAAACCTTTTAAACATATAAACTTTAGTCATCTAGGTGCAATAAATATCACAACAGTACCAGGAACAGTGGCAAGCACCGATTCTCTTTTTTTTTCCTCTTCGAATAGTGCAGTATCAAACTGCTACAAACTTATGCAGAGGGGATAACAGATATAATGAAAATATTGACAAATTGAGGGTTCAGTAATAAAAACGGAGCAACAAAGAAATCTGTGTGAAAAAGAAAAATTAATGAATACAAAATTCCCCAAATATGCATTTACCATTCTGAAAGAGCGTAATGGTTTTATAATGCAAAAATTTTTAAAAACAAAAAAGTTTCACAAAGATTAGATATTCACCCTAGATTTCGTTTAGGTATAGCTGATTAGTTAAATGCTTAAACATTTGAGAAATGAACTGAGTAACTTATTTCCACTTATGTTGTTATTTAATGATAAAACAAATTCAATTGTACTTCAAAATTTATATTTTTATCTGCATAATTCAAAACTAAAATATTAAAAAAAAGACAAAAGAAAAAACTCACAAGACTTAATGAAATTTTCGTATTCAAGCTGAACCAAACACAAAACATTTTTGGGTATCATCTTCTATTGCCAGTGCTTCTCTGCTATCCGCAAAGAAAAATTACCTTCTCCTGGTAACGCTGGGGCCAGCGTCGCCTAGCTTCCTCGTCGGGAACAGGATCTCCAAAAAATCTGGCGGCAGGTCCTTCATCGTCGCCGCTGTCATTGGCCGTTAACGACGTTGAAGGAGCAGCATTGGCGCAGCTTGCTTGCTCCTCTTTGACGGAAGACGAAGCTGCTACAGAATCTTCATGTTTCGGACTTTTGAGCTTCCCAGTTCTCCTGGACTTGTTCGAAGACTGGCCCGAACGAGAATCGGCGGCGGCAGCAGCGACGGAGGAGCTAGACAACCTGGTTTTGCGCTTGCTCGGCATGTCGGCGGCTGGGGAGAGAGTAGCTAGGTCGCCGGGGGGCCGCGGACGGAGAAGCAGTGGCCGCAGGGACGAGTAAGAAAAAGAGAGATTCGTAAATGTAATAAGAATGAGAGAAAAGAAAAGGAGGGGAGTATTTAGATTAGGCGCTGAAATTTTGAAAGATCAAGGTGTTGGGCGGGAAGGCTAAATTCGAGGCCACTTGGCTTAAATGGCTATGCGAAACGTCGTGAGTTGACGGGGTTTGAGGGTCATGCAATGCAATGGGGGCTGTTCTTGATCGTGGGCTTTATGACGGCCAATGGGCCCAAGACTTAAAAAAGAAAATAAATAAATAAATTCTTCTAATAAATCAGTTTAATAATATTTTTAATTACTTACAAAATAAATGTTTTTTAAGTTTTTAAAATATTAAATGTTTATAATTTTTTATTTAATAGTTTCTGTTTTTGTCACGATCCAAATTAATGAACTGTAACCGATACATAGAATAAACTATCCAAGTATGATTTCTAAAAAAATCAGACAACGATATCTCAAAATACAAACAGAATATATAATTTAAGATTTTCCCATTCAATTCATAAACATATTACTGTTCTTCCCTTGCCCCAAAAATTCCACATGGTCCTGCACGAATTCTAGAATGTCAAGATCAAGAATCACCTTAAGAAGCAAAGAAAGGAGGGAAGGATTTGGGCTGAGTGCACACCCTCTTCAAATCCGTCGTCCAACGTCGCACAAGCAGGCTCCCAACAACAACCAAGACAAAAAGCTAAGGAGATATGTACAAGCCTCTTGCATACTCGTGGGCAGAGCAATGGATGAGGCAGACGCACAAAGAGAGAGAGGAAAGAGCAAGATAGAGCTGTGTGGTTGGTTTGGTCGTGAAGCTCGCGGAAGAAGAAGAGAAAATAAAGGTTTGCTTTCTTTTTTCTTCTTTTTTGGTGCAAGTAGACCTAGTTGTCCTTAGTTCCAATTTTTATTCCTTAGCCTCCTTTTTTTTTTTCCAAACGGAATATTACAGTTATAAGTAATTAAGAGAATGTTAGGAGGATGTGTTAAAAAAATATAGTATTACTCGAAAAATATGTTACATTGATGTAGGTCACGGGATATTAATAATCGAACAAAATTTATCTACACCAAATACAATTAATTATATTTGATTTTGTTTTTATGAAAATTGATTGATTAAATTTGATGTTTTATTTTTATTTCCAAAACTAAATAAAATCAAATAAAATTGAACTCATTTATTTTATTTTGTTATTTTTATAATTTGTTGTTTAAGTATCATAGACGAACTTTATGTCAAAATTTTTAAGTTAACTTACTGTTAATTAAGTCATAAAAAAAAACAAAGACATATCTATTTTTTCAAAAAGGTACATCAACAACATCTTTTGGATCAAATCAAATTAAACCAATTCAATTATCAAATTAGAATCAAACTGATCCATTACTAATATAAAAATACTTGATTCAGTTGAAATAAAAGTTTTCTCTCAAAATTAAATAAACCTAAATAGCAAACACCCTGTATAACATTTAATATATGAAATGGTGATTCTATATAATAGAAATGAAATGCTTAATCTTTATTTACTGTTTGGTAGTTCTAAATTTGGTATATATAATTAATGTGAAATAAAAACAAGTTTGATCTAAATCATTAAGAGTGGGCTAATTGTGAGAGATTTAAATAATTTGTAAAAAGTCATAAGTTCAATCTTTGTGCGGGTTTAGCTCGTGCTATTTAGTAGCATCTTCAGCCTTCATTACTACAACAATCGATTAAGACCATTGCCACCTTCGATGATCTGAAGCTAATTATCCTTCACCACCATATCACCACCATCCAACAAACAAATCTTCGTTCATTAAACATTAAGAATATGTTGAGTATGCGGAGTTTGATATAAGAGTAAAAATAAAAGTAAAATTTTTATAAATAAGATTTGTATATAATTTTTGTATATAAATATCATCCATAAAATTTTTATCATTATTTGTATCCCTATACCAAATATACACTGAAGGTTACATGGCATCCAAAAATTATGTCACTTTAAGTCTTCAAGTGATCTTCAAGCAAAACATAAATTTCACTCTATGATTTACTCTGTGTAGGAAGCAAGCGATTCAAGGTTTCACAGCAAAAGATATAGCTAACTCGTTCAAGTGGATATTCAGTTTCATGATATCCATGCAAACAATGTCGTGTGACAATTATTATATATTCATATATTGCTATTATGATACGTCTTCTTTATATTTCTTTTCATTTTCATCCTTCCAAGTATGCAGTGCTAAAATGAATGCTTTAATTTTCTTTCCATATGATCATTTGAAATCAATTACATTATATAGCAGAGCAACACATTCTTCTTTCATAAACACTATACACGTTCTCTCGAAAATTTGATCTCTAAATTAGCATGAATACTAAAGGTTTAACATTTATGAAAGGATTGAGGTATGAAAGAGAATTACGTTGTTTTCACACCACTTTGTGCTAATCATTTGTATATTTACACCTCATATGTTTTGAGTTTAATTAAACTTATGACAACTTTTTGACTTCAAATAATATTTTTAGCATGGTAATCATGCTATTTTCATCCCAATAGTATTCATCTGCAATAGATTTGTTTCACATAGTTATTCAATAAGAGCCGTAATTTATTGCTCAGTTTTTTTTTTTTTTTGAGAATTTCTATTCTGAAATCGAATTCCACTCAAACTGTTTTATACTTTTATTACAGTTCAGCTTACAATTTTTCTTCCCCTTTGACCATCTTTATTAAAAAAAAAACCTAATAATCAATTCTTAATAGTTTTATTTAAATTTTCGTGCAATAACTTGTTTTTTGGTTGATAAATAGGAACATTCAACTTATTTATAATTAATTGAGAATAAACACTGTGTTTATATTAAGTAATTCAGTCGTTGAAACTTCTCTATGAATATATTCATTTTGTCCCTAGGTTTTATTTTCATTAGTTTATACTACATTCAAATATATAAATGCACAATTACTTAAATACATACTTATTTGTGAGGAATCTTAAATAAAATAAGTGAAAAGCCATACTAGAATACAATGAGTGAAACATATTATTTTGTATAAAATATTTTTGTTGCAAAGTAAATGATATGAATCACAATAAAAAAAATGAAAGTACTATAGAGAACTTTGATCTCTAACTTTTTATATTTTTCTCAAAATAAACTAATGATATAATTCTTTTCATCATCTTTCTATTTATACATGTAGTTACTACTAACTAACTAATTAAACTAACTATTTTTATAATAATATAAAGAATAATCCCACTCTAAAAAATCTTATTCTCTAGCCTTTTACATTTATCTCAAAATAAATTAATAATACAATTCTTTTTATTTTCTTTTTATTTATATATGTAGTTATTACTAATTAATTAACTAACTAAATTAACTATCTTTATTAGTAAGTCTGAATCAAAAAGATATTATTAAGAAAATTCAATAACTCTATTAAAAGAGTTTAATTATTTAAAAAAATTAATTATGATAATAATTATTTTAAAAATTAAAATTTTTAATATATAATTAAATAATAATATAAATATTTTATATTAATAATAAATTAAATTTAAATAAAAAATTTAATTTTTATTTATTATTAATATAAAATTTTTATATTATTATTTAAATATACGTTAATAATATCTCAAATTACATCTAAATAATAATATTAAAAATATTACTCTTTTTTAATTAAAAAAAATTTACACTGGTATATGAAAATTAAATCCTATCATAATCTTAATAACATTAATATTGTTTTTTAACCAAATCCACCAATGTAATTGCTAAAATGTCCAAACGCCGTATCACAAGAATAACCTATCTGCATTTCCGGCCTATTTTTCGCTTCACCTTCGCTGTTCCTTCCCCCAACACGCAGAAGACAAAGGGGAGGCGCAGTGACACACAGGCCACTTGTTCTCTTCCACAGTCTTTGTTTGATTGCAGATTTGAAACCCTAGATCTTAACCGGGAGCTATTCCATGGGAACTCCAGAGACCTCTCGGGAACCGTGCCCGGATCGCATACTCGACGATATCGGCGGCGCTTTCGGCATGGGAGCAGTCGGCGGCTCAGCCTTTCACTTCCTCAAGGGGGTCTACAACTCCCCCAAGGGTGCTCGCCTCCTCGGCGGCTCCCAAGCCGTTAGCCTCAACGCGCCGCGCGTTGGTGGCAGCTTCGCCGTGTGGGGTGGCCTGTTTTCCGCTTTTGACTGCACCATGGTCTACGTCCGCCAGAAGGAGGACCCGTGGAACTCGATCATAGCCGGTGCCGCCACAGGTGGCTTCCTGTCCATGCGCCAGGGGCTGGGAGCCTCGGCTCGCTCGGCTGTGTTCGGCGGCGTCTTGTTGGCTTTGATCGAAGGAGCCGGGATCATGCTTAACAAGTTCCTCAGCGCGCAGCAGCAGATGCCGGTGATAATGGAAGAACCCATGCCCGGTTATCCCGCGAGCGGGTTACCGCCCGGTGCGCCGCCGACCGGGCTTCATGGGGTGCCGTCGTCGTCGACCCTGCCTTCGGATTCGGGTGCGACGAGCAAACCGTGGTTCGGGGGGTGGTTCGGTGGAGAGAAGAAAGACGAGCCCAGCACGAGTGGGTGGAGCGAGACGAAGGTGTTGGAGAGTTTCGATGCGCCCCCCTTGCCCAATTTTGAGTACAAGTAAGTGAAGTGCGGTTTTGAGGAAGTGATTTTTGTGTTGAAATTGAAAAAAATTATCGAATTTGTTGTTGGGAGGCTCGTTTTGAACCTTTATTGGTTATTGTCAATCATACCATGTTTTGTTTGCTCCTCCTTTTTCAATAATATATAACATAAGTGTAGCGGTAGACTTCCAATCCAATGCTTTTTTTTTTTGAAATTCCGAACCTTTATTAGGTGGAGTAATTAGTGCAAGTATAGTGGTTGACTTTCAATATTTAGTTGCCTTTGTTCACTGGAAATACAACTACTACACAGATTTCAGATTGTAATAAGTACAATATTTAGTGCTCAATTGGACAAATTTTGGGTATTCGTCACTTGAATGAATGGGGGTTTGTGAATAATGACTTGTGCCTGCCGAGTAAACGTAGCAAAGAGTACCCTTATCTCTGGAATACAAAAAGAAGATGTAAGAGAATAGTAAAAAATGGTACAGGAGCTCTCCAGACATGTGGTGATCCTGACATGCCATCCATGGCTGAGAGTGGTGTTTTGTTATGTTTATTTGGCTGGCATAAGACATTGTCCCATAGGTTCATTCAAGTGACAAATACTCAGAACATGACGAATACTCAACACTTTTACTTCTAATATTTAGTGCGGTAAAATTCCCAATCAGTTGTTTTTTTTATTGCTGAATACTATCATATCTTCCAGGTTTGTATAGTTTGTCATAATTTATTGAAGTTGTTGATGTTGGATTTGGTTTTCTCAGTATGATGCCAATTGTTCTGCATATATTGATAGCTATAAGCAGGTTTCCATCCGTCACTTGAATAAATGGCCATTTTCCTTGCCAAATAAACATTGCAAACACCACTCTTAGCCTTAGCTATGGATAGAAAGAAGATGGAAGAGAATAGTCAAAAATGGTACAGGAGCTCTCCCAAAATGTGGTGATCCTGACATGCGAGACAACAGTTGAGAGTGGTGTTTTGTGACATTTATTTGGTTGGCACAAGACTTTACTCCATACCTTCATTCAAGTGACAAATACTCCGAACGCGATGAATACTCAGCACTCTGACTTCTAATATTTAGTGCAGTAACATTTCCATTTATTTTTTTTATTACCCATCATATCTTCCAGGTTTTTATAGTTTTTGTCGCAATTTATCAAAGTTATTTATATTAGATTTGGTTTTTCAGTATGATGCCAATTGTTTTGCATATATTGGTATTGGTATATTGGTAGCCATAAGCAGGTTTTTCTCAAATTTCATTAAGGAGTTGACTTGGTTGGGCTTATGCTGGAGGTGAATAACTTTGAATGCTATAATATATAGATGGTATGTTCATTAGGTTTCTGCATATCAGTTATGTCTTCACTGTTTTACCATGACAATATTAGGATTTATTTTGATCATTGTTGCACATGCATTTCTTGGGAAATGGGTGTCAATTATACTAGTTTAACATTAAGCGGCATCAGATCACATGTTTTTATTTAGGTTTCAAAGCAAAAGGTGAGGGAATGAAGTACGCTTGTGTAGGGTGAAAGCAAGGCTTTGCTAATTTTTAATTTTGATTCTTGATCATCAAAGCCACTGCTTATCTCAACAGCGTTCTGCCCGTACCCTCCCCAAAGTTAAAAAACGAGAGTTAAACACTCAAGTGTTTTGCATTATGACAATGATGGCAATCGGGTATTCTGACCTGCTTCTGTTGGGAAAGGGGAGGTTTCTTACACATGGTTTCATTTGCTTTATTTAATTTAAAACGTGAAGGAACTTCTTATGAAACAGAAGTTTTTTTTTTTTTTTTTTTATGACTGGTGTGCATACTGCATATGTCTGCTTTTTTGTCACAACTCACAACAGGATTCTGTATTATTGCATTTTAATGCTCTAGTCTTCTTTATTTTAATGGTTCCTGTATTCTTTTACTTGCATTAATCAATTTGATTGGTGTTGTGTCCAACTCTTTCAAAGTAGATGATGTTCAGGACTGAATTCTTAGGTAGATTTTGCTCTGTTTTCTAGAACCTGGAAAATTAGATGGCTATGTGCAGCATTGTGTCCTGCCCTTTCAAAGTAGATGATGTTCAGGACTGAATTCTCAGTTAGATTATGCTCTGTTTTCTAGAACCTGGAAAATTAAATGGCTATGTGAAATATGGAAATATGTTTTCTCTGCTGCTTCTACATATGATATGGCAATCTTACATATACAATGCTCTTGCTGGATTTGTTGCATAGAACAATGCCTTTTGTTTTTTTAAATTTTAGCCGCTTCGTTTTTTCGGTTGCAATGGTCAATCGTGCCTGGTGAATTCACTTGATAGCTTGGCACTGTATATGGCGTTTAGGCATTCGGATGTTAAGTTCACTTGGTGTAATGTGTAGTATTGTGGTGTTTATGTGCTGGGTAGTATTGTGACCCAGAACCAAGGTTCTGAAAACCGAACCGGTCACTGAACCGGTCGAGGTACTGATTCAAGGTTCAATGGTCAAACCGTGGTTGAACCGTGGTCGAACCGGAATATAATTAAATATATATTTATATTTATATATAAATATAAATATATTTATATATATATATATAATTATTTATATACTAATAAAATAAATATAAATATAATATAAATCAATAATAAAATTATTTAAAATATAAAAAAAATAATGTCATAAAACAAAATAATATTACATTCATATAAATAATAGTACAATACAACAAAATAATATCATAAAATAAAAAAATATTATATTCTTATAAATAATACAAATTTAATAATATTTCATCAAAAATAATCATAAAAAAAAATTCATAATGAGCATGAGCACATGATCCAATTCCAAATCCAAGTTTTCCAATTTGACAATCGCGTGCTTGTCACGTGATCCCTGTCGTGTACCCCGTTTTCATTGATCCTTCGTCCACACATGATAAAATAAAACCCTCAATTTCTAAGCATCACCGGCACAAAACCATTGTAGTCAACGCTCCTCGTAGACACAGTCATACAGTCGATTAAGAAAATTTTTATCGGTGAAAAACATGCCATAATTGCCAAAAAAGAGGCTCCTGCCACAGAAATAGAGCCCCATTTGAAAAAAGGTTGAATCTTGAGACAGATAAAGGGTGGGGTGGGGTGGGAGATGGGGTGCTCTTCCCAGTTCTCTGTTTTCGGTGCAAACCATGGAGGATTTCAGATCCAAATCGTACAGCGATGACAGGATGCAGATTGAGAGCTATTCTGGAGCGGGAACCACTTCAGCCAGCGACCATGGCATGCAAGATCTCCGCTGCTACAGCAATTCCTATGCATCCTTTGTGCACCCAACCCAAACCCAGATGGGAAACGATGCCAAGTTCAAGAAAGGCAAGTCCACCAATGGGTCCTCCTCAAAAAAGTTGGAGCTTTAGTGATCCCGAGCTGCAGAGGAAGAAGAGGGTGGCTAATTACAAAACGACACCGTTTTACTTTTTTTTTTTTGGTAAAACGCGTAGCAAAACGACGTCGTTTTTCTTATCGAAGTTTAAAAAAAAAAAAATTCAGAACCGGGTAACCGTACGAACCGGTGCCGGTTTGACCGGTGGTTTTTGACCGGTTTTTGACCTCACCGGTTCTGGGAGGCCGCCCGAACCGGTGAGGGAACCGGTTTCCGGTCCGACCGGTTGAACCGGCCGGTCCGGTCTGGTTTTCAGAACATTGCCCAGAACCATGGTTGAAGTTGTTTTACAATGTCTTTAGCAGCTGTGTAAGTCCCCATTTGGAATAAATTTTGAAATTTTCTTATGATATAATGTAACAGATTTTGCTTTAAAAAATTTAGTTAATTTGGGTATTGTAAAATAAAATTACTTTTATTTTTTTATTGTAAAAAATTTTTGTAGTCATTAGAACCCCAATTGATTTTAAGGATATATTTGGCTATTCGAACTCTCCTTTACGAACATGTTGGCAGCAATTTGGCATTGCCAAAATTTAAACCAAACAGACTATAAAGAAAATCTTTGTAGGAAAAAACAAGGGACAAAATAGCTAATAGATGCACAATTGAAACAAATCGTTTAATGAATCTACTTTTTTTTTTGTAGCCGATTCGATATGTTTAATAAACAGAGTGCAGATGGGTAGAGTTGCCAGTGCCGTGTCGGTTCGATTGGACTAATATATCAAGTCATATGTTTTTGTTTTAATAAATTTTGTTTGTATTTAAATTATTTATAAAATATATTTTTGCTGAAAAAATTACTTGTAATATAGTTTATACTTTTTGCAAAAAGATTTGGATAAAAAGCTAAGATGTATTAGAACAGCTATTTCAATCACGGTGAATAGCGAAGGAAGTAAATAATATGCTACCAAAACACGATTAGATACGGGATAAGCACAAGTTTCAACATGACTTGGTCTCCCAAGCTTTCCCAAAATTTGAGACTACTATGTTTTGTTTGAGCACGAGAGTAATAAGACAAAACTTGAACCTTGGATTCAAAACTCCCCTAGTCTCAATGCCTCGCCTGTTAGAGCAGAAAGAACAAGATATTGCAAAAATAATTCTTCAAAACTGGAAGAACATTACAACGATCGACTGCACTGCATGACTCTGCCAAAAGATATGAGACGATTATGCTTAGTTAAGCATTTTAAACCAAGAACTAAGGTTCTAAAAACTGAACTAGTCGAGATACTAATTCAAGGTTCAATGGTCGAATCGTGGTCGAATTGGAATATAATTAAATATATATAAATATAAATATAAATATATTTATATATATATATATAATTATTTATATACTAATAACATAAATAAAAAATATAATATAAATTAATAATAAAATTATTTAAAACATAAAAAAATAATACCATAAAATAAAAAAATATTTTATTTATATAAGTAATACAACAAATATTCTGAATGGCTCTTACACATTGTCTAAGATTTTTCTTTAACAGTTGCAAGCTACACATATAAAATTCAATTACTAGATGAGATCTTTAATCACGAGAGTTGTTTGTCTCAATTTCAAAACTTGTCAATTTTGATAACCTATATCAGTTTTCGCAAATTTTATGCCTAATACGTGTTCATAGAATCACAATGTGACATCACTTCCGTTTTATATAACGTCTCTGACGACTGGCGAAGACACAATCTCACACACACACACACTGAGTAGAAATGAGTAACAAATGCAAGAATTAATAAAGTCTCTACCTAGAACAACAACAAAACTGTAAGGCTTCAACCTGGAGGTGCGGTGCTGAGTGGCGGACGCTGCAGTGCGGACTACGGAGGCGGAGCGGACGGTGCTGGCTGGCTGGGGTGTGCGACGAGGGAAAGAGGCGGCTGGGGTTCGCGACGCGGGATGGAGGCGGCTGCTGTGCGCGACGCGGGACTGAGGCCGGGAGGCGGCTACGGTGCGTTCGTTCTGCGGAGTGCGGAGGCAGACCGGGCCGAAGGGGGTTGCGGGATGGAGCTGCCTGCGGCTGCGATGCATACGTTTCGCGAGGAGGAGGCAGATCGGGCCGAAGGTTTTCAACCCCCTTCGGAAACGACGTGCGGCGAGGCATCCATTTCTCCATTCTGCGAGGAGGAGGCAGACGGTCCGGAAACGACGCCGTTTCTAGTTTTTTTTTTTTTGTAAAATTAGGAGCAAAACAACGTCATTTTGCTTAAAGAAATTTCAAAAAAAAAAAATTCAGAACCGGTAACCGTACGGACCGGTACCGGTTTGACCAGTTCAACCGGTTTGAGACCGATTCACCGATTTTTGATCTCACCGGTTTTGGGGAGCTGCCCGAATCTGTGAGGGGACCAGTTCCTGATCCGACCGATTGAACCGGCCGGTCTGATCCGGTTTTCAGAACATTGCCAAAAACACACTTAACGCCTCAAATTCATAACTTCCGGTATTCCTAATTCCTCTTTGAAAATATATAGTGAAATACAAATTATCTAGTTGGTTTCTTATCATATATCATGCTATTTTCACGGAGATTGGCAATCCCAATGGAAAAAATCATGTTCCAAACTTTCCTTTAAGTCTATATCTTTCATGGGATAGAGATGTAGAAGCGAAGAAATGATGTACGTCTGTATGTGTGTGTGTTTTTTCATATGGCTAGGGTAGCTGAATCTGATTGAGTCTCAACCCGTCAATTAACTTCAATGGGAATCTTTTTGCCATTCGCCTCTTCTCTGTTGAACTAGATATATTCCATGAATACCACTCCATTTTTTTCACAAGTGCAGTTGTGGGTATTGGATCATAGCTAGTAATGGATTTGATCATAGCGGGGACAGTTGCAAACTTGGAAATAACTATGAAACTACCTATACCTGCTCCGTAAGGTGGATGGACTTGACTTATTGTAAAGCCACTATCTTTTTTTCTCATTTTTGTATTCTTATTCTTTTCAGACTTCCAGTTGGAAAGTATTAGCAAAGAGTGGAAGGAAAATGCAGGGTGTGGGGTAGGAGGCATCTTCGTTTGACCTTCTGATTGAGACCCTAAGCAAGGTGTGTGTTTCCGTATAATTATCATTAGAGTCGCAGGAGAAAAGTCTACAAGTAGAAAACTAGGGGAATGGATTTCGGCCTAGGGCGTGGGGTTGTGAGGCACTGTTCCCTCGCCGCAACGTTAGTGGGTGTATGGGGGTAATCAATCACTCTCGGTTGGATCTTTGTGGGCTAACAACCCAATTGAAAACTTCAGTGGCTTTTTCTGACTCTTTGATTATGGGTGTTCATAATCAAATTAAATAAAAAAAATTACAAGGAAAAATAAAAAATAAAATAAAATTAAAATTAATCGATTTTGTTTAATTTTTTTTATCTGAATGGTTTGACTTTTAATTTTTATTTACAAAATGGAATCAAATTGAACACATATAATTATATATATATATATATATGTATATATATATATATATTTATTTATTTATGATTTTATATTTATATATGATTAGATTTTAATTTATTATTATTATTATTATTACTATAGAAATGTTTAGATCAATTTATTATTTATATCTATTTGATTATTCTGTTATTAATATTTTAAAATTAATTATTGTTGATTGAGTTATGTAAAGAAAAAAATCAAGTTAGATATGATCGTTTTTAAGAAAAAAAGTAATTAGCAAAAAAAACTAATTGGTCTAAATTGAATCAAATTAATTGAGAATAATTTAATTTAGTTTTATTTTTTAATTAAAATAAATCAAATTAAATTGATGGATTTAGTTCAAATAATTTATTTTAAAATTAAACTAAATCAAATCATAAACACTCCTATCTTTCACGATAATGGATTTGGACCACATAAGAAGCATCTATGGAAATGCTTATGTTCGTCAAGGTCTTCCATTTGTATTTATTGGCACTACATCATTGTCTTTAATGGTGGAAAGTTCTGTGATGGTCTACCTTCAACAAAGGCATGCTGCTTGGTCTTGCTTTACCTATATTTTAGAAAATAGGAAGGCCACAAAATTTGGATAGTTCCTTTTTGGTTGTAACGTGCTTTTTCCATCCTTCACGTCATGACCTATGCGCTCATGTACTGTCCCTTGCTTTACCCGTGCATCTCATCTGGGTCAAAGTTTTGTGCGTAAGGAAGGGGATTTAAAATATGATGTAGAATGGGAAGGGTAGACTATATAAATAAAGCCTTTTGTTGCGATTCAATAATAAACTCAATAAATTCTTTAAAAAAAAAACTTGATGAAAAGAAAATAAATATTTTTAGGAGAGATTTTTGTTTCGATACCTAATTGTATTTTAAAAATTAGTATCTTGCTCAATAAATAAGAGAAGGCTTGAGAAACCAAAAAAAAAAGAAGCAAAACTAAGTTTACTAATCAGAATATTAGGCACTTTAAGTTGATTTTATAAGCAAAATGAAGCGAAAAACTTAAAACCTTTATCCTTGAATTTATTAAAAGAATAATTTTTGTTTTCTTGTTTTACATTTTGGCAAATAGCTTACGAAATTATGGGTCAGTTGACCAAAATTTTCATGTAGAGGTTATGTTAGATTCGTTCTTCGCGGTCCTTGTCTGAGTCCCACCATAAGGCAAGATGGGCTTTTGACATTTTCACCCGCTTAATACTGTATTGAATAAGTTTGAAAGCGAGAGCCAATTCTCGACTTTTCTGTGTGTAGCATCAATGGTGCAGAATACAAATCATCTTCCTCTTCCCTTGCAAATTAGCTCCTCTTGAATATACACACTGAAAACCAGAAAAACTCGAACACCCCAGATGACAAAATTAACCCAGTCATGTGTTAAATTACCATTTTACTCCCTTCTGTTTTTCTTCCTCTGCGTGAGCCATGCATACTCTCAATCTCAGCTGTATGATCAAGAACATGCAGTCCTAATGAAGATAAAGCAATACCTGCAAAACCCACCTTTCCTCAATCACTGGACCCCATCAAGTTCCTCTCATTGCTCTTGGCCAGAGATCACCTGCACCAATGGCTCTGTCACTGCACTGGCCATGAACGACACTGGCATCACTCAAACAATACCTCCTTTCATCTGTGACCTCACAAACCTCACACGCATTGAATTGCAATGGAATTACATTCCTGGTGAGTTCCCAAGATCTCTCTACGGCTGTTCCAAGCTGGAGTACCTCGACCTGTCAATGAACAACTTTGTTGGCAAGATCCCTCATGACATTGACCGCTTGGCTAATTTGCGCCATCTTGACCTCGGTTCCACCAACTTCTCCGGTGACATTCCGGCGAGTATTGGACGGTTGAAGGAACTAAGAGCTCTTCGACTTAATTATTGTCTACTTAATGGCACTGTCCCTGCTGAAATTGGCAACTTGTCCAATCTTGAAACCTTGGATATCTCCAACAACGGCATGCTCCCTCCTTCAAAGTTGCAACCGACCTTGACCCAGTTGAACAAACTGAGGGTTTTTTTTATGTATCAATCGAACTTGATTGGGGAAATCCCTGAAACCGTTGGAGGAATGGTGGCCTTGGAGAAATTTGATATATCAAAAAACGCCATAAGTGGACAAATTCCCAGCGGTTTGTTCACGCTGAAGAATCTGACCATATTGTTTCTTCACAGAAACAGGCTTTCTGGGGAGATACCTAGTGTGGTTGAAGCACTAAATTTGCAAATCCTTGATCTCGCAAACAATGGACTTACTGGGAAAATACCAGATGATTTTGCAAAGCTGGAAAAGTTGACGGGCTTGAGTTTGTCTAGCAATCATTTGTCAGGGGAGATACCAGAAAGCATAGGCCGTTTTCTAGCTCTGATAGATTTTCGTGTGTTCATCAACAATTTGTCAGGTACTCTTCCTTCTGACTTTGGCCGCTACTCTAAGCTTGGATCCTTTCATATTGCTTCTAATAATTTTACGGGAAGGCTGCCAGAGAACTTATGCTATCATGGTGGGTTACTTAATTTGACCGTTTATGACAATCATCTGAGTGGGGAGTTGCCTGAATCACTAGGAAACTGCAGTAGCCTACTGGATTTGAAAATTTCCAATAATGAGTTTTCTGGTACCATTCCTAGCGGTCTTTGGACATCTTCCAATTTGTCAAATTTCATGGTAGATAACAACAAGTTCACTGGTGAGCTTCCTGAAAGATTGTCTTGGAATATCTCACGCTTTCAGATAAGTTACAATCAGTTTTCTGGTAGAATTCCAGCTGGAGTGTCTTCCTGGAGTAATGTTGTAGTGTTTCAAGCCAGTAAGAACTACTTTAATGGAAGTATTCCCAGAGGGCTAACGGCTCTTCCCAAGCTAACAACTCTGTTGCTTGATCAGAACCAGCTCACGGGGCCACTTCCATCAGCTATAATATCATGGAAGTCCCTAGTAACTCTTAATTTGAGCCAAAACCAACTCTCTGGACAAATCCCAGGTGCAATTGGTCAGTTACCTGTCCTTAGTCAGCTTGACCTCTCAGGAAATCAATTCTCAGGCCAAATTCCATCTCAAGTAGCCGTTCCGAGACTCACCAATCTCAATCTGTCTTCCAATCGTTTAACGGGGAGGGTTCCTAGTGAATTTGAAAATTCTGTGTTTGACAGCAGCTTTTTGGACAATTCTGGTCTCTGTGCTGATACCCCAGCACTAAACCTTAACCTGTGCAATTCTGGCCCTCAAAGGACAAGCAAGGGCTCATCTTGGTCTCTTGCTTTGATCATAAGCCTGGTGGTAGTAGCCTCCTTACTGGCTTTCTTGACGTCACTCTTGATAATCAGAGTTTACAGAAAAAGAAAGCAACAATTGGATAACTCATGGAAACTCATTTCCTTTCAGAGGCTGAGTTTCACAGAATCAAACATTGTGTCGTCATTGACAGAACATAATATTGTTGGCAGTGGTGGATATGGTGCAGTATATCGGGTTGCTGTTGATGGTTTAGGCTATGTTGCTGTGAAAAGGATTTGGAATGGCAGAAAGTTAGAGAAGAAGCTTGAGAATTCATTTCATGCGGAAGTTAGAATACTGAGCACTATTCGTCATAACAACATTGTCAAATTGCTATGCTGTATCTCCAATGAGGATTCCCTGCTCCTTGTCTATGAGTATCTGGAAAACCGTAGCCTTGATAGGTGGCTGCACAAGAAGAGTAAGTCATCGGCTGTGTCAGGTGCAGTCCATCATAATGTCCTTGATTGGTCAAAGAGATTGCAAATAGCCATTGGGGCTGCCCAAGGTTTGAGCTACATGCACCATGACTGCTCACCACCTGTCGTTCATCGAGATATAAAAACAAGCAACATCCTTTTGGATTCTCAATTCAATGCAAAAGTTGCTGATTTTGGTCTGGCCAGGATGTTGATCAAACCAGGAGAACTTGCTACCATGTCGGCTGTGGCTGGCACATTTGGCTATATTGCTCCAGGTGAATGGCATGCCAATCTTTGGTTTCTTTACAAAGCAAATTGCTTGGTTAAATTCTGTGTGTCTATTTTCCTTTGGCATAAGTTTAATCTAAATGGGTTTTTTCATACTTGAATTGCAGAATATGCTCAAACAACCCGAGTCAGTGAAAAGATCGATGTCTTTAGCTTTGGGGTTATCCTATTGGAACTGACAACTGGTAAAGAAGCTAATTATGGAGATGAATACTCATCTCTTGCAGAATGGGTGTGGCGTCACATTCAGTTAGGAAGCAATATAGAAGAACTGCTAGACAAAGAAGTCATGGAACCCAGTTACTCGGATGAAATGTGCAGCGTTTTCAAACTTGGGGTCATGTGTACTGCAACACTGCCAGCTAGTAGACCTTCCATGAAGGAGGTCCTGCAAATATTGCTCCGCTGTGGAGAATCATTTGCTTATGGAGAGAGGAATGTTGGCCACTATGATGCTGTTCCCCTTCTTAAGAATTCAAAAAGGGAGAGTAGGTTGGATATTGATAATGATAGCTAGCTAGATTGGGTTCCCAGGTAAGTATCCTGTCAGGTATTGCAGAGTAGTGACTCACGAACTGGGTTTTCCATGGAGGTTTGTGCCAATTATAGAATTGGAGTCAGTGAAAAACGTAGGATAGCATATTTATAGTGTATTTGGTTTGGCTTTTAGAAAGTACTAAATTATGATTTAGACAAAAGTTTATCTCTTGTAGCTTGGCAAAAGTTTGTCTCTTGTAACTTTTGTCCAAACCATAATTTTGGAATTCCTAAAGCCAAACTAAACACATATTTAGACTACCAATAATACTGTAGAACTATATGGAAGAGGACATAAATTAGAAGTACTTTGTAACATAAGTAAATGCATTTTGTCCTTAGTCCTTACACTTCCAATGTAGCGTGTGAAAGGCAACGAGATTGCCACAGAATTGGCTCCACTCTGTATATCTTCCTTTTAGCTATGATTAGTCTAGGATGATTCACAAACCTCAGTTCGTTCCCCTTTTCAACTATTTTGTGCTAATTTTTGGTCAACATATTTGTGCTAATAATTAAATCTGCACAATTGACACTGCTCATTTGGACATATTGATAAAAGGTTCTTTTGGTAGGTTCATTGATAAATTTCTAAATTTGAGAGACACCTATAAGTTGATTCAGTTCAGTGCATGGGATCCTTGTCGTTGGTTCAAGCAAAATTATCAATTATCACATGCATTTCACCACCAAGTGAGTGAGAAATAATTTATTATAATATTTACAAAAAAATATTGATTTGACTTTGTCACGTAAAATTTAACTTTCTCATGTAAAAAAAATTCACATTTGGATCTAATAAATAGTAATTATATGATAAGTAATGATAATGTGGATATTAGACTTTTTAATTGGTAAACAAATTAATTTTTATTATAATTTAAAAATAATCTCTAATACCTATATTTTATAAACACCAAATATTTTAATAAATAATTTTTAAAATAATTGGTTCTTAAAATAATTTTAAAAATTTATTTACTTGATGACATTCTAAATGCTTTAAATTATATTTTATTGTAAAAATAATTTTTTTTAATGAGTGAACTTAAAAAAATTTAATAAATATCATCATAATTAAAAGATATTATCATATAAGTTGTATTTAAATAAATATTATCCAATATTATTTTTAAAAAAATACTATGTTACAAAATAAATTAAAATAATAGAGAGTATGAATAAATTACATAGAAAGGGAGAATAAAAAAAATTGCTTAACTTCTTAAAATGAAACTTTCTAAGGGTAACTAAAAAAATAAAAACGAAAAATACTTAAAGAGAGTGTGGATAGATAAATAGAAGTTTCAATATTATACTCTTTTTTAAAATACAAAAAGATCAAGTTATTAGAAAAAAAAAACTATAGAAACAACAAGCCTAATATCTCAACATATTAATAAAAAAATTGTATCACTAAGGAATTAAAGCATTAACACTTAAAGTAGTTTTTGATTTTTTTTTATGAATTAAATTTAAAATTTCAATTCTCCTCTCACGTAATTTTTCTTCAATAAAGGAAAATATTAAAATTATATTAAAAATATTAAAAAAAATATTAAAACAAGCTCAAAATAGACAATGAATGTGTAATTTTAAATTATGTAGAATTATAAAAAATAATAATTTATTGAACATCTTTTTTAAAATTATTATGAGTGAACTTTTTTTTATTTTTATAAAAAAATTATATTATGATTTTTAAAATAATATATCACTATTAAGTAATATTATTTTCTCTTTTTATTTTATTTTATTTTATTTTTTGCATTGCACAGGTCCCATCCTAGTTATGTTAAATCCAAAACCCCCAGGGTCACCTTTCGTCTGTGAGAGACCCTCTTCAACTTCTTTTGCTTGAAGACTATAATTAAGTTGCATCTTTTGTTTAACGGGTTAATCTTGTAACAGCCTCGAACACTATGGATTTACCATGTGTCAAAACCATTTACTTGAAGAACGTGATTTTCTCCGGTGATAACTCAGTCTCTATATGCTTTAGCTTGCTCCAACTCATCTTTATGGCTTTTGCTTCCGTTTCACTGTTCATAAGGTATTTTTGTAATTAATATTTTTCATAGGAAATAGTGAACGAAAAGAAAATAAAAGAAAAATATCTCACAGAAACTAAAACTAAGGTAATTGAAATGAGATATATTTTCTTCATAATATCAAAATCCATACTGTGTCAAGAAAACCATGTGCTAAACGAGCATCACGAAAATAGATGACAGAAGTTGGACTTGGATGGTTCCTTGAAGGTTTCTTTTTCTTTTTGGTCTTCACAGGCCTGCCACACAAAACGCAGCACCAACTAACAGTGCCGAAAGCAACAAAAGATACCAAAAAAACAAATGGTTAAACCAGTTTTCAAGTTAACTATGGGCTTGGCTTAAACCAGAGGGATGCACTTTTATTGAGTGTTTTCGTAGTGCTAATCAGAAACTAGAAAGAATTGCAACTTGCCGTGAGATCTACAATCTCATACAAAACTATTCCAAGTTTCGTGAATATCTGGATAAAGGTCAAAGTTTCGTGGCCGTTGATACAAAACTATTCCAAATAATGGAATTAGTTGCCACTTGATTACTCTAGGTTCATTTAGTAATAGAAAAGTAGTGCTAAAAAAACTTAGAAAAGAAGGATAAACTAACAAGCTTAGCAAGAGTGTCACCAGGCTGGAGCCATTAAAAAAAACAACTTGCATTGGATCATTCAATCATTTTTTTACAGAAAAAAGTTATCATCTAATTTATAATTTTTGCTTAAATCCTTACTTTACTTAACTATGCTTGTTTTCGTTGCCCCTGAATTCTAAGTTGGGACCATAGCAATACTCTTAAAGTTAGAAATAAAAATTACTAATCTATTTGGCCACGTTCTTTGTAGGCAACAAGCTTAACAAATCTCATTCAAAGAGTCCGGATCCACTGTCTCGTGCCCACCAAAAATTGGCATCATATGGAATATATAAATTGGAAGTCCAAGTTTGAATGCAAGCCAACCATTTTTCAATGTTCCAGACATAATCAGTGTGTAAAATCTGGCTGGCAACTAATAATACATTAGTTAGCTGATTAGGTCCTCTCCATTGAATGACACCCTGTGACTGAGTAAACCAGGAACAACTCAGACAACCAGATGACAAAATTTATCCCATCATGTGTCAAAATGCCATTGCCATTTTACTCCCTTCTCTCCTTCCTCCTCTTCTTCACCTTCGCAAAATCTCAGTCTCAGTCTCTGCTGTATGATCAAGAACATGCAGTCCTACTGAAGATAAAGCAATACGTGCAAAACCCATTATTCCTCAGTCACTGGACCCCATCAAACTCCTCACATTGCTCTTGGCCAGAGATCACCTGCACCAATGGCTATGTCACTGCACTGGCTTTGATCAACACTAACATCACTCAAACAATACCACCTTTCATCTGTGACCTCACAAACCTCACATACATTGATTTTCAATGGAATTACATTCCTGGGGAGTTCCCAACTGCTCTCTACAACTGCTCCAAGCTGGAGCACCTCGACCTCTCACAGAACTACTTTGTTGGCAAGATTCCTGATGACATTGACCGCTTGGCTAGCCTGCGTTTTCTTAGCCTCGGTGGCAACAATTTTTCCGGTGATATTCCGGCGAGCATTGGGCGGTTGAAGGAGCTAAAAAGTCTTCAACTTTATCAGTGTCTTTTTAACGGTACTTTCCCTGCTGAAATTGGCAACTTGTCCAATCTTGAAATCTTGTATATGTTCTCTAACGGCATGCTCCCTCCCTCGAAGTTGCCATCGAGCTTGACCCAGTTGAACAAATTGAAGGTCTTTTATATGTATGACTCGAACTTGACTGGGGAAATCCCTGAAACCATTGGAGAAATGGTGGCATTGGAGGAATTGGATCTATCAGGAAATGCTTTAAATGGACAAATTCCTAGAGGTTTGTTCACGCTGAAGAATCTGAGCATACTGTATCTTTACAATAACAGGTTTTCTGGGGAGATGCCTGGAGTGGTTGAAGCGTTCAACTTGACCAGCCTCGATCTTTCCCAGAATAATCTCACTGGGAAAATACCAGATGATTTGGGAAAGCTCAAAAAGCTAACGGTCTTGAGTTTGTCTATGAATCACTTATCTGGGGAGATACCAGAAAGCATTGGTCGTCTGCCAGCTCTGATAGATTTTGGTGTTTTTATCAACAATTTATCAGGTACTCTTCCTCTGGACTTTGGCCGGTTCTCAAAGCTTGAAACCTTTCAGATTGCGTCTAATAGTTTTACAGGAAGGCTGCCAGAGAACTTGTGCTATTATGGCAGGTTAATTGGTTTAGCTGCTTATGACAATAATCTGATTGGGGAGTTACCGGAATCGCTAGGAAATTGCAGCAGCTTGCAACATCTGAAAATTAACAATAATGAATTTTCTGGCAACATTCCTAGCAGTCTATGGACATCTATGAATTTGTCAACCTTTATGATAAACCAGAATAAGTTTACTGGTGAGCTTCCTGAAAGATTGTCTTGGAATCTTTCACTCTTGGCCATAAGTTACAATCAGTTTTCTGGTAGAATACCAGCTGGAGTGTCTTCCTGGAAGAATGTGGTGGTGCTCAATGCCAGTAACAACCTCTTTAATGGAAGTATTCCACTGGAGCTAACAGCTCTTCCCCAGCTAACAACACTTTTGCTTGATCAGAACCAGCTCACAGGGCCACTTCCATCAGATATAATATCATGGAAGTCCTTAATAACTCTAAATTTGAGCCAAAACCAACTCTCTGGAGAAATCCCAGATGCAATTGGTCGGTTACCTGTCCTTAATATATTGGACTTGTCAGAAAATAAGTTCTCTGGCCAAATTCCACCTCAACTAGCCCTTCTGAGACCCACCAATCTCAATCTGTCCTCCAATTTTTTGAAGGGGAGGACTCCAAGTGAATTAGAAAACCTTGCGTATGCAAGCAGTTTTTTGAACAATTCTGGTCTCTGTGCTGATACCCCAGTACTAAACCTTACCTTGTGCAATTCTGGTCCTCAAAGGCCAAGCAAGGGCCCATCTGCATCTCTTACTTTGATCTTAAGCCTGATGGTAGTAGCCTCCTTATTGGCTTTCTTGTCGTCACTCTTGATGATCAGAGTCTACAGAAAAAGAAAGCAAGAATTGGCCAAGTCATGGAAGCTCACTTCCTTTCAGAGGCTGAGTTTCACAAAATCAAACATTGTGTCGTCAATGACAGAACATAATATTATTGGCAGTGGTGGATTTGGTGCAGTATACCGTGTTGCTATTGATGGTTTGGGCTATGTTGCAGTGAAAAAGATATGGAGTAGCAGAAAATTAGAGCAGAAGCTTGAGGATTCATTTCTTGCGGAAGTTAAAATACTGAGCACTATTCGTCATAACAACATTGTCAAGTTGCTGTGCTGTATCTCCAATGAGGATTCCCTGCTCCTTGTATATGAGTATCTGGAAAACCATAGCCTTGATAGGTGGCTGCACAAGAAGAGTAAGTCATCGGCTGTGTCAGGTTCAGTCCATCATATTGTCCTTGATTGGCCAAGGAGATTGCATATAGCCATTGGAGCTGCCCATGGTTTGTGCTACATGCACCATGACTGCTCACCACCTATTGTTCATCGAGATGTGAAAACAAGCAACATCCTTTTGGATTCTCAATTCAATGCAAAAGTTGCTGACTTTGGTCTGGCCAGGATGTTGATCAAGCCAGAAGAACTTGCTACCATGTCAGCTGTGGCTGGCACATTTGGCTATATTGCTCCAGGTGAAAACAAGTAACAAAGTATATTGCTTTCGTTATATATTTTGTGTCTCTTTTTCCATTGGCATTAAGTTTAATCTAAAATGGATTTTTTCATACTTGAATTGCAGAATATGCTCAAACAACGCGAGTCAACGAAAAGATTGATGTCTATAGCTTTGGAGTGATCCTATTGGAACTGACAACAGGAAAAGAAGCTAATCATGGAGATGAACACTCATCTCTTGCAGAATGGGCGTGGCGCCACATTGAGGTAGGAAGCAATACAGAAGAAGTTCTGGACGAAGAAATTAAGGAACCCAGTTACTTGGATGAAATGTGCAGAATCTTCAAACTTGGGGTCATGTGCACTGCAACACTGCCAGCTAGTAGACCTTCCATGAAGGAGGTCCTGAAAATATTGCTCAGCTGCAGGGATCCATTTGCCTATGGAGAGAAGAATGTGGGTTTCTATGATGCTGTTCCCCTTCTTAAGAATTCAAAGTGGGAAAAGCAGGTGGAATATTGATGATAATAGGTAAGTCGGCACCCAAGATTGAGAGTCATGTATGACAATAACACAGAAAGGTGACGCAGCCTGAATTTGGGCCAATCTGATTAGTTTTGGACTCTGAAATACATAAAATTAGTTTGGGCCAATCTGAAAGTAATCGGGCTGATCCAATTTCGGCGGGAAAGGTGACTTATAAACTGGACTTCCAAAAAGGTTAGTCTTGAAGTGAGAATTGGAGGCAATGAAACTCATGGGATTAACGACATGGAAAAGAAGAACACAATCCTCTCAAGATAAACTGTAGTTGAGTAGGGGATTACTAAACTCATAGTCTGAGTAGAAGTGCTTTGCAACTGCCACTTAAACTAGGCTGTGTGAGAAAGAGAGAATTGGGTTTCTTTTTTAGCTATTGTTTCTGGGTTTTACGTAGTGGTCCCCTCCTAGTAACCCAAATTTGAATTATTTAAAGAGGTTCAACAATTAAATCATTATCTGACAAAAAAAAAAGCACTTAAATTATTAAAAATAAAACTTTATACTAAATCCCCAAGTTTCACTTGATAGAGTATGTAAGTTGAGTATAAGTAATATATAAGAAGGATCCACAAGCTAAAATTCGAATGGTCCTTGACAAATGAAAATATACAATTTTTGTATATCTTTCATCGTCAGTTCGTGAAAAATTATTTGATATAATCAGTTATATAATGCCATAGCCAAACATCACAAGGAATGAAGTATAAACTTGCGTATGTATTAGTTTTATAATTGTATAATGAGAATGTTATTTGGTCGCCCGGGCACCTTCACAAATGCTCTTAGCTTAAACAATTAGGCAATTATTATCAAATTTGTTTGAAATTTTGTTTAATTTTTTGACATCAAGTGTATGTTTAATAAAGTTTAATTTAAAAACAAAAAAAGAAATTATTTTAAAAATTCTCTCAATAAAATTTTAATTAAAAATTATTTTAAATACAAAATAAATTAATTCAAACGTACACAAATTAGGCATAAGACAAATTTCCACAGCCGGGTTCGTACCTACACAACCTTCTACACTAAAAAATGTTAACTTTGTACCGGCCAGCAGGCTAGCCTGCCCCGCCCATAGCCTGCATAAGGCTGGGCTAAGCGAAGAATTTGTTGCCAGTGCCAATCTTAGCCCGGCCCAGCCTAAAATTGAGTTGGCCCGATTTGACACTTATGTGATCACCTCTGTTGGGTTGGGTTTCAGACAGGTGGAATAACCACAATACAACGGTTTCCAAGGCATGCATATCATAATAAACAAAACCAATTCTTCATTGATAACTCACAAAAGCTTTGAATTAAAAACCTGCACCCGAGTTCGATGCTTCCCCTTCCCCAATCCCCCAATCCCTCTCCCCTAAACCAAAAAAAAAAAGAAAAAAAGCTTTGAATTGAAATATATTTTAGCATTATCAATAAATTAAATCCTGATTTATTCTGGTTGAAAACAGGCTACATTCGCAAAGGCAAAAGAGTCTATATCTTCCCCATTATTCCCTAACGCGGGACAGAAACACTGCAACCAAAATAGTGCCCCGGTAACCAACAAAGGAGCAGCAAGGCTGCAGTAACAACACAGAGCCCTACCAGATACCCCCACGGTGGACTTGGTCTGCCCTTCAGTTCAAAGCTCTGTAGGACCAGTAACTAAGGCTTCGCTGCTTCAATCTGTCAATCTATTAGGTATACAGAAAAATGAAACTAATATTACACTTGTTTACCTTGGCATTAACCATATCTTCAGGAATCAGGACTCCTCGGCTCCCAAATACTGGGAGTGTGAAGCTGCCAAGAGGGCTGCTCCAACGCCGGAGCCATCATTCGATTGCTCAATGACAACGGACTCAGCTGCCTCTGCTCCCAACAACTCCTTTAGTGTACCCTCCAAGCAAGTTCTGAATTTAGTGTAGTGTTCAAACAATCCCCCATCCAATGCTATCACTGATTTTTGCTTCTCCCCAACCTTAACTGTGTCTCTTCCTACTTTCTTGAGGATGCCTAAAATGCCAGCAGCAGAAAGGCGGGCCCCACGGACAGCAACAATGTCACAGAGTTCCACAACAATCTTCCTCATTTTTAGGGATGTGTTATTGATCTGACCAAAAGGAAAGCAACAAGAACACCTAACCACCTCAATTTTGGGGAGGAGAAATGCCAATTTTTATTGTCATTAACATAATCTGCATGGTATTATTTAAAATGAAACATCACAAACAATATATCCTACGAGTTTAGTTTATCGTCAAATTTTCCTGCCTTTTATATCTAATTCAAGAAAAAACCATAACAGGATAATATAAATGTGAGAACTGACAAACATATTTACATTCAACATGGTAAGTAGAGCATCTGTACCTCTAATATATCCCTCAATTTGTTTCCAACCACCTTCAGATCTGAAGACGTGTCATGATGCATAGCAGACATGTCAGGTGTCCTACACATCCCATAAAAAATATGTGAAAACTCTGAAAGCTCTGATGCAATGAAAATAATGTGTTGCAATGCAGATTTATACAACTCAAACCAGGGTGAAACAGGTGATGTGTTGCATTGCAGATTTATACAACTCAAACCAGGGTGAAACAGGTGATATAGTGTAAACATGACCACGCACAAGTTTGAGTAGCATATAACCAACTTTCTAGGCTATTACAATTTTGTACATTGTCCTCTAGTATCCGCCCCCTTCCCCACCCTCTCAATTTTTAACTTCACTTACACATCCAAAAAAAGACTGATGGCGTAAAGGAGGGAATGAAAATGAGGACTGAAAACCATTTGTATGCTTGCTTGGTAAGAAAATAGCAAGTAAGAAATGAAAAAGGGGTGACCACCACATCATTCCACTCTTCACAAAATTTTTCATCCCAACTTTGGATGAAAATGTAATGTCAATAATTCAAACAGTATAAAAATATGTTCCTACTGGTTCACCTGTATTTATTCAGATTTTGTCATCGAGGATATATTATCAGTATTAAACATTTTCATTCCTCTATGCTTCATCTTCAACAAATAAGAGGGAGGAAAATTTTTTCAATCATACCATTTCCCACAACCCACATTATTTACCCAGCATAAAAAAACCATAAAATCTTTTCATCCCTCTCCATTTTCACTCTTTCTCTAATCTCCACCTCTCTTGCCAACTACCAAGCATGTCCTAGAAGAGGGAATGACAACTGAATTTTGTACTGCAGAATTCTGATGCTGATTGCAAGTTTCAAGACAAAAAAATATAATGTTGAGCAAACATGTCAATGGTGAGGCTACCAATTAATTACAGCAATAATTTCTATTTCAAGCAATCCTGAGAAATGACAAAGAAGTACAGAAAAGGGGATCAGCACTCTGTTAAAAGCTTTGAAGAAGTATGAAGAGAGCATGCATCTTAACTTGCTCAACTTTACAAATTAAAGCAAGTAATGAGCAAGCTAAAGTATCTGAATCATTGTTGGCCAGGTAAATATCCAAGAAAAATCCAAAGAAGGCCAGATAGTAATATAAACAAGTATAATCCAAGACAAGTAAAAGAGAATGTTTGGAGGGATAAATTATCAAACCTAAGTATGAAAGGAATTTTCAACTTGGGGGGAACAGTATCTCCAAAAAATTCAGCTTCTTCGGCCATCTTCAATAAAGCTCTCCTTACAATGTCCCCCAAATACATACCAGAAATCAACTTCTCAAAAATCTGCAAACAACAGAGGAAAGGTATTGTAGATGCACATTAGTTGGTCATTTAAAGTTTAAACCAATGATAGACGATCATTACCTGTTCTCCAGGGTTTAAGCTCTCAGCATCTAGAGCTTGATCATATTCTGTTAGAGGAAGATACGAGGATCGGAAATTACCCCACTCCATGTTTATAACCTACAGAATTCAGAAGTAATCAGCATGCTTTGACACCAGCTGATCATTAACTGCCTCTTGGTACACAAGAAAATAACTGTCATAAATATTCATAAACTACTTACCATCTCTCCTGATTTTGGCAGAAGACCATGCCATTTTGGAATTGCATTTGCACGCTCTACATACGCTGCATTTGTCCCAGTACCAAGAATCACAGCAGCAATGACATCCTGATTGTAGAATCTGCCTCCAGCTAATGTTCCAATGGTATCATTAACCTACATACAATCAATAAGTTAGGTTTTGTTGCCAGTTTAAGATATTAAGTAACCAAGAATTTTTTTTTTTAAAAATGAAACTATAAAACCTCATAAATCCAAATTTTCCATCAAAAGACAAACTGGAAATCATCATTCTCAAAGCCTGACTAAAACAAAAAGAAATCTTAAAGAGAGGAAAGTGGGACTGACTAAAACTGCAACACGCATATCCAGGCCAATTTTTTCCATGGACTTGGTTAGTTCCCCCACCACATCTTCTCCAACCTACAAACAACCCAAACAGAATCCATAAAGAAGTAACTGTCAGATTGCCATGCTCAATGAAAGAATAACTAAGAAATTAAGAGAAAACTAGTAGAAGAGAATTCACTCTGAAAAGAGTTCATATGATACATATGTGAACCACAATAAGGTTATCATAGTAATTTCTGGACTCGCAAAGCTTAATACAACAATAAAAGGAATGGGATAGTGTGTGTGCCTGACAGAGGGAGAATACTCATTCATGTCTCTGGATTATGCACCATAATCATGATTAACACAAACTACAACAAGAAAGAATGGCAATACAAACAAAATTGAATATAACATAATCAAGATTACAAGAATTACCACATCCTCAATATTGAAACCTTTAGTCCACTTTATTAAAGTCCCAGATGCAATTGATGTTTGCCTCACAGGGAATGAGAAGGTAAAACCTAACTCTCTTTGTCTGTCAGGGGGAGGATGAAAACCTTCAGGTTCTGAGCTAACAAACTTTGCAAGAGCTGTTGCTATAAAATCAAATAATTCCTGTAATGACATAATTAACATATTTCAGAGTGAAGGCAGGCCCAATGCTTTGACAGATTTTCCCATAACAGACTTACACTTGAAGAACCAGTCATCAAATGAGGAGGGATTGAAACTTCTTCAAACTCTTGGCTGACAACGCCTTTATCTTTTCCACCTAAGTGCACACGAAGGACACGGAAGTTTGTGCCGCCAAGATCCAATGCATAAAAGATTCCTTTCTCATCCCTATAAATAATGGGATAAAGTGAAGAATGGCCCAAAAAGGTAGAAACCATTTAAGAATTAGAAGTTCATATGACAGAAAATTTATATTTTTTCCAATCAAATGGAATACAATGTAATACTTAATCATTCAATTTTTCTCTTCCTGCATCTTGTCTAAAAATTTTTCACAACACAAGGCAAACAATCAGATGCTTTAGGAGTAAACTGTTATCATCTAGTGAGGCTGAAACATGAACAAGTGGGTAGTTTTATTACCATGACTGATCAATAAAGAATTGTTGGAAATGTGAAAGAAAAGAAAATAAGTCTAAAGTGCTAGAAAATTGCTAGAAAAGGAGTAAAGAGGACCGGAAGAGAGCTGCATATTGCTAGAAAATTCCTCCAATCTTAATCATGTAAAAATTCTAAAGTGCTAAAAGACACTGTCATTTGAACCATTCTAGCTGACACATCATGATTGAATTCCAAATCCCTCACAATGTTAATAAACAAGAGGGTCTAATTATTATACCAGAATGTGATCACAATAAAGAAATTAATTCATTCATTTAAGCACCGACTATTTGATAAAATGATCAAATTTCAGACAGATATCAGTTCGAGAAAGGGCCAAAAAAGGCATAAACTACTGCTGAACTAGTTAAGCCAGTACACTATATCAGAACATTAAAAATAATAACAATACATAAATAAAGAAAATATGAAAAGTTATCAAGAAATTCATTGAGCATGTCAAATAAAATACCAAAATCAATTTTGCAGGGTGAAAGAAAAACAGATAAGCTTGATCTCAATTATCACTCTCCATTCAATAGAAAATTTTGGATTATCTACCTTGAATTAAGGTCAATGAACGTATCCAAATCACAAAAATCACAGATATTTCATTGATATTGGAAAGTTAAGCAAGGGAGCAAAGAGAACATAAATTTACGAACCCAGTTGGGAGATTGTCGACATAGCTTATCAACATCTTTAGCTTGCTCCCACCTTCAGATGCAAGACCCGCATGCATCTCAACGTCCATGGCGTCAGCCACCTGCCTAAGCTTGCCAATTGGGGTCCCACACTTATCCTCAAACTCCCTGAGCATAGCCATGGCACCAGCCCACTTCCCCGAGCTTCTCATCCGGTGGCGCACCACCAGCGCCGCAGCCGCACAGACTGCGGCGGCGCAAACAACCGCAGCTCCCACCACGACCTTGCCCATCACTTCCAATCAGAATCCTAGACAGCGGGAAAAACAAGCACGCGCCCACCAACCCACTCACTCAAACAATTAAAACCCCACAAAGGCGCAAACTTTAGCTTCAATGGAGGAAACCCCGATTGGCTCGATGCGAATCTTAATCGGAAACCTCTCTGGAAACTCGGGAATTCTTATTCATGTGCATGGGTCTTGAAGCGGGTCAGAAAATGACCGTCGAGTTAGAGTGCAGTGAGAAAGAGCAGAGAGGGAAACAATTAAAAAGAAACTTAAAAAAAGTAAAAATAAAAAAATAAAGGGTGTTTAATGGAAAATACATTATTTTGAATCGAATTTTATCGTATATCAAGCAATTAAAAAAAAAAAATAAAGGTGTTTGACAATCACATCTTTCAAAATTAAACATATCAATTAAAGTTGAATAAATATCTATTTCATCATTTTATATTTCTTAATCCCACTTTACAAAATCTTAATTTTTTATTTTTAAATTAATTTATTTAATAATTTAAAATAATTTATAATTAATTTTTTTAAATAAACAAATATTTTTTTAAATTACAAGACACGCATAAATTTATTTTCTTGATTAATTTCAACAAAGATATCTTTTTAAAACTTTGTTTTAATAATATTTTTAATATTTAATAAAATCAATATTAAATAAAAAAATATATTTAATATTTTAAAAATATAAAAATATTTAGTATTTATTTTATTTAATAATTAAAAAAATTATTAAAATATATGATTTAAAAAATATAAAATTATTCACGTTAAAAAACAAATAAAAAAGACTAGGTAGAGAATAAGCCATGTTTATCGAGATAATTACGACAAGACCTGTCGTATGTCAGCCGCCGTGTGTAGCCAAACACGGTGCGTGGAGCTTTTGTATTTTTGATATTGTGGACAGCACGTGTGCAAATTAGATTGGGTTGTCACGTGTGAAGTGGGCCCAACATACAAATTAGTGGGTTTTCGTTAAAAAATAAAAGGATGGCCTTATCAAGTCCTTCCGGAACCTTCTTGTTATACAGCATGCTCTCTCTCTTTTCATGTTGGATTGTATTCCATGACTTTATTTTTGTTGTTGGCATAATTTGATAATATATGGTGGAACTTCTTTCCATGAAAAATGAAAATAAAGATTGATGAGGAGTGCATGCCATAATTTTATGATTTGTTATGACAATTTTGTTTATGACAGCTGGATATGATTATGAAGGCTTTTTTTTGGTACTTTATTTATCCAAGTTATTTGTATTGTGAGGGACATGCAACAATCTTTTGATCCCCTTGTGAAAAATATGAGTAGGTTAGGCAACTTCATTAGATTGTTGTAATATTGACTTTTTTTTTCAATGATTCATGCATAGTACACAACGAGTGACTTTATTATTTTTAGATTAATTTTTACGTAAATTAAGATTCAGTTCTTTTTCTAAGTGATTTTAAGATAATACACTGTTTTATATTAACTTAGTACATTTATGCTATATTTTGATGTGATATTAGGAAGAAAAAATAAGAAAAATAAGAGATTTATCGTAAGTCTCTTTCTTATTTGAAAGTTTTGTAAAAGAAGATGGAGGAAATGAAGATTTTTAAGTTATCCTCTAAAATCTTCTCTTATTAATTTTTGTAAAGATTTTAAAATTTTCTTAATTTAAAGGATTTAAAATATCCAAATAAGAGAAGAAAAATTTATTAATTAGTATTCTATTCTTTTTTTTATTTTTTTAGAATCTCTTTTTTCTCATTTACTCCAAACTCCCAAACATAACCTTAAAAATAATAATTATGTAAGTGTTAGCCCGAGATTTAAACTTGAAAAGCAAGACATAGAACAGACCCTTGTTTCAGACTAGACTATTTGGAATAATATAACCGCAATGGATGAGTCAATTTGGATTTTTCATACCAAAGACAAGTTGTTTGGAAGATTTTTTCACATTTCTAGGCAACAAGTTGGAGGCCAGCATGGCCCCAAAGAAACAAAGTTGGATGGTAACTCTTCTATTTCAGTGAGCGCCCAGAGTATTTGATTTTTGTTTTTAATTATTCACCAAGAGGTGCAAATTCAATGGCTAGATCTATCAAACTCGATTCAAATTTTTTGTTCTAATACTTTTTAGTTATTTTGCTTTCAATCTTGTGATGTTGATGGCTTAGGGGTGTTCAGTCCATCTGTTCATTTGATTTTGGTAATCTTGCCAGCTAAACTTATCTAACATTGTGTTTGGAATAATAACTCAAATCAGTGTGTTAAGTACAAAATCAAACTAATCCAATTTAATAGGATTGAATCAATTGTTACATTTTTATAAATATTTTTTACATATTAATTAAATATATAATATGATATAAAATTTATAAAACATGTATGATATGGTAAGTCAATAAGATCAGATCATAAAATAGTTGGCAATGGCATGAGTGGTTAGGAGGATAAAGGCACCAGAGACTATTGGTTGGTATTCTTAATTCTGGTTTGGCTTAAATTTTTAATTTTTTTTCCCTTCTTTTTTATCCATTCACTAAATTGTTTTTTTCTTCCCAAATTGTCAGTCAAACTTGTTTTCTTTGAAATGGGAAGTCAAACTCAAATATTCTAAATATTTTTATCATCAGGAAAGATTCTAAATTACTTGCTTTTAAAGTCACAAGCATCTTCATGTGTTGAATTTCCAAATTTGCAACTGCTGTCCTGACATGACCAATATCATAATGCATTACGGCACATAGCAACCAGTTGTGATTAAAAAAAGTTTTTACAATGATTTATATTTTATCATATTATATTAGTTTTTGATATGATATTGTGATTTGGGGAGAGGAAGACAACACTGAATATACAGAAGAACTGATATTTCATGCACCACATCTCATATTGTTATTGCACAGGATACATTGTTATATGTATATTTCTCCTATACATATCTTATAAAAGTTATGGTTAAGCTTGTGGGTTATGATCAGGCTTAACTCACAACTGGCTGGGTCCAGTCAGGTTCTGATTTGAAGTGTAACCCAACCATTTGATGTCAGGGTCCACCTGAATTTGGTGCTTTGCTTTCATCGTCATTGTGTTCTGAAGGTTCCCCCTTCCATTTTCAGTTCTAAAACGACATATGTGAAATTATTGTTTCCATTACGTAACAAAACAGATCATTTGCAAGAGGACAATGACACCTTCGTTGCTCTGGGAATCTTACTATCTCACATTCTCTTTACTGTTAGTGTTCGGATATTGTATTATAGATGAATTTGCCCGCATATTATATTATGTCCTCCGTTGAATAAGATAGAAAATTTAATGTGGTACACTCTCACCTAATAAGTTAATTTTTTAGAATGGACTTTTTATAAGTTTGAGTCTTGACAATTAGTGTTTTTATTGAGATGTTATTATCCTGCACGGAATACTAATAAATGAATAAAGCCTACTATCCTACTTCAACCAATGGCAATGAGTTTACCACAGTGCAATGCTTTTTTGACTTCAAGAATGAAATACTGATTGAAATCTCAGTTACTTTGTTCTTTTTTTTTGTATATATATTTCTTCTAGTAATAAAGAAAGAGTCTTTGTTCCTTTTGATGAAAAGATTATTCGTCCACAGCCTATAAAATGAAAAGGAACAATCACAGAGAGTTTTTTGAGCTCACTGTTCAAAATTTCAATCAGTTCAAAACCCCATCTTGATCGAATCACGGCACGGGCATGCTATTATCTCAGCATTTGTCTCTATTTGTAACTGATAAGCAAGGTGTATGCCAAAACCATCTTTGATCACTCACAATTTAGCTAGTAAGTAAATAACAATACCACCTACTTTCTTGCAGATCCAACAACTTACCATTACTCTCTAGGGAAAAAAAAATTTTCATGTATCCTACAGAGGATCCATCGATGTTCGGCTTGAGAAAGACTCTAAACAAACCTGCCATTGGCATTTTGAGCAATAGTACTGAAAAAAGAGTTGACCTTTTGGTTAAAGATGCAGTTATTCCAGAAGTTTATAAGGGTATCTGCCGCATAAAGAGACAACTTGAATTGCAAAGCTTAGAATATAAAACTATCAAATAAGAGACATGTTCATTTGTCCATTAGATTAATATGAGCATCCAGTTAGTTTGACAAAATCTTCGTAGTGAAAACTAAATTTTAAAACGCCAGCTCGGTACAATAAGTACTTTGTTTTGTACAAAGTGTCATATTTAAGAATTTTCCACCAAACAATGGGTCTTCACTGAAAAATATGAGAGGTTTTATGCGCATCATTTTCCACATCCCACAGAAAATATAAGCTCCTCCTTTAAGAGTAGGAACTCTGACCCTAACAGTAGGAACTCTGGCCCACAAGGAATATTCATCTTTGAGAATCCTCCAATTGAGTTATGGATACTGAGCCCGGCTTTATATTCAATCATAACGTAAGAAATCCTTTTCTCCTGGATAGTAAGAGTACCTCAGTTAATCATAGAAAATTCCTTTTTTCAGAAAAAAAAAAAAACTCTTCAATACCAATGCTTCAAAGAAATTTTCGTAGACTTTGTTACTTTCACTACAAGAGTAATTCAGGAAAAGGTTTTCAAATTCTTCCATGATGTCACCGATGGCAGGATTTACTCAAGATTGGGATAAGTATCAGTGTACCACAAACAGATAGTAACTTGGATTTTTTCACTTGTCAGTTTATCTTATCTTAGTCCAGCAAGATAATACAAAAGCCAATCTATCCTATCCCTTTTTCATAATAACCAATTCATAACGTATTCCCAACTCCTAAAATGATTGAAAATATGGAACAAGATTCGGCAGAAAGACAGTTCAATTTTGGACTGCTCCAATTCAGACAGCCACAAGATAGATACGTGAGGCACACTCGACTATAATTGGAAAAGAAGCCAACAAGAATCTTGGGAACATCTATTTCTAGAAGGTCTTGGGCTTTTTACAAGTATGTACCAAAACTTAGGATCAGAACTTGCAACTTGACATGGTAAATGAGAAATGTAGCAGTACAAGAATTACTGGGCTAATTCTGCATGAGTTGGGACTACAGGCACAAGAAAATTGCCAAAGGGTGAATAAAATATCCTATAGTTCCCAGTGCAACCATCTTGTTGTGCTTGTGCTGCTGCAAAAGACTTGGCCTGTTGAATCGTGAAATTGATTTCACTGGTTTGGGCCGTAGGAAGCTGCACATGACAGATCAAATGGATATATTGCTGCTGACCAAAAAAAAAATGGATATATAGCTATACGGTTTTACAGAAAAATATAGTAAATTACCACAAGGAGATGGGCTAAGCAAAAAGATATACCAGTGACCCGCTAGCTGATGCTGCAGCTGTGTCATTCTTTGCATCAGATGAAACTAGAATCCTGTAAGCAATGACGTGAGGATTAAAATATATTTCTCTGTGCAAATTCACAAAGATATAATTATTTAATAACACAAGTTCACAATACCATCCTTAATCTTGTAGCAGGGAACCTGTCTCTAATCATCAGCATTGGGCTGACGAAGTGAAATCAAAGAGAAAAGTATCCCACAGCTGGTCAAAATGAGAACTTCTATTTGCACATACAAATGGGAGGGTTCAAAACTAATAAGGGCATCTTTTATATCTTTGGTTAATCCTATTTGTTAATGTTAACTCTGCTTATTCACTCGGGACTATAAGGGAGAGAGACGCGGGTTCTAGGCTTCTAGCAGAGCCCATATCTCCTGTCTTCCTCGAGAAGATGTTAAAGCATAGGAGGATATAGCCATAGTTAATATAACTTCCCAACTTGAAGACTTCAATTATAAGTTTATAACAGAAAGAATTTGGGAATGCAGAGGGCAGATCCTTTAATTACTGCAACAACAATTTTAAAAACATGTAATTTAATTTTTTTTTTAATAAAGAAATCTGAAAGATTATCCATCTTAATATTGACGAGTCATAGGTATCAGTATCACAACCAACAGCTCCAGTTCAACAATAATTTTTCTTAAAAGCAAAAACCTATCAACGAAAAAGATTATCATCACAGCCCCACGAGATTAACAGGCCGAAGCTCCAAACTTTATGCTCACAGCATCACCAACCCAAGCATATCTGTTGTGAAAATTCGTATTGGGAAAATGAAAAGACAACAGAAAAAAGAGAAGAGCTTTGTGAAAGACATGACCGTTGGAGGAGTCTGGGGTTTACCCGCGAGACTGTGGCTCATCCATCTTCCTTCTCTTGGGTTCAGATTCAGATGCCATCTTCGGCTACCTCTTCCTCCACCTTCACTCCTCTCGGCTGTAGCTTGTAATTTCTCACACGCATTGACCCGGGAAACAATGGCCCAATAGTGATTGACAGGTTAAGCTAAGTGGAAAACATGAAGCCCACATGAGGGTTTAGAACATGACCCATGGGTTCAGGCCAGAAACCCACATGATTAAAGGCCTTAAACACTGGCAGAAGGTTGGGGCCTGAAAGGAAATCAACCAGAGTGGCTGAAGCCCAAAAGAGAAATATGTAGTGGATATTGTCATTGGGTTGGGCCCAGGTAGCCTGAAATTCCGTATGGTGTGTCTCATCGGTGACAGAAAATGCCTCCCAAATGCTCTCATTATTATCATCATCCATCAAACATGGCTCACTGTCTTCTCAAGGTAAGTCTTCATTGACTACCATGACTGTACATCCACTATGTGTATGTCAGTGTGTCCACCCAACAATCATCTTCAGGTAGTTTTTTTAATCAGTAAAATAGAACGAAGTGAAGTAGATTTAAAAGTTCACATGACACCAACTATATTCTTTATCATGGTGTATTTTTTTGGTACATTTGATTTCATGTGTCTTTATCATGGTGTATTTGATTTCATGTCATAGGTTTGATGGATAACTTTTCCTCTTTTCTTTCCAATTTTCCACATCTACATGGCCTGTTATAAAAAGAGAGAGAGAGAGAGAGAGAGAGAAGAAAGAAAGAAAAGATAATGCACCACCTAGTAGTCGAGAGCATTGTATTTCATAGTCAACAATATATAGTTGTTCCATTCTTTATTCATTTTCTTGAGTGAAAGCTAGATATCAAGATGACAAGATTCTGCATATGTAATTTTTTATGATGATTATGCATATGTGACCCTATGCTTCTCATAACTGATATTATTATTCCTAGTTTCTGTTCAGCAGTATAATCATTTATAGTGTGCTAACTTTTCAATTAAATAAATGATAGGCACCGTTCACTAGAAATCAAAATATGCAATTCTGCTTGATTCATAATTTTTTTTTAATACTTTATACTCGTTATAATTTTTTGAAAAGAATGAAAAGTAGTTATTTCTTTAAAGAGAATCACAGAAAATGTATGGCTACTAAGAAAAACTATTATTAAGTCATCCTGTTGGAGATATTTTATTTAAATATCGCTTTGAGGATTTGGCAATCATTCTCTCCCACCCCACCGTTGATATCATCTTTTCTTCCTACATTGAAACTGATTAGACAGAAATCAAATAATCATAAGAGTAACTTGGATTCTATGGAAAGACAAGAGGGAAGAGGACGATGCTTATGTTAGTGAGATGCTACCATCGTTGGTTGCAGAGTGCGGGCCACACTTCTACTTAATGATAGTTGGGGATTGGAAGATAAACAACTTGGTAAGAGCAACAGGTAAATGAGCTATAATCCAGACAATATCCTTAGGCAATTACTGCCTAAGAGGCTAAGCAGGACCAAAAGTATCCATCCCCCCAACTTACTGTGCAATTGACGGTTCTTTGCTTCTTTTTCGAGCTGTTGTTTCAACTCTAATAATTAAACGAGATATCTCCAAGTACTTTTCACGACAATTAGATTCTGCAGCAAACAAAATTGGACCTTATTCTTTAGCAGCTTGTTCTGCTGTTGCCAATTAGACTACTTTGTGTATCTTGGTTAAAAAAATCATGTGCCTGCCTACACTTAATATAGCAGCATTCAAGGATAGTTTTTCTCAGCCTATTGCTACTTTATAGCAACATTCAAGGATAGTTTTTCTCAGCCTATTGCTACTTTATGCAATCGAATTGGACGCCAAAATGGACTATGTACTCAAGTTCCGGCATCAAAGGAATTCGTTCAACAAGAAAATCTATTTTCTAAAGAGGTTTTAAATCACAAGTAAGATGACAAATAGGCGGGAATCACTCACCAAAGCAAAAAGATAGCTGGTCTTTGACTTATGCTCGTGTTACTTATTTTGGTGGAGCTGATTGTGACCTTTTGATGGTCTCATGGTGATTCAACCCGAATCATTTTGTAATGACTCAAAAATTGATTTCCATATTCAAACATGCACTCCTTCCTTCCATATGAGCTAATTATAAACCTTTCACATATTGCAGGCCAATTATAGTGTGTCTAGAACAGACTAAAGAAAAATTGACCCCCCAAAATCCAACCGTATCCAACTATAATCATTCCCACATTCCATTGTGGTTGAATTTCTGCACGCGTTGTCAAAATGCTCCCTGATTCCTAAATGACTGTATCTAGTTTGTCAACACAAGATAATCTTTGTAATGCTCCATTGTTATAACTTATAATGGATGGTGCTGACTTGATTCTTTTTATTATTTGACCAATTTAAAGAACGTACGACCTCTAGATATTCAATCTAGAAAAAGGCTCTTGTGAGTCATGAAGGGTTAGAATATATATTTCATGCCTCTTCATCATGGACTACTTTACCTCTGAAAAACATTGATTTGCAGGTTGCAGTGCCACTAATTAGCATGTGGGGTAGAGAGCAATATCTCCAACGACAAAATTTAGTTAGAATAAATCTCCAGTAAGTTTAAGGAATCAACGCTTTATGTTTACCTCTGCAAGAGAAGCATGATATTGAATTTATTACAACACCAAAATCCCATTTAAGCAAAAGCCACCCCACATGGCAGCACACAGCAATGCCACAAGGAATCCACTGTTACCTTTTCTGTCTTTTCTTTGGAGGTAGGGTACATAGTTGGGTAGGAGGCTGAATTAGTCACTATTACTTCTCAATAACCAGGTCATAGTTGATAATGTTACTGGAAAATGAGTGGTCAAACAGGGATAAGCTTATTGGTTGAAGTGGAAAAGGTACCGATGAGTGATGACGCATAGAGTTGGTTTGAACGTAAGTGGTACTACTAGAAAAGCACTCCAGTCTACATACATAGGGTGACAACTGACAAACCAAGAGCTTGAAGCTTGCGCACAACGGCTCAATGAGGGTGAGCTTTTCTGACTTAGCTAAGAAAACTAAAGAAAGTTCATCAATCTTGTGATGTAGACACATATGTCTCATGGCCATGTGCAGCAATGCGCCCCCACGTGGGATATGACATGCGTGTGGGTCTCTAAATCCAAGTGGTTCTGTTTTCTTCTTTTCTTTGATAGTTTTGACAAGATACAGCACATCCATAACAACATAGCTTCCAGGTAAGGAAGGGAGTAGTAAGAAAGAAAAGGGAAGGGAAAGAAAAGGAAAATCAACCTTATACACAAGGAAAAGCAAAGAAGATACAAAGAATGTTAAATTAAAAATACATGCATTTATATTAATTGCAAGCCGAGCAGAGGAAGCAGTGCCGTACCTTTTCTTTTGAGGTATATCTTTGCCTTGTACATGTCCTTGAGAATTATGAGATCCTCCTTCTCTTTGGGTTGGACCCCAATATACTGGAGTATGGAGATGAGCTGTGCGTGTGAGGCTAGTAGCTGGCTCCGTAAAGACCCTGTTGAGACACCCTCTCATAGATCACGTGCCTATTTTCTTTTCTTGATATAGCCTCCTTTTTTTTTTCAATTCATTTGACAGCTATGAGATGAGTACTGTGGACATGTTTCCCATTTTTTAGATAGACTTGAAAGACCTCTGCCCATTGGTATATTGGCCCTTGGTAAGCTGAAAAGCTATCTAGAGAGATTTGATTTGCAGTGACTCCTTCCCAACTGTCTATGTGCCAATATTCCTTGAGTCTTCTCACTTTTGAATTATTCCACTTTTCCCCTTCTTTTGATGGTCCTTAGAAGAAGAGGGTGATTATAAACTACTGCTACGCCTTTTGCAGCTGTTAAAAGAAACCTTTTGATTCTCCTTTCTAACTTTACAATTTCTTTATTCTAGCTGCGGCAATTTAAGCCATACATATGTACATACGGTGTGCATTGTGTTGTGTTCATCTAATCGCTGTGCAGTTCTTTTTGGCAAGGAGAGCTGAGTCCTAAAAGTGATCTGATAGAAGGAAAAAGGGGATCTGATTATCAAAGCTCCTCTTTTGAGCTGTTTACTATGTCTGGGGGTGCTGCCAAGTGTACCATCATAGGTATTGAATTCTGTTTTGTTTGGAAATATATGAAATCTGAATATTGCATTCCACAGCCCCACCAGAAAATGGAAAACGAGAAAGAAAAGTTTCCAAGGCCATGTTAAGTTACATGTCAAATTTATAGGTTCTTTATGGCCAACCCAACAAAAAAGAGTGAAGTCAATCCAACGGTATGTGAAGAATTATCAATGTCATCTGCTTCCAAATAATGCATGTTGGACCCATACACAACCATTTAAAGCGAGTTGATCTCACATTTAAATCGGTGCTGGGATAGAATCAGATTTCTGTTCCCCTCTTTCGGCAGGGAAAATGTTTATTTAACCAAAAAGTTGAGTACATATGACAGCAAATTCACAATTTGGCCATGGCATAGAGATATTAATTACTAATTTCCTTTCTGTATCTTGATCTTCGTTCAAAAAGTCACCCTTTTCAACGCTTGCTTGTTGTTTTGGTTTTTTAGTGGACATGAATACCAAGTACCTAAAAAAGGAAAGTGTGACTCGATTGGGTTTTACTTGATTTGGGTTGAAATGATCAAGGGATTTTTCTTCAAGAGTAGCCTTGGCCTATGCTGACAGTTTTATAAGGGCATCATGGGCATGATATCTGTTTCCTTTGTCATTTCTCTCTGAATCCTTTGTAACCGTGCAAGGGAAGATGAGGGCGTATCTAAGGGTGGATGAAGATAGATATTAGTAAAATCCAAGAGTTGGTAGCCCTTTTCAATAATCAATCTATACACACAGACACACTCATCTTACGCCAAGGAAGCCTATATAATAAACATTAGCAAGTAAGTTGCTAGAAGAACAATTCGAATATATTCTTATGCTGAAATGAGGAGTCAGAAAAGGCAGACATCAGCAATAAACTAGGACTACAAGTTCAAAGGCAGAAAGGCAGCAGTTAATTATACTACAGGGCCTCCCCAACTCATGCAGGCAGAGATTTTTGCAACTGATCATGTGCCTCCATGATCAAGTGGCTAAGCATTGCCACGCCATAGCTTGCTCATCACCCGAGAAAGATGGCCCACTGTATGACTTCTGAATCAGGGTCCCACCCCACCCACTGCCCTATAAGAATGAGCCTGTTCCCCTAACACAAACCCTCAAGCGTCTACCCGTTTAACATCTGCTATATGCTCCTTATTTAAAATTCTATTGCCACATCAACATGTTCACATTAGCTATACTTAATGTGATAGGTTCAGAATCTTAGAATATAGTAGCTTTAGTCACTTCTTGTAAAGATCTAAGTAAAAAATTAATCTTATCCTATTTTGACTTCAGTCTTAGCAAAATCAGATAGGTGTTTTGTAGCTTCAGACCATCTTTGCACTGAATTGGTAGCTTTGTTTCAGTGAGTGGGATAATTTTGCCCGGTGATTCCACATATAATATAGGCAACTTCAGCAAGTGGTTTGGTCTAAATGTCTAACCAAAACTAGCTTGGCATGCAAAAAACAGAAACAGAAAAAGAAAAAAGAAAGGGTTTTTAAGAGGAAGAAGCAGAACTGTTTGAATTGGGAAGCGCAAGTGGTTAAACAGTTTACGTGGCATTATGTGGGCGCTGGGTCCGAAGGGTGGGCAAGGGTATTTTTTTGGGCGGTGGGACAATGAAGTAATGAGGCACAACACAACAGCACTGCATTATGTGCACAGAGGTCGCTCCCCCTTACAGTAGAAAACAAAAAGAAGAAGTGGTGCCTCCCAAGTGTGAGACTGTTAGTGCTGTCAGATGAGGGGCGGTGGGGACTGCATATTTGTGTGTCACATTCCCCACAACAAAATTTTGCCACTTTCTTTAATTCTTCTTCACCCTCCCTACCATTTCCATTTTCCTCTCCCCTCTTTCTCTCTCTCTCTTACACACACAGTGAGACAGAGCAGAAACATAGACATTTGTAGAGCCGTGGAAGCGACAATAACAGTTAACTACACCAACTCAACAAGACAGAGACAGATAGATAGAGAAAAAGGTAAGTAAATACTAAATAGTACTACATGGCAAATTGATGGAGGATGTTTCCTTCCTACCATCTGTTTGTGAATATGGGAGCTTGCGGACTGTTGTGCAGCCTCCGTTAATTGCGCACGCACCCATGTGAGCCAACTTGGAGACCACCGTTTTTACTCCTTAAACTTGGAAAGTCCAAACACAACACAATGCATTGCTGCCCTCATGTTCATCGCCATGATATCATTCTCTCATTCTCCTTCGTTTCCCTTTACCAGGCAACAAACCACTGTTACTGTTCAGAAAATTTATCCTAGCCCCACAAAATTTACCTCACTAATTATTATAACATCACATTCATGGATCATGGTGGATGTCAATGATATGATGTTGATGCTGTTACCAGTACACTGTTGCAGTTAGTTAGCAGAGTTTGTAATGGAGATTCACAGCAGATGGGGTGTGACCAAAAGTGGAGGGGGAAGTGAAATCAGAAATGGGAGCACAGAAGGGGCAAAGAATAAGATATGCGGGTTCGGTGGGGCGACGAATAGTGACGTTAGACCAGAGTTTGGGAGACTTAAAGAGTGTTTGGCACGGCAAAAACCAAACCATGGAAATGGACAGCCACTTTTGACAGGGAAGTCCCCCAGATTTAGCTTCCTGTTGCTTTTGCTGACGTTTTCTTTTTCTTCACTACCTCCTGGGGTCCACGCAAATTCCACTACGCCAATCAGATCGGAAAAAAGAAAGAAAGAAAGAAAGAAAGACCCCTTTACTCGCTATATATCATTCTGTCATAATTTATGCTGAACATATATATTTTAATTTTTAGGATATAATTTATATATTCGTTGGATAATTTTATTTAATATTAATTAATTTTAAGTTAAAATTTAATATGATATCAGAGTCAGAGCTTATTCATGTTGCCTTTTCTATTAGATATCTCTCGAGAAGAGATATTCTATCACCTTATTTGACAAGATGCTTCAATTTTTGAAATGAGACATTTTTATTTAATAAACTAATCTTTTGATATACATCTCTCGTTGGCATGAGCTTGAGTTGTAATAATTTATATGAATTTATATATATTTTAGATTATCATGTTTATTTAGAATAATTTTAATTTTTTATTAAAAATATTTTTATTTAAATTGTGTTAGAATTTAATGAACTTATTTTAAAATTACAAAAAAAAGTAATTTTATTTGAATTGAGTTAGTATTTCATATAATTTATCTAAATTATTTATAATATGTTAGTATTGAATATACTTAATCTAATTAATAATATTTATTAAATTTGTAATTAATGTACTTTATCTAAATTATTTGAATTTAGTTAGTGTTTAGTGTATTTTACTTAATAAAATTTATTATATTTAAATTAATTTTATTGTATGTATATGTATCACAAAACACTATATAACATTTTTATCATTGAAATTTTTATGTGTACACCTAGACGATTATTAATTTTCTAAACTGAAATAATCATAGCTATCTATGTTTATACACAATTATTTACTGATAGAATTTATAATATATATATATATATATATATGTATATATATAATTTTATTAAAGTTTTTAAATAATTATACATATACCGAATGTGTATGACTTGGTGGCTGTAACTACTATTTTTCTTTATAGCGTGTGTAGCATTTTTGAATCATTAGATTTAATTCAATGTAAATTTATTAATAAGTGTTGGTTCAATTAATAGGATTAAAATGTGTTAATTCAATTCAACCAAAAAAAATGTGATAATTTAAAAGTTGTTATTAGTATTTTTTATCGGTAATTTTTGATTATAAACATTTACTAATTACAATCTATTTACCTTGGTTGTGGGATAATATATTCACTTCCCAAATTTTTATTTGGATAAAAAAAAATTCAATGTAAATCTAACCAAAAAAAATTAATAGAATTTAACGTTCAAAAAATATAACATGAACTTTTTTTCTTCGGATATTAAATATCACATAAACTTTGCCATTAGCTTATTTAGCTCATAAATACACGATGATGACTTTTATTTTATTTATTAGTTATACACAAGTGAAGGTTAATTGTCATACTTTAATAGTAAAATCTTTTCAAACTGTTTAATCATGGATCTAATTCTTTTTTTTATCGTTTTATCTGCATTTTGGTATACATTTTTAATTTCATTATCACACTAAATTCTTAAACCTCCGATTTACATAAAAGCAAAAAATTTTACACAAGTATAATTTTAAAGTAATATTATCTACTTACATTCTACATTTATATATTGGTTTGAATTTGTAATTTTTTACAGACTATCCGAATCTTTTACTACTAATTTACTCAAAGAATGACATCACATTTTTATAAGTCAAAAAATAATAAATTAACCCAATAATATCTTCATCAAAAAAAAAATTATGCACACTATAACTCTTATTAAAAGTTTTAAACTGTCTAAAATATACAAGTATATATCATTTTTCTAAAATTGTCACTCTAAATTGTGTAAAGAAAAAGACTACTTTCACAATAGTTGAGGTCACAATTACCAAAATGGCCATCAATTTAGAAAAAAGTTTACTAAAATTAGTTGGCACATCCGTGCAAATACTTCAATGGTTGTAACTAATTATGATTTATTTTTACATTAATTAAGTAGTTACTATAATTTAAGATTTATTACTTGCATTTAATTTTTCATTCAAATATTGTGAATACAGTGCATTACTTTTTCATTTAATTTAAGCAGTTACTAGTTATGATTTATGATAAGGATAGTTAGTTTAGTTAGTTCGTTAATTAGTAATAACTATATGTATAAATAAAAAAAAGATGAAAAAAATTATATCAATTAGTTTATTTTAAAAGAAAAGTTAAAGACTAGATAATAAAATTTTTTAAAATGAAACTATTCTTTTTAGCGTGATTTATATTAATTGGTACTTTCATTTTCTTTAAATTTATCAATGGAAGAAGAATCACATTTGGATCTGGAAGAAGGTTTGTGCAACATCATCCATTACCAAAGATCCACTAATGCAAGATTGATGAGAATGGAAGATTGTTTACAGGATAGAAAGAAATGTTGCGTGACATGGTGTATGGAGGACGTGCTGCAACGCCCATTTGTAAAAATGGCTTCAAAGAGGATAAAATTGAGGAGTATCATCAACATGCAAGAAGATGCTGTATCAAAGATCCAAGAAACCCATTCTGAAGAAATCTTTGAAAATTTGACATCTGAGAGCCAAGAAGATCAAGCTTGCTCTGAAATTGTATTAGCTCCAAATCTAGAGAAGGTAAGTTTCAAGGCCCAAGCAAACGGAACAATTTGTTCTTGATTTCGTTTCAGGAAAAACGGCACCAGCCCCAGCAAATGGGAAGATTATAGGAGAGGAGGTTTCTGCAAAGCTTTCTTTCAAGAATTTTAGAACTAACCATCATGCCCACAACGAAAAAATAGCAGCAGCACCAGAAGGAGTCTACCATTGCCAGCAGTCCCAAAATTACAGCAAGAAAGAGGGTAAAAAGAGCGTTCTTGTTTTTGATCCAGGGGGTTTGACGGCCACGAGTTTTAGGAATGGTGTTTTTGAGTTTTTTGGAAATGGAAGCTACCATGACCGAACAGTTATAGAAGGCGGGGCGAGGGTAGGTGTGCACATGGGGGTGTCGCTTTTAGAAGGTGCGTATCAATATTTGAGGTTTCATACTGCAATCAGACCTCTCTCGGAGATTATGGTCCTCATTGTTGTGCTCTACTATTTTGTCGGCAAGCTTTTGCACCGTTACCAAATTTCTGATGCCGAAATCAGTAGAGAAAGAAATCGAATGGGTGCAGAGAGAAAGTTGCAGAAAATAAAGCTTGGGGAACTTAAGAAAATGAGCTTTGAGCCAATCAATGGGCTACCAGGACTTACATCCAAATATCTTCTTGTTCAGCATATTACTTCTATGCATATGATAAGTCTTACGTATTCAAGGTGGAGTAATAAATGGATATGGGATCCTTATTACCAAGCAGAAGAGGATAAGTGGAATTGACATTTTTTCCTAGCTTGATGTATGTTTTTCAATTTTTACCCCACAATTTGATTTTTGTTTTTACATCAATCTTGAGGACAAGATTATTTTTGATAAAGGTAGATATTGATAAGGATAATTAGTTTAGTTAGTTAATTAATTAGTAGTAACTACATGTATAAATAAAAAGATTATTAAAAAAATTATATCCATTAGTTCATTTTAAAAGAAAAGTTAAAAGTTAGAGAATAAGATTCTCTAAAATAAATTCATTCTTTTAATGTGATTCATATTAATTTATTTTTATATTAATTTTTTTATATTTAAGTAAGCATTTACACGACTCAAACAAGATTTTAAAAGCTTAAACTATATTTTATTTATTTTTTTATTTTAGAATTTACACCATTTTAGAAATGTAATTTTGACCTTAAGAAAGCTTGTTTAATTTAAAATAATTATTTTTTACTTTTACATTAAAAGCAAATTTTTTTAAATATGAAAATTTTACTCAAACTCACTTTAAATTAAAATTTATAAAATTTAATCTAAATACACTTTTTAAAATTCCTTTATTGTTGTACTTTTTTAATTTTTATTTTTCTTAAAAAGAAATGATCCCTTTTATTGACTCCAGTGTAAGCCCAATTCAGCAGACCAGCCTGGGCCGGACCGAACAACTACTGCAGTTGCAGTGAGGAATAGAAGCTACTGTCTTAAACTCCACGTCCGACCCTCACGTGTCTGGCTATCTCATTCTTTGTTATATATATATATATATATATATATATATATATATATATATATATATATACATATACTAGAAAGAATCTTTACAAAATCAAATATGATTAATTTATCAAGTCAACTAATAAGATATTAACCCACCAATTAGTGCCTAATCCCCTTTCATCTATTTATTATTATACCATGTTTGAATAGAGGAAATATTAATTATAATTTATAAACAAATTTCAACAAATAAATCCAAGAAAATTAAACAAAAGTTGGGCATGTAATGTAATTCCGTCCTTGCTTGCATTATTTTCCTTCTATCCACTCCAAATTTCTAGCAACAAATTTTGGCCTCAAAGTCAAACCTAATTTGATGTGTAAACACTAAACAGGGATACAGATTTGAGGAAAACCTGTCTCTAGCGAGAATAAATTCTTACGGATCAAACACTAATTAATGTTTGGTCATGTGTTTTATTTTCCAATGGCGTGTGACCTTGCCATTGCATGCACTAGTTTAGTTGCACAAGTAAAACACATAAAAACAATATACATATTCCTTCAAGCATTCCCATTGTTTTCGTTTAATTAAGTATAACCGTGGTGCAACACGTAAAACGCTTTTGGGCTAATGGACTTGCTAGCAATCTAATCAATTAGTGAAATCAAAAACATTATTGGGTTTGATGGATTCATTATCATTATAATATAAATATTAGTGGATTAAAGTCAAATGCTCTTACTGGACCAAGATATATACCATACATACATCCTGCATTAATTATGAATGGCACCTTGGTGAGTGATGCTGTACTTTAATGCAGTTTTTTTTTGTTTATAAAGGAATTCCTTTATGGAAGTAATTAATGGCACCTTATAATATAACCTAAAAGCAATGAATTATGAGTTTTTCTTATTTGAAATGTAGCAGTTACCTAAGTAGGGGAGCAAATTGTGAATGCGAGAGAGCTAATAAAGCTCATGCCTCATGAGGCTTGAAATGGCTGAGCAGAGAGCAGGCTAGCCGAGCAAATATCACAGGCGCAGAACGATTTCGTTATTGGGAATTGTTCCTTTCAGTATATGCTGACATTCTGACATCTTTTTACAATTCTTAAGTTTAACTTTTTGGTTTTCTCAGAAAGAGATTGACAACATCATGAAATTTAACTTCAATTTCTTTTTTTTTTTTTCGGTTTTGAAAGAGAAAGACTACATCGAAACTTTATAGAAGTTTTGGGGTAAAGAAAAGAGAAATAAGCATATGATATGTCAACCTTCCGTTCAAGCACTGGGAGCAAGATCATGAAACAAAGCGCGCCATTATAAAAAAGAAAATAAAATGGAACCACATGTTTAAACAGGGAAAGCACGCTTCAAATCCCCTATTTATACACGCCCCATCCTTCTCACATCCTCATTCACACTCAGGAATTAGTTTCCTCTATCCATCCACTGTTTGGTCACTTTGGTTTGGCTTTGGCCATCCCATTGTTGCCATACAGAAAACAGAGTGCTCTTTACGAGAGTTACTCTGAACTGCCAGTTTCACACACAGACACAGCAAGGAGCTTAGCCACCTTATTATAAACAAAACCATTGAACATCATCTCCCTCTAGCACTTCCATCGTACCCTTCATCAACCTGTTGTCGTTCTCATCATCTGTCATCACCATCGTCTTCTTCAATATAGTTAACCACAACAGGACATACAGCAGTGCTGCTACTGCTAGTACTAGAAGCACCACATGGGAACAAAAACAGAGGCAACATTGCAAACCCATGTGTTGCCTGATCCCTACACCTTCATCGACCCAGAAAAGCAAACGCAGTCGCTGAGATGTTCCACCGTCTCCGAGATCATCGCAGAAGCCAAATCCCTCTTCGTTCTGGCCTTCCCCATAGCTCTAACGGCTCTCATTTTCTACTCCCGCTCCGTCGTGTCCATGCTCTTCCTGGGCCACCTCGGGGACCTGCAGCTCGCCGCGGGGTCGCTGGCCATCGCCTTCGCCAACATCACGGGCTATTCCGTTCTCTCGGGCCTGGCTCTGGGCATGGAGCCACTCTGCTCCCAGGCCTTCGGAGCAAAGCGCCCGAAGCTTCTCTCTCTGACCCTTCACCGCTGCGTGATTTTCCTGTTGGCGTGTTCCCTCCCCATTTGCGTGCTGTGGCTCAACATGTCCAAAATCTTCATTGGCTTGCGCCAGGAACCGGGCATCACCCGCATGGCTCACACCTACCTACTCTTCGCTCTCCCTGACCTCGTCACAAACTCTTTCCTTCACCCAATCCGCGTTTACCTTCGCGCGCAGGGCGTCACTTACCCCGTCACGTTAGCGTCCCTCGCCGGCATCGTCCTCCACTTGCCCTTCAACTTCCTCCTCGTGACCCGCCTCCGGCTAGGCGTCGCCGGCGTCGCCGCCGCCTCCGCCGCCTCCAGCTTCTCCATCCTGGTGTTCCTCGTCGCCTATGTGTGGATAAGCGGGATTCACGAGCCAACGTGGACGGCTCCGAGCCGAGAGTGCTTGACCGGCTGGAAGCCGCTGCTCCGGCTCGCCGCGCCGAGCTGTGTGTCCGTTTGCCTGGAGTGGTGGTGGTACGAGATCATGATCGTGCTGTGTGGGCTCCTGGTGGACCCCACGGCAGCCGTGGCCTCCATGGGGGTGCTCATCCAGACGACGTCGTTGATCTACGTGTTCCCGTCGTCGCTCGGGTTCGCGGTGTCCACTCGTGTCGGGAACGAGCTCGGGGCGAACCGGCCTGATCGGGCCAAGTCATCGGCTGTGGTGTCGGTTTTCATCGCCGCAATAATGGGCTTCTCGGCGATGATGTTCGCGTCGGGGATGAGGCGCGGGTGGGGCCGCATGTTCACCGGCGACGAGGACATCCTGCGGCTGACGTCGGCGGCGCTGCCGATCCTAGGGCTGTGCGAGCTCGGCAACTGCCCGCAGACGGTGGGTTGCGGCGTCGTCAGAGGCACAGCGCGACCGTCCATGGCGGCGAACGTGAACCTGGGTGCATTCTATATGGTGGGGATGCCCGTGGCGGTTGGGCTTGGGTTCTGGCTCGACGTTGGGTTCTGCGGGCTCTGGCTGGGCCTGCTGTCGGCCCAGGTTTGTTGCGCGGGCCTGATGTTGTATGTGATCGGGGCCACCGATTGGGACTTCCAAGCCTGCCGGGCCCAGTTACTGACATCCCCCAATGACGCGTGGAACGGATCAGGTGGTGATGATGGGATGATAGACGATCAGAGACAGCCATTGATAAGCGTTGTGGCCTCTTCATGTTGATGGTGTAATAACTAATATCTCATTTTGTTTTGTAATTTTTCTAAAAAAAATGAGAATTACAATTAAATTTTTTCACCCCTTTTCTGAGAGTGACATGGGACCTGGACACACTGGATAAAGTAAAGGAGATGATTCTTTCTCCACATACTATTATACCAACAGGATATAATATATATATATATATATATATATATAATTTCTTATTTTATAAATGCAAATAGGAACACTATATTTGTTGAGACAAACAGATAAATGGGTAGCCACAAAATTCATTGGATGGATGCCATAGCCAAAGCGAGTGAAGCCTTCAAGGATCTGAAATCCAGTTCCTGGTTTGTATGGACAATGGTTATCCTCTTTTAAAATAATGGACCCATATGCCACCCCACAAAAAGAGACTAGCCCACTAAGGACCAAATTTGGAAAATTCTGGCTCCAGATTTACAACAAACTTGTTACATTTGCTATTTCTATGATTGATAAAGTTTATTATTTCTATCAAAATGGTGAGGCTTGACTTTTGAATCACAATTTCAAATTAAGAATACCAGACTTGCTCTAAAGCTTTCCTCATTAGTAAAATAAGATTTGATGTTAAGGAGCCGTGATATGGTTATAAGAAAATGACTAGTTAAAGCAGTAACCTGGTGATGGTATAAGATCAGTCTATGCTATTTTTTTATTCTTTTATATTTGATGGCTGAGAAATTTCTGATCTGACTAAAAAGAGAAGTACTCCACCTTGTTCTTGTCTATATTGTGAGGGTTTAGATGCTTGACATGTCTAGCAGAGGGTTTGAGTGGTCCTCCAAAGTCCAAATAGAGAGGAGACACATGGCTTTTTTGTAGCCCCCACCACTTCTGACCAATGGGTCAATCCCATAAACATATTGGCACAGAAGAGAAAGAGCAGAGAAGAGGAGAGAAAACAATAAACATGCATGGTACTGTGACTCTGAGTCTGAATCTGGAGGAGCAGCCTGTTAACTTTCACCTTATCTTTTGGCAGCGAGAAGGACGCAATAGTAACACTTGCGTTGTCTCCACTCAAGTACTCATGCGGGAGATATTCACTGATTTTTGGAATCATGATTGTCTAATCTTGACCAATGCTAATAGCTGATTTCTTCAATGATTAGCTTTGCAAACGGTGTCCTTTCTAGCTATTAAGTTTCAATTATATTCAACGAGAGTTTAATTTTACATCATCGAATTATCATTGAAATCAAATTCTTTTAATAAGTAACAAATCATCGAATGATAGTTTAAGGTTGTTTTTAGAATGATCCAAAAATTAAACTCCATTGAATAATGCTAATTGCATAACTCTTTCTTGATTTTTCATGTCAAAAGTGTATCAAGTATTCAAGTTACATGTTAGTCTAATTGATATACGTATCATAGAGAGATACCAAAAAAGGAAAGAAAAGGGAGAAGAAGACAAGTTTGCATAAAAATGGAATATTTGGCCATGACCCTCCACGGGAACCTTTTAAAAAAAAAAAATAAAAGTTGAGTCTTTTCCCATGGAATCTGTTGAAATTCCAAAAGGGAGAGCAAGAAGTGGATGATGTGCGTCCCCATGAGATAGATAATGAAGGCCAGCAAGGAAACGGGCTATAATGAGAAAGGCTCTGCTCTGAAGAGACCAATTGATGATAGAGGAGAGAGCTATGGAAGGCAAACAAAAGAGGCTCTTGTCGGTATTTTCAGCAGCACGAGCTTTTCCAACAGAGAGCGCACGAGGGTGTCGACTCTACCACACTCTTCACCTTTCTTCTTTTCAAACCCCCACATCTTTATTTCTATCACTCTCCACACAACTACTCTTCACTGCAGTGTACCACTCACTCTTAATTCTATTCGTAATTTTCATATAATGCACAGCAATTCTCTTTAACTCCAGCAGGATCAGCTATCACTTTCTAAGGCTAAAACCTCCCTCTGTTTCTGCACCACATGTGAAAAGCAGATTGGACCAGTTAGTACCATCCCGTACTTGCCCTCTAGCGGGTTTATTTTTCTCTATTATGATTTATGCTATTGCTATCAAATCTCATTATCTAGAAGACTAGAACTAGAAGATAGATCATATGTTCTATCAAAATTGTATATATAAGTGGTCATATCTAATTTTATATAAAACAACATAAATTGAAATGGAGCTCGTTGCGTTAAGTAAATTTATTTAATTAGTTTCACTTTAAACCCAAATAGTCCAAGTAGTTTCTTCTTTTTTTTATAAGGTGAATAAAGTTATTCTTTTTTATAAAATATTCTCTAACAAGATTTAAATTTTTGATATTACAAATAATTAAACTGATCTTATTAAAACTTCATTTTGCTAAATACTCGTGTATAGACATGCATGGTGCTTTTTTTTAGTCTCCAATCCTATTTCTTTAATTAAATATTGATAATTCATCATAAAAATATATCTTTTTTTTAATTAATATTAATTTTTTTATATTATTTTACTAAATTATTAGTACTTAATTGGAAGGACATTATTGTAGATAGAAAAAAGAAATAAAAGATTTAAATCTTAGTAATCAAACATTGATTTAGCGTATGTTTGTTTTAAATTTCCCCTGACGTCAATGCGCGTTTGGAAAAAGGAAGTCTATGCTTCCTTTTAGAAAACGCAAACCAGAATTGTATCAGGAGTCGTGCTTCTTCATGCCTGCGTTGGAAAGAATCCAAACCAAACATGCTGTTACTTAATTGCATCTTTTTTCTTTCGTCACGTAATTTTTTACATTATTATTTTTTAAAAAATTATACAAAATTATATAAACACTTTTACGTACGTATCTAGTCTATATTTAATACCTCCACATCAATTATAGAAGAAAAACACCATTGTGTGTTTAGTGCTATTGAAGATATCCCAATATCTTGTCTTGGATATATAATAATTGTTGACATGTGGCTATCATAAGATGTTGCTAGAGGGAGGGGCTGTTCTGCAAAGCGCACCCAAGCAAATGCTAGTTCGATGTTTGAAGAAATGCCCCATCCACTCGCAAGCGAGTCACTCCTTGAAAACGAAAACACATGCTAATACATGATGCATGCAGCGTAAGTGGATTTACGGTAACAGTGACTTTTAAATGTTGCGGTGCGCTGGTTGGCACGATTCATCATGAGCCAAACCCAGATTAGTTTCAAACCCAAACGAAAGAAGATTGGGTTTGAAAATGATGTTACTTAGTTGCGTTTGACATTGTGGCAAAGTCAGCCATTGTTTTTTTTCCTTTCACGTACAGAATGATGTTATGAAAGGTTTGATTTGTTTGATTAACCTTTTTCTTCTAGGCCTGATAGATGACGTATTGTACTAAGGCAACATTTAGAAGATGTCACAGAGATTTGTGTAAGCCATTGAGAAGGTATAAACAAATTGACTTTGCATTTTTTAAGATCAAGCTCCTTTTGCCTTTGACTTGTGCCAAAACCGTATTCGTTGCTTATTTGCCATATCCATGTCAAATTAGAATAATTCAAACATTATACCAAAATTTTATTGAAGATTCATTGTCAAAATAGCAACGTGTTATCATGTTCATGCAGAATATTTAACATTCCTGTTAAGTCATAGTGTTATTTATTTAAAGATTCTTATGGATTGTGAAATTTTCAAATTACATTTTGGCGTCAATATTCTGCTTTGTCTAGTTCTACTTTTGTTTTTATTATCTAATGGAGATCAAAGAGTGAATTGAATCATGTATGTGTGTGATCCGAACTAAAACATAAAGGCAACTATTTTAAATGATAATACGACTTTTAAATAATTTTAATCACATAAATATTCAAAGATCAAAATTTTCTCTTACTCTAATACCAAAAAAAAAAATCTCTTACTCCTAAAAATAGGTCCCTATAACAACGAATTGAACTCACTAATTAACGGGTCTTTTTAGGCCTACTCACCTGCCCAGAAATGCATGTGCCTACACATGGCAGGTTTATTAATTTAGATCAGTATCAATTATGGAGCAGTACTAGCACCATTACATTACTTCATCCTTCCACACAACTGCAAATTGACGTCACAAACATGCCATATGCCTAGTTCAAACTATATATATATATATATATTGTGAATTGTTTTAAACAATTGAAAGATGCATGTTTAAGACAAAAATTTGTCACTTATATTTTTAGAAAATATTGATGAGATGTAACACATATATATATATATATATATAACTCACCTTTAAGATTTTTTTTGTTCATGTTTAATAATCTTTAGTACTGGCACCCATTTATAGGATTAAATTTGTTGTTTTACCTATGATGTCAATCAATGTAAAAAGTAAACATGCAAGTATATGAGCAGCCTGCATATGAGCATATCTGTGTGGTCCTCATAAATTTCTGAATTCTATGTACACTTAATTATATCTATTAATTAAGATTGAAGCGTGTGTATTAACTAAGGGTATGATGAATAAGCCAAGTCCCTAGCTATAGCTAGTATACTCTCTCAAGCTAGCTAAGGACAGTTTGGAAGGTGTTCAATTATTTGTAAAAAATTCTTAAGTATATTCAGTATAAGAGAAATATCTTACACTATACCATTAAATATGTGTCATATTATATATAAATTATCATTGTCTCCTATTATGAGAGATAAGAATAATCACATAATTAATGTGATACATTAGCACATGATATATTAATTGTATGGTATAAAAGCATTGTCTTATACTAGGTGCATGTTTGGTATGCTAAAAATAAAATAAAATAGAATATACAAAATTTTCAACGTCAAAGTATACAAAATCTCTCATTCTCATTCTATTTCTTTCATTTTCCTCTTACCAAAGTGTACCTAAGAATCTCCCATTATTTGCACAATCACAGTTAAATAAGCATTAAAACAAAGCTTTGATTGGAGGGACGGTGGCCAGCTAGCAAATCTTCCGGTTCCAAAATGAACTTTAGCTAGGGAGGGGCAAATTAAAACATAACATATATTTCAAAAGAAAAAGAAATTAAAGCTAACGGATGAACTGGCTAGAGACAACATCATTTTGCACCATCATGCTTCTCACATGGCTGCCCTTTTGATCAACCAACCCAATCCTCTCAATGTCTCTTGAACCACTTTCTCTGTCCCCTTATCTAAACCTTCACCGCCCTTAGTTTTTTCCCCCCTTTTCTCAAGATCTTTGTGCCTGCCTATATATATATAATCTCAGTTTCTCATCAAGAAAAAAAAATCCTTAATTTAATTTCCTTCTAACATATGGATCATCATGCACCAACCAAGTAACCAACCATCATGATCACCTTCCAGACCCTCCCCATTATGGCTCTCTCTGTTTGAAAGGAGCCCTATATCCTCTGCCACGAAAGACACACACACAAAATCTATAGCTAGCCCATATAGGGATGGCATCTGTCCACCCTGCAAGCAACAGCCCTCACAAAGCCACAGGCATGGAATATACTCCCCTCCTCTCACCATATGGGCAACTCTGTCTATCTGATCTAGCAGGAGCTATACATGACATTTAGTATTATATATAAAGGGCTAGTTTTCCATGATTTGCTCAACTAACTGTTACCTTTTGTTTCCCAAGTTGGCTTGACATGTCCCCCTCACAAGTCACAAGGAGCTGATCCTTTCTTCCTCCACACATGGCTTTCAACTCCTCCTGTGTGCCACCAATGTCTATCTTTCATTCACAGTTGTAGCATGTTAGGGCTCACTTGGCCGCCCATCATTCTCTACCCCCTTCGAGGTCGACACTTGGCGGGACCACCTCAGTTCATTGTGGCTATCATACAGTGCCAAGAAGATATATGCTACAGATGCAGAGAGTACGTGAAATTCAAAAAGAAAATAAGGTAACAGAACATGCATGATGCATTTCTTTCTTTCAGCTCTCCAACTGGGATGGGTGTGTTTTCTTTTCTCTGTACATATGATTTCTTTTCATTTTTTCTTCTATATTTTATTTTATTTTTTGGAAAAAAATGGTTGTGAATATCTGTGATCCGATGGGTGCACTGTAGAGATTTCGAATGTGTTTGGATAAGTTTTTAAAATGTTTTTGGCAGGGGCTAATGAATTGAAATTTGAAAGTGTAAAAGTTACTCCAGGTCCCACGGGACACCCCCAAAGTTTTTTTCAACATAAAAGCAGATGGTTCTTATATATGTATCATCAGCGTAATGACCATAATTGATACATCATTTGCTTTAATCAAGTACTAAATAAGTAGAGTTCCAAAATAGTAGCTGATGTTTGTGATTTTTTTTTCTTTTTTTAATCTCTCTATTTAATTAACCTTTTTTTCATGAGATTTGCTGTTAGACTTCCATGTTAGAGTACCAATCTCTTGGAGAGAAAGGTTTGTGAAACTGGCTAGCTATGAAACTGTTGTCAGCAAAGTGGAACCAAATATTGGACAAAGCTCCAAGCATGCCCTAATCACTTTGGTTTGGAGTCTTGGAGAGAAAAATGAAGCAAATCACATGACCCAAACTCTATTTTCTTTTGTCTATAATAATATGGGCTATACAACTGGGTAGTGCACTCCCTTTCATAAATTTCACGTTACCCACTTCAGATGGGATTTGATATGAGACCTCCAATTCGAAGTAGTCAATTCTCAACGACTGGAACGTTAATTTGGTAAGATATTGCCCTCAACAGCATTTGTTTGCAATGTAGTTTAATTGCAGTAGCAAAGCGGGGTGCAAGTCTCGTAACTTGTTCTTGGCTCTCTTTCACGGGACTCTACTCTCTTGAGTGGGCCAAAGGTGTGTAAATGAAAAGTCGAAATATATTTAAACACAATAACATCCATAATAAAATAACAATGTATTTATGTGCCCAAAAAAAATGACAATGTATTAAAATTTGTTGTATCTAGGTATATGTTTATTGTATATTAACAAGTATTAGTATGAATAGAAGGAGTTCAGATTCTTTTAAAAGATCAACTTTAACAGTAATAATTGGATTTTATATAAAATAAATATAAATATACTTAAGAAGGATCTCATTTCAACTTTTGGAGATTAATCTTTATTCAAATAGATTTATCATCCATTATTTAGGGCCATCGAAGTTCGATAATCCCATGGCCTTTCTTTTTTGTCCACGATAATCCCATGGGCTAAACAAAGTTTATGACACCTTTGGCAGAATGAAGCCCAAATTGCTCAATGAACCAGGCCATGGGTCAAAAGTTTCTGTCGACTCCACCAAGTAAGTGAGATTTGTGCTGGCCCTTCTGCTAATGGCCGAGAAGCCCTGTCCTGGATTTGTATTTGCATTTCACTAGCAGGCCTTTGATACAAATCAAGTTAAGACCAAAAAAAGGGTTGTTGGTTTAAAAATACTTAAATTAAAATGAGCTGATAAAATATCAATCTGACTCACTTAAAGATAAATTTGTGGACCCAAATAGGCTGTCCGTTTAAATTTATAGATTTTTTAATTAAATAAAATTAAATATTCTCTTAATAAACTCAAATACCAAAGTGAATGATTATATTACGTACTCTTGTCCCAAAAAAAAAGAAAAAAATTATATTACATATTTCAAATCAAAACTTACATACTTTAAAAGTAAATCATCTGTACTCAAAACTTACACAAAATATGAAAATTACATATTCTTTAATGTAGAGAAAAAAATAAACGAATGATGCTTTATGTGTAAATAGATAAATGGGATTAGTTAATTTAACTCACCGACAAAACTGGTTAAGTTAAAAATATCTACTTTTATAGGCCTTACTTATATAATTTAAATAGTTAAACAAGTTGATTCAATGAGTATATCTCATTTTGACAGCTATACATTTCATTGTAGAACATGGAGGAAAAAGGAACCTTTTTCTTTTCAGAAACATAAAATGAAGAAATAAGGAACAAATATAAAAGTACCCAGTGAAGTGATAAGTGATGACCTAAAAATGAAAACTAAAAGAAAATGAACTACACACAAAATATAATCCTTTATTCGGAGACATCAAAGAAATTTTTTACCACACACAAAATTTATCCGGAAATGAAATTTTTTGGGGATGAGAATTGCATAAAGAATAAATATACTAAACACGGGAAAATTAATAGAATTTTTCATACCACGTAGAATTCACGTTATACTAATTAATTATCTGCAATTTTAGTTTATAAAATCTACTTATTTAATAATTTTTTTAAAAAAACAAAATGTTGTGTAAATAGCATAAATCAAAATAGAATTGCCTTGATCTCACACATTGTATTCGTCGAAGATGCCAATGTTTGGTCATATAAGCAAGAGAGGAGACCCTGCTAAAATCTCCAATTAGTTGTTCCTTTGTTTTTCCCTTTGATCTGAAAGCTTTTCCTTTGTTTTTTTTTCCTTTGGGTAAAGAAAGCTTTTCCTTGTGATGCATATCGCAAACTTCAGTTTCCTTTGGGCCATACTCATAAAGCGTCACTTTCAAAATAATGGGCCTGCTCGCGGACTAATACAACTGTCCTATTTTTTCCCAATTCCAAAACAATCCAATGGCTTGCAATTTGCAAACGCTTTTTCTCTTAAAGAACCACATCATGAGGTTCATAACTACATATATAGCTTGACATTCATTATCATTACCAAATAAGCACACATTATTAACCTACATTGCACATAGAAAGAGAACAGAGGACACAGAAAAGCAGACACACAAAGAAAGAATGAATGAAAGAACGTGCTGATGAATAATAGTATGAAAATTTGGCCCAACGCTCCCCATTATTGCTAATTAAAAGCAAACGAAAAGGAAAAATAGTATGGAAGTTGCTTTAAAAGGGAAATGGACTATAGAATAATGTTTAGGGATGGCATTAATGGTACCTTGGAAGGGAATCACTGATTTGATGGAATATTAATTGTTTAGGAATGGGCTAGGAGCTAGGTTATACCTAAACAAAGAAGATAGTCCTAATTGCAATTGCCAAGGGTGTTTATAATGGGCACGTAGCTACGCCATCTTTATCCAAATTGGAAAAAGAAGAGGCAATGACTTCTGAGTTCTCATAGCTGGAACGTGGAAAAGTGCTATGATGGGTATGAGGCACAAGAATTTCTTTAAAGCTGTTGGAGTGTTTTTAAAATTATATTTTTATTTAAATATATTTTGATATTTTAACATTAAATAATTAAAACTTATACTTATCAACGTAACATTAATATTTTCTATTTTAGAATGTATGTTTTTTAATCATTTAATATTAAAATATTAAGATAAATATTATAATAATTAAATGAAAGCATAATACTAATTACACTTGAAGAATATGTAAAAAAATTTCATGAGGCACCAACAAGAAGTAATTAATAATCTACTGCTTCTCAGGCAGGAGTCTAGGAGAAAATGAGAAGGGTTGGTAGGCCCATATCTATGCATCCACAAAAATTCTCTTTTAAATTTTTGTGAGAAATATCTGTTTGAAATCTTTGGTCAGATTCTATAAATTTATATGTATATAGTTTCTGCATCACCAAAGACAAAACATGAGGAGAAAATCCAATTCATTGTGGGGACAGAAAGATTTCCCTTGAGAGTTAGAAAAGCCATAATTTGTAATGAAAATATAGGATTGTTGCCACTTGACTAAATGGTAATTCCTTAAAGACAAATATATGTTGTTTTCTTCATTTTTCATATTTGGCATTAAGTTTACAGTCGCAAGAGAATATTGTTAATACAATGGCTATGGAAGGATGTGGGGTGAAGCCACACTGAGATAGCAATCAATGTCATGAGGTGGTGTGTGTTTGTTTGCATAGGATTTTGATGAAAATTCCTAGGTCAGAATAGTAGTATTCCTATTGCAAGAAGAAAATAGTAAAAAACCATGCATTTTCTGATTAAAATCAAAATTGACTTGCCTCATGCATAAAAGCATCATATGCACATGGCAAGAAAAGAAAGTATACAAACTTCGTTTCTACAAAACAACTATACTGAATTGTTGATTATTCCAATATTCGAATTTGCTTAGTTTTCTAGACTATACAGGATAGCGAATGGATACTCAGTTATTAAGCAGAAGTGAGTTAAATCAAACCCACCTATTGAGTTAGATAGTTATATTTTAAATTCATCATTACTTTCTAGAAAACTTGTAACATAAATAGCCACTCACTGCAGCAATGTTTGAATTCCTTTTCTCAGCCAAATGGGCTACTTGCTTTCTTTCTCTAATATCCTTGCAAGTTCAAATTTCTTATCTTGTTTAAACATTTATCCAATTCAAATGGCAAAAAGAGTTTTCAAATCATAGTTGCATTGCCATCAATTGCTTAAATTCTATATAATTTATAAGCATAACAGTCCAGAACCCAAAAAAAAAAAAAAAAGAATCGCATAGATAAGGATAGGAGGGATATAAGGATTAGTTAGAATTTCTTTTTTTAAAGGTTACTCATACGTAAAATTTTTACATATTTTTTTCAACGCTTTTTTGTATACATCAATTATTAGATAATTATTAGGGTTCACATAAATGTATTTTAAACATTCTTTGCGTAAACACTCTCCTTCTTCTTCTTTAAAATGTACCAGTGCAATGTAGGGATGGCAAAAAATTTATAAATTTAGAAATTCATGTAGGACTACCTTATTTGGGGACCCAAATTTATTTTCTTCACGCGGGGACAATGACGGGTAAAAATTCCTCGAGATCAATTCAGGGAAGGGAACGGGGATCAAATCTCTAGCCCCGTGGTCTCCATCCCCACCAAATTATATAAAGAGTCAAATGTAAAGACATTTCTTTAACTTTATTTAGGTTACATATACAATATTTTAATAAATAAAAATAATAATTAAATACTTAAATTATATAATTAATAATAATTATATTTTTATTTAATACTTTATTAAATTAATTATGATCTTATCATTTATGATATATATATAATTTATTAATATATTTTTTATTTTTAATTATATAATATTTTATTAAAATAATAATATAATCAAATTTTATACCAAATTAAAATAAATAATTTTTTTATTTTATGAGTTATTTTTAAAATAATAAAAATATATGTTAATTAATTACTTACCTATTAGATATAATTAAATTATTAATTAAATTTAATAAAATATTAAATAAAAAATTAAATAAAAATTAATTATTATAATTATATAGTTTAAGTATCTAATTATTTTTTTTTTTATTAAAAGAATTTATATACAACTCATTCAAAATTAAAAGAATATGTGAGCATTTTATCCTTATATAAATACCTTTAATGAATATTCATATATTTTAGTAACTGCCCTCCTCTTTAATAATTTTACATCCTATAGATATTTATTTATATTAATTTAAAATAAAAACTAAAAAAAAACCTCATTACCCAGTTACTGGTACCCTAACCTATCGAAGACTCCTCATCTTTGGGCCTCGGCGACTCTGAATCCTCCTCCTGCATCTTGTTCCCCCCACCGGCCACCGCTTCTTCTCATCTTCTCATCTATGTTCGTGTTCTGTTCATTCCATCAACGTCTGTGTTCTTCGTCCCTACTAGAGCCTCCACCGATTGTCGCATCTTCTCGTGCTCCGTTCGTGTTCCATTTCGTAGAACTTCCACCAACGTTCGTTTGTGCCACCAACATCTGCGTTTGTAAGGGAAGGTGCTCCGATCGTGCTTTTCTTTTTAACAATTTAGGGATCCTCGTGGGGATTTGCGGGGAACAGGGATAGGGTGAAAAACTCCTCGTGGCAAAGATCGAGGATGGAGATGGGAGAGAAAGTGGATGGCAGGGACAAAGAGTGGGAAGATACTCCCCACCCCTGCCTCGCGCGGGTGCCATCCCTAATGAAATGTACCTTACGGCAAAACTAAGACTGCACACGTGACCCCGGAAACTCAGTTACTCGTTAACTCTTAGAGTCTTTGTAAGTAAAAAAAGGAAACTAGAGTAATATATTTTTCTTAATAGTCTATATGTATATTAAGAGTAAAAAAATTTTAGTTCCTCAAAGTTATTCGTTTATTAATTTTATTTCTTTAATATTAATTTTATTAATTTAATTCTTGAATTTTTAAATTATTTATAAAATTAAAATTTTATTAATAAAATGAGTTTTATTAATAATATCATAAATAAAAATTTTGCTTTTTAAATAAGGTTTTGACTAGTAGGAGTTTTAACTGTAAATTTGTTTTTCTTTAAAATTAACTTGGAATAATATATTCAGAAGACACCAAGTCAAGTGAGAATCAAATATTCAAAACCGCATGAGTAGCATTTCCGAAACATTACAATGACATGACCTCAACTTGGATTCTCCCTCCTGAGCGGTCCAGATTCGCTCCTGCTTTATCACTGCGTCCAACTGAGATTTAAAAACTCTTGAAAAGTGCAAGAAATGCACCCATGAGACAACTTTTTTTTTTTTTTCTGGTAGTTACCAATGAGACAACTTTGCAAGTACATGAAATTTCACTAGAAAAAAAAATATGATTACATTATATATTCTTGGGGGAAAAAAATTTTGGTTACAAAAGTAAAATAAAGAATTAAATTATAATCAAGAAATGTTACTCATTGGCCTCAGTCTTAAGACTGAGTCATCATGATGTTAGAAATTTGATCATCCATTAGATTAGCTATCTTGTGAGCTAGCATCTCATGTAACCTACATAATTCATATATAATATAAAAAAATCTTTACTTAAATGTCCTGAAATTTAAATCCTCTTACTCCAATGCCAAATACCAAAATCGAAAAGAGAATTTAATTTGTACTTAGACATAAACTTTACCCAATCCTTTTTAAGCTCGAGTGCTTTGTAAATGATATTATGCTTACAATGGCTCTGTAATCGCAAATAGAGCATCTTCAGGGTACTTTTGTTTTCATCTGATCAGAGTACTGGTACAGCAAAGTTTGTACACATACACAAGTTTTCAGAATTTGCTTTTTTTTTTGGGTCTTTTAAGTCAATGAATAAAAAAGCAAATATAGCCTTTAATTTTGAAAATTATAAACTTGTTTTATAAAGTTTAAACTAGGTATAAAAAGAAAAGAAAAAAAAAAGGCAGTGCATACAATGTAATTCAAATGGTGAACCAAGCCATTGGCAGTGACTTAGTATTGAGGAGTTCAAGTAATTTAAAAAAATATAATAAGCTCAAATTTTTGTACTCTCATTATTAAAAATTGTGTTGTACAATTATTGATCCAATATCCACTAAAATGATAATCCGACATGTTTTATCAATAGTTTAAGGGTAAGTTCAAATAGTTGATTTCAAAGGAATTTTAACTTCCTTCTTTTCAACTAGCCGAGCCAAAAGAATATGTGATCGTATAAGTCATGGTTTCAAAGTTTGCAGAAAAAAGGACAGTAAAAACAATGTACACAAATAATTGAGGTAAGGAAACAGTTAAGCATATATAACTCTATTCCATTAGATGCTGCTACGGATCGAAAGATCTTTTCAAACCCCAAAAGAGAGAAAGGAAAAGCAAAAACAAAAACAAAAAGGAGGGGGTTGCTGAGAGCATCGTAGGCAGCTATTGGTCGAGAAGTGAACTAATTATTCAAGCAAAAAGATATCTTTTCTCTTGGCTCTGCCTCAATGCTGAAAGCCTGAAACAGAGCAACATGCAGAGGAAGGAATAGGATGCATGATTCGGTTTCCTTTTACGAGTCAGGAACCTATTCACACACAGTTTGTTTGGTTTCTGGACTTGGAAGCTGAGGAGAGAAAACACTGCAGCTCTTCAGCTGTGAAAATAGAATGATGCTGGTTCATTCATTCGCTGTGAGTTGAGGAGTAAAGGGGGGAGAGGGAAACAGTTGCAGAGAGAGAGAGAGAGAGAGAGAGAGCACAGGAAGTTGATCTGTGATGGAGGAAGCTGGTATAAAAATAGGAATGCTTCACGAGTGTGTCAGACACCTTAGGACACTGAGGTATCTTTCTTTTTGAGGACACGTCGCTCCAGAAAGTAATGGGAGACAGATGGAGATAGAGATTACACTGTAGGGTGTGTTTCCTTTTTTATCTTATATTTTTTTTCTGAGTTTCCCATTGGAGGAGTGGAAAATTTTGGGGGTTTTCACTTTCCTTCTGTTTTCCTTTGCAACTTTTTCATTGCTTTTTCTTTTCGAGAATCTGATTCTACCAAGGTAGGTTACCCCTTCTCTCTCTCTTTCTCTCTCATTATTTAACTATAATTCCATTGTTTAACAGCAGTATACTTTGTTAGTTTATACGTAAGGCCCCACTAAGTAACTCCCTTTATTTTATTTCATTTATTTAATGTTGTTTGATTTGGCTTGCCACTCCTGCATGTTCCAGCGGCATGTTTTTGTCATGTAATGCAGATTTTCACGAGGCCTTGACAGAGTTTTTCTTCGGTTTCACTTCTTATTTATTTTTTTTCTTTCTGTTTCATCCTTTGTACTGAAGACAAAGAAAATAACATAGTGTATCGCTGATTCACATTGACATTGTTTCCTTTGCTTCTTCTTCTTCTTCTGTATTACATCTTCTCTTTGACTATTCTTATTTCTTTTGGAGGATTTCAGACAATGTATTGTTTAACTGCTCCGTTTCCCCATTTTCCGCGAAATGGAAAAAGGCCTAAATTGTAAGCTGCAAAGCTGCATGACCCCTTTTGTTTGCCTCAAAACTGACTGGATTTTTGTAGGTTTCACTATTTCAAGACCCCTTTTGCTTCAGTGGTGTTTCCCGGTGTTCCGAGCCAATGGGGAGAGCCACCAGGTGGTTGAAGAGCTTGTTTGGGATTAAAAGAGACAGAGAGCGCAAAGAAAGTTCAAATTCCGGAGACCCCAGAAGCATGAAATGGTCTCCTTCCGAGAGAAATTCCAGAGTTTTATGTCACAATCCAGCCACCATACCACCCAACATCTCTCCCGCAGAGGCTGCTTGGCTGCAATCGTTCTACACAGACACAGAGATGGAGCAGAACAAGCAGGCCATTGCGGTAGCCGCCGCCACGGCGGCAGCGGCTGATGCGGCCGTGGCTGCTGCACAGGCTGCGGCGGCAGTGGTTAGGCTGACCAGCCATGGCAGAGGCACCATGTTCGGTGGTGGACATGAGAGGTGGGCTGCTGTCAAGATTCAGACAGTATTTAGGGGATACCTGGTAAGTTTGCCTGTGCTCATAATGTGCTAACACAGACACAAAATAGAATTGGTTTTTGTTGAACTAGCCAGATTCAAATTCTGGGCTTTTAGCTTTCTGTTATAACATCCTCATGTCAGAAATTTGATGAGCATGATGCTCTAGTTGTTTTCTTCTTGCATTGCGGAATGTTAAAAATTGACATGGGGTTTTACTTTGGAATCTGAATAGGCAAGGAAGGCACTGAGAGCCTTAAAAGGATTGGTCAAGTTACAGGCACTTGTCAGAGGGTATTTAGTGAGGAAGCAAGCAACAGCAACCCTGCATAGTATGCAGGCTCTTATTAGAGCTCAAGCTACAGTTCGGTCTCAGAGATCTCGCGGGGTCAGGAGCACAGAGAATGAAGCATATAGGCTTCAAAACCGAGCACGAAGATCCATGGTACAGATCTCAGATTCATTCTCGCCAGAATTCCCATTATATGCAGCAAATCTGTCACTTGCATAGTGTTTACATTTGTCGTAATTGTTGCCTCAAAAAATCTTTGCAGGAGAGATTTGATGACACTAGGAGTGAGTTCACAGCTCCCATCCACAGTAGAAGGCTATCATCTTCTTTCGATGCCACAATGAATAACACCAACAGTGTTGATGGGAGCCCAAAAATTAGTGGAAGTGGACACTGGCAGGCCTAAGTCAAGGTCTCGCAGGACCAACACATCAATATCAGATTTTGGCGATCACCCATCATTCCAGGCACTTTCCTCTCCCCTCCCAATCCCATGTCGCACCCCTGCTCGTTTATCCATACCGGACCACCGCAATTTTCAGGACTCAGATTGGGGCTTCACTGGGGAAGAATGCAGGTTCTCTACAGCACAGAGCACTCCTCGCTTCACCAATTCCTGTGGTTGTGGGTCTGCTGCTGCTGTGACACCAAAGAGTGTATGCACTGATAACTTCTTCCACAGGCAATACGGGAATTTTCCAAATTATATGGCCAATACTCAGTCTTTCAAGGCCAAATTGAGGTCTCACAGTGCTCCAAAGCAACGGCCAGAACCAGGTCCAAGGAAGAGGCTTTCCCTCAATGAAATGATGGAGTCTAGGAGTAGTTTCAGTGGGGTTAGAATGCAGAGGTCTTGCTCACAGGTTCAAGAAGCCATTAATTTCAAGAATGCTGTGATGCGTAAGCTTGGGAAGTCCACAGAATCTGTTAGGGAGACAGACAGAAACTACTTCCACCAGAGGAGGTGGTGACTGGTGAACTTGATAGAGATTGATCAGGGAGCTAGTTCTTTTTGCTCTTCACATTTTTAGTAGTAGCTCTCTATTTCTGCGCCCAAGATTGGCAATTTGCAGATACAAAGTAGAAGGAGAAAAATTAGAAGGTCCCATTGTAACTTGTGAAAAGTTTGATCACGGAATTATCTTCATATATTGCCATGATAATCAAATGCAAGAGTTATTAATTTGCCTGTAAACTCCCTGCATCTTTTCTTTGTTTATTGTAGCTGAGCTTGTTTTGTTTGTTAATATAAAACCTCCATTGAATTGTAGGCTTGTTAGCTGATAAAAATAATTCCCAAACAAGATATACCAAAAGAAAAATATTGGAGGAGGATCTTAAAGCAATAACTTACCTACAAGAAAAGGAGGAAGATATAAAAGGGCTTAAAAAAGAGTTATGTTGCAGCGTGGCTTAAACTATCTCTTGTTCTATAACATGTAACAAAAGGGTAACAAAAATATTATTCTTATATTCTAATTTTATATTTCTTCTGTAATAAAGAAGAGATAAAAATTTAATTTTTTTTTACTTTTTTTTTTCTTTCTTCCTTTCTATCATAAAATGTAAATGTATGAAAAAAAATATAGAATTGAAATATAAGTATAATATAGTTGAAAGGTATATTATCTTTTTCCTCTTTTTTTGGGGAGGTGTAAACTATGGTTTAATACTTTTGATTATGTGGAGAGGTGTAATAAAAAAGTGTGTTAATAATTTAATATATATATTTCAAAAAAGTGAAGCAACATCATTATGTTATCATTGTTATGTAAGGTTTCTGGGTTGTAAGTAAAATTTGTTGTCAAATCATTAAGAGCATGAATGCTGTTCTAACCATTTGACTAGCACAAAATTAGTTATTAGTTCAGCCTTTTCAATTCTCAGGCTCTCAGCTATAATTAGCAACTAATGATAGGGGATTTGATGAGTTGATTGAGTGTGAGGGCTTTTTTTTTTTTTTGGTTGAATAGTGTGAGAGAATTTTTAATGTCAAAGGACACAGTTAAGTTAACCTCTTGCTCATGCATAACCTGCATTATCGGACGTTTACTGCTATGCATCCTTGGACGTTTACTGTTTCAATTTTTTTTATGCGTGCCCTTTGGATGATTTCAGAAATTGTACTGTTGTTTTTATGTTTTACCTTTTTTTACTTTTTTTTTTTCAGAACCCTCTCTTTTCATTTATAAGATTGAGAATTGTTATCATGTCTTTGTAGTTATTGTAAAAGACATTGCCCAACTATTTAATGGAAAATGACATGCAATGCTGGAGCATTTTTACGCTTAAGCCTTTTATTCTTTGAATAAATAATTTTTTTTGAGATGATTCTTTACTATTTTTAAATTCTAAAAAAAAAATCTCATACGAAAAGGATAATGCAAACGGTCGAGTCTCTATTGCATTTACCGTAAAGACTTTGCCAATTATTTAAAGAGAAATGATGTGAAACGCTCAAACGTTTTTGCTTGAGTCTTTCATTCCTTGAATAAGCAAAATTTTTTTGAGATGCATGTTTATTTTTTTTAAATACTAAATTAATCTCATATGAAAAGGGTCATGCAAGCGGTTGAGTCAAAATTGCATTTATTGTAAAAGACCTCGTCAATTATGTAAAGGGAAATGATGTGAAAACCTCGAACGTTTGTGTGCTTGAGCTTTTTATTCTTTGAATAAGCAAAATTTTTTTGAGATGCTGTTTATTGTTTTTAAATACTAAAAAAATCTCCTATGAAAAGGATAATGCAAGTGGTTGAGTCTCTATTGCATTTACTGTAAAAGATTTTGTCAACTATTTAATGAAAAATGATAGAAACGCTCGATTGTTCATGCGCTTGAGTTTTTTTCCCCTTGAATGAGTAATTTTTTTTTAAGATGTATGTTTACTATTTTTAAATTCTCAAAAAAATATCTCATATGAAAAGGGTAATGCAAGAGGTTGAGTTCCTATTACATTATTTATTATAAAAGACTTTACCCATTATTTAATGAGAAATGATGTGAAATACTTGAACATTCCTATGCTTGAGTCTTTTATTCTTTGAATAAGCAAAATTTTTGAGATGTGTGTTTACTGTTCTTAAATTCTCAAAAAAAAAAAATCTTTCATATTAAAAGGGTTATGCAATTTTATTAGGAGAGTCATATCATTATCCTTTTTAACCCACAAAAATTAAGTCATATCATACTTATAGTTCACACAAAAAAATTCTCAAAAGAAAAAATCTTTCACATAAAAAGGGTTATGCAATAGAGACTCAATAGCAGTTGAGCTCTTCTTAGCATTGCCTTATTTAACAAATGAGATTCATAATTTGTATTTATTGTTCGATGATATTTGATTTTGCATTTTAGTAACAAAATCAAGTCATAAATAAAAGTGGATTGAAGATTTATAATTAGTCACATATGCATATTTTATCATGTAGAACCACCATATCTTTGTTACTCATGTTAAGCTAATATATTATGAGTGTGCTTGGGTATATTTATTTTTTAAAAAAAAATTATTTTTATTTTAATAAATATTTTTATATATATTTAAGTGTGTTTTGATGCAACTTAAAAAATAAGTAGATACATATATGTTAAGCTAATGTCTTTCTCACTTATGTTAAGCTAATATATGTTGATTACAATATCAATTAAGGTTTTGTTTTTGGTCAGCAAAATATCAATTAAGTTGACATTTGTAAAACATACAGAAACTAGGGAGAATCAGTGGGCCGAACGTGTACCGATTTCAAGCCCACATTTCCAGAGCATGATGGATTCCAAAGGAGGTCAACAAGTCATGACACAACAACCATAGCTTTATTTTTTTGCTGTTAAATGAGGCCTGCGTATCGATCCAAGACAAAAGAGTAGGCCCACATGAGGAAACCCCTGCGATGTCACGTGGCAAGCTTTGTTTAGGAACCAGTTGTTATTGCGGAGCTGGCAGTGATAAAATAATAATCTGATTGTCATATAATATTTGCATATGTGTTCGAGTCCCTCTCTTTTCTTTTTTAAAAATCCCTCTCGGATCAAAAAAAAAAAAGAAACTAATTGTTATCAAGAAAAAGAATTTATGAATAAATCGGGAATTAATCCAGTACCCACTTTTTCTTAAGAGTATTGGTATTCTCAATGAATTTTTAGTAATTATTGATTGTTAGTTCTACTTTATGGATTGTGAAAACTTATAATTAATAAATATTTAATAATTTATTTAAAAATCAATACTCTTAATTTATATTTAGATTGAGGAGAATAAAAAAAAAGAAAAAATTTATTTTAAACATTTTTAAACTTAAAATTCTAAAATAAATCTTTCCTTTTTCTTCATTCTTTTCTATTTTCCTCCAATCCAAATATATCCCGGGTATGCCTGTATAAATTATGTGAGCAGACTGTGGAGAATTTAAGTTGTTTAAAAAAGTATATAGTGTCGCATGGAAAAAGCTGTGAAGAGTGTGAGTGAAAAATTCTGTCTGTATAAACAATAAAGGAACACTTGGAGTGCTAGGCAAAGTCTTGAATGCTTTCGACAATCAACAAGGAAGGACAATATTACACCATATTTACATCCATAATTTTATATATACCTGCAAGTAACCATGTTATTCTATGTAAATAACTTGTACTGGAGTTATGATGTCATTAACATGGATTTTAAGAATACACTGATTCTATCAATGATACTATGCATGTTATAAAGTGTTACAAAATTTTCCGTAAAATGAATATTGAGAGTTTGGGAAAGAGTATGAAATACTGCTAGAAGATTTAGTAATTCCGTGCAATTAAAGATTAGAATGAAATGCTGAGTATTTTGATTGTCATAGGACTGTAACATTTGGATAATGGCCAGGGTGTTCAAATCTATTACAACAGGCACAATATTATGTTTTAAAGGCAGTAAAAGACCATTTCTAAGGCCCCAAAGTTCAGGAAAGGCGTTGGAAGCAGGAAGCCTTTTCAATTCTCCTCATACAACCTTTAATTCACTAGCATTATCATTGCTGATAACAGTAATTTTGCTTAATTTGAAATCAAAACAGTTTTTCAGCTAAAAGCTCCTCTTAAGCATTGTTATTATAAGCTTTTTTTTTAATACAAAATAAGCTAATCCAGTCACACTACTAATCATTTTAGCTATTAAATACTTGATTGCCTGTATTAACAGATTTCACGGGGGTTTCTGCAGCGCAATTGAAATCAACGCCCTATTACTGCTGTTAGCTTAATTATACAACACTTATTAGTTAGCAAAGCCCCTTAAGCAATCAGAATTAGGAGTTTAAGCCATCAAAGTCAAATCAGAAGAATCATTTTCAGTTGATTTATTATGATTAAAACTATATAAAAACAAAAGAAGAAGAAGAAAGAAACAGAGAGCTGCAAGGATGGCATGTTTCTCCATTGCATCTCTCCAACGGTAAATTTTAAATCTATTTTAAGTTTTGTGTAGCCCTTTAGAATTAATATAGGACAATAAACAAATAGGAAATGGATATAGTTCTTAAGCTCCAGTTGTAGTTCCCTTACAAATGTATACAAAAATAAATAAATAAATTCGTGAAGCAGTTGAGAACTGCCAAGTTAAATGAGCTGTGATTCTGATTCATGGACCAGAGACTGGGGACTTTGAAAGGCACTATCAAATTTTAAAATTATATATGTATACATAAAAAAATTTCTGCCAGGGAAATTCAAACTTATTTTCTCAGATCAATAAACAAACTGTCAGCATGAATTCGGCTAAAATTTGATCCATTCAAACCCATCAATAAAGCTAAGTGAAATAAAAGGTTTAGCTTCCTCATCAGTGAGTTCTCTTGACCATGATACTCTCCCTGCAAAGCTTGCACCAGGTCCTGTGCATTTGTACTGTCCATAGAATACAGTCCTGGTGGTGGTGGTGGCCCCAATACAGTACAAAAACATGAGAACAAATTAGAAACTTACCCACATGCGCATGCCAATATGTCTGTCCATAGCTGTATAGCAAATAACAATATAGAAATAGAATAGATCAAGCTATGGGATTAGGTGGCTGAGGCTCTTTTCAGACACTCTGCGCATGCTGCTCTGCCTTACCCATATTAGTGAATAGAGACATGTAGTTTGGTGCCTATAACTCTCCCTGCATATACTTACCCCTTTCCCTCAAAAGTGCTACGAATTTCTTATTCTTAGAAGTCTTTCTTTTTTTTTTCTTTTTGTTTATTGGAGGGTGCATAACACGTAGATTTGCACCATACATCTTCTAGAGGGAGTGGACATCCATATACGGTTAATTAGGCTTCTCTTCTCATCCAGGCCTCGCATTCCTGAGGCTAGATACCCAATATGCCCTTATTCTATCTGTGACTATGAGAATAGACTCATCCGTAATTCTGATAGTATGATGGAGACTGGTGATACAGATGCTGAGACTCTGGGGTTATGTTTGTCACTTAGCATAAAAGCTATTGAGGATAGCGGAAGGCTGTGTTTGTGATTTGTGAAGTGGGAACTTCTCCAGATAAAAGGGCAAGATGACAAATCATTGATCAACCTTCACACCCATCCTGTGCAGTTTGTGTAAGATATTAAGGGAGTGGCACCGCCCCATTGTCCCTCGACTAGTGCAGAACAGAAAAAAAGTGAATTGATGTGTAGAAGTAGAATAGGAAAAAATTTTCCTTCTATTTTAAGGTGGTCAAATATTCTTTTTTTATTAGAGATATAAAACTATTATTATATTTTCGCTTAATAATTGAAAGTTTTTAAAAAAGTTGATTTATTACATGGTATCATAGCCTTTATGACTAAAAATCGGTTTGGATATAATTTTCTTTAGAAAAAAGTATTTCAACACATTTTCAAGTGTGTTTAGATGTAACTTAAAAAAAATTAAAAAATAGTTAATTTACTTCTTTTTTTAGAAACCAATAATTTCTAGTTTTTGAAAAAAAAATATAAGGAGTAATAATTTTTAATATAAATAAAAATATCCTTTATCTTTATTAAAAATTATATTTAATATCCTCTATTTTTTCTTCTTATAAGATTTATTTACATAAACCTTCCTAGGTAATTCTATGAATTACATTTTTAAACAACGCAACTTTAAGTCATTATGCCCTAATATCTTAAATTAAATTCTGATTTCAATGACTATTACTTAGAGAAAGTAAAATAGAATAACATTAGTAACATGTTATTAAACCTTTAGGTACATAATTAGACATATTGTTATTACCTTATATCTCATTTTTCATGACACTGTTATCATGACATATTGAAAAATTTCACCGTCCCTATTATGCTAGTCCATTTAATCATATCTTATATATCATAACTCATCATATCTTGTATTTAAATATCTTTTTTAGTAATTTTAATATAAATTAAATGCTTCTATTTTTTTATCCAAACAAACTTAAAATTCTTTTTATTATTTAAAAGTGCTTCTTAAATATTGTATCCAAATACAAAATTATTTTTTCTAAAAAAAAAATATTAAAATAAAATATATAAAAAAATATTTTTTTTAGAAGCTTATCCAAACGAGTCTTAGGTATCATTCATTTGCTTCACCTAATAATTTAAATTTTTGAGATAATTAGTTCTTTGACATCTCTAATTAGTAATTTTCTAGAGCAACACTTTGCCCTTTCCGTTAGTGAGATGACACTGCATCATTTTGAGGTAAAAGTAAAACACTCTTAACCTGGGGCCAAGGGCCAAGGATCATGGTGGATAAATTGAAGACAGATAAAATGACACTTTGGCCATACAATTCCATTAACATAATCTGATATCCTATAGGGATCATCTGCTTCCAAAAGAGAGAGAAGAAAAGATTAGAAAAGGAAGGGTTTAAAACTAGGGACAGTACTAGCCAACAGCTTCATTGGCATTAACAGCATTTGTATGAGAAATTTATTTGGAAAGTACTTTTCCATGACAAAGTAGTAAGACTGCTTCTCAGCTATGCAAAGTAATAAGAAAAACAACAAATTCTGTGCCTGCATGTGGACTTTGCTCTGTATGTGCACCATGAGAGAGAAAGGGAGATGAACTTACGTTTCGCGGCTAGGGTCGCCCCAGTTATACCAGCCTTTGGGAATGATGATGTTGTCCATGTAAGTGTAAGCAAAGACCACGCGAGAAAAGGGACCCCAAGCCCTTCCAAGGTATAGTGCCCCTGAGCCCGTGACTTTACAGTTCACAAAGGAGAAGCCCGTGTCCTCCAATAGACTGCTCCTTCCTTGGGCTGTTAGGGCCCCTATGCTCTGTGCTATGGCATGCACGTGACATCCCTACAAGTGTAACCAACACAGTCACAAGTTAGCTGCATTTTCGATTCAACATCTGAACCAAACTATGCTCATTTACAACCGAGTAACTTAAGGTACCCCCCAACCCATGCCAATGGCTGTTCTTGTTCATTAAACCATTATTAAAATGATCACTTTGTCTTGTTAATTTGACAATAACCTAATGAAATGGATTGAGGAAAGGAACACAAATTGTTGTTTACTAATAAATTTTGAAAACAACTTATTTGTTGTTTACATTTGTTGTACAATGTGGGACAAAAGTGGTTAGGTTATGCCGATGTGCCCTGAGTTAAACTTCGGGTTATTTTAACAGCAATCATTCAAGATTAGAGCTATTTAATTATGGAGAGAAAATCTAACCTCAAACAGAGAGAGAGCATTGCCGAATATGAAATCAACAGAGCCTTCAATATAACAATCCTTATAGTAATGCCTGCCCAAATGATCATAGAGTGTGTCCTGTGCTCCTAGGAATTTGCAGCCCAGGAATGCTGCTGTATCTGCTGAAATCCTTAATGCTACTGCCTGCTTTCCAACTGCTCCTGGTGCAGGAACTGGGATAGTGTTCTGCGTGCATAATATTTGCTTGTAAAAACAGAGAGAGAGAGAGAGAGAGAGAGGGGGGGGGGGGGGAATTCATAAGGAAACAGAGAAAGGGGCTTGTTTACTTACTTTGAATGTGATGTTCTTGGCAATGAAATAAGGTGAATTCACGGCAAAAGTTGCAGAACCATAGGTTCCCAGTGGCTGCCCTCTTGGCCCAGGTGTTTGAGCAGTGTCACCCCACTGAACAATGGTTTTATCTGCGCCTGCTCCTTCCATGGTTATGAAGGATTTCAAAGGAGGAATGTTAACTTTCTCCCTGGAAAAAAAGAAAAAGAAAAAAGAAAGCACATTCAGAGTGATTTTCGTTCAAATACAATTCACAAATTCCTACAAGAATAAACATAGAAGAAACTTTGCAAAATGTGAAAGGAGGGGGAAAAAAAAGGACACAGCTAAAAGAAAGGACAGTTCATAAGCTGCAAAATCTTCTCTAGTCAAAGACCAATTCTCAGAGCATCTGAATCAGAAGGAAAAAGACACTAGAAGAAACAAAAGTTATTATCACTTTCTCATATAAAAAATATAACATAATAATGAATCTAGACAAACACCAAAATCCAAGAACAAACCACAATTAAACAAAGGGCACAAAGCAAAATGTGGGAGAATTCAATTGGAATCACAAGAAATATAGCACTAGTACTCACGTGTAAACCCCTGCATGGACCTTAATGACCACTCTCACAAGATTGATGAATGGAAGGGAGTCAATGGCTTCTTGAATTGACGTAAAATCTCCGGCGGCGGGATTCTTATCAACGTGTAAAGTGTAAGAAGGAAAAAGCTTATTCTTCGCTGTCTTGAAAACAGAGTGTTTGAGGCCACCTACAAAATTCACCCATTTCATGAATTGCTCTTCTGAAAATTGTACTTGGGTCATGTTGGTGGAGAACCCATATCCTGCAGAACGACCCGGTCGAACTCCCTTGGTATGGCATTGTGTTCTGCTGGGATTCTGCAGAAGAAGAAGAACTGCTAAAGCATAGAAAATATAATGCAAATTTGACATTCTCAGAGAGAATGTGAGAAAAAAGAATAATGGGGGAATGGTATTTGGAATTTGAAGTGCGATAGAAACTGGCTTGTGCCATGGACCTTGGTTTATATACAAGTTAGTTTATAGTTCGTACTTGTTTTAGGTGGAAAGCGAAGCTGAATCAGAGAATCAATGACAGAAAGTGAGAGGTCACGGGTGCTTCTACTGACACCATGTAGAAAGAGTGAAGAGAGAAACAATCTAAACCACAAGACAGGTTGCACTTTTTGCGTATAAAAATGTTATCTCCCAATAAATTTTTTGGCGATTTTTCCTTTCTTCTTGTTGTTCTTTATTTGGTGTTGCCCGTGAGCCCCCTCTTTCTGTTTGTGTGTGATCGTGAAAATATTCTTGTTGAGATAATGGGTTGGGTTGGGTTGTGCTCCGATGTATAATATATCATGTGAAAAATATATAACTCATAGCCAACTTTTCCGCTGCTGCATGCTGATAATACCAACCTTGAATCTTGACCGTCCAGTAATTGGACCCTCATTAATGTAATATATTCTTCTTCTTGTTTAGCTTATTACCGTTATTTGATCACATTTAGTGGTTCAGATTGATTCTCAATTCTACATTCCAAGAAGTTGTTGAATCAGAGAAACTCTGTGGGCTCTCCAAGGACTTGGTGGTGAGGCCAAAGTTATAACTGCAGTGATGTGAAAGAACCAACACTACGACAAAACTGCTATTTGTTTGGGTTTTGGGTACCACCCTTTTTATGCTTTTGTTCTAAGGAGGTTCTAGTTTTCTTTTGGTAGATTCTAGTTTATCATTAGTCCCCACTATCATTACTTGAGTTCCTTCTCTTGATGGTTCATTTTCGGTTCACTTTTGAAACAATGGAAATTCAGGTTTTATCTTCATAATGTTTTTTTTTTGTCTAAATCAATTTTAGTATATCAAATTTAAAATCTTACAGTTTATTCCCTAAAATTTTAAAAATATACACTTTACTCCCTTTAAATTCGGTGAAGATTCAGAAAACGTTGAAATTATTAATAATTTAATTAAAATTGACAATAAAGAAATCATCGATCATAACTGATAATTTTCTTTGCTAAAAATGTACCAACATAGTACATATTTCCTAATGCTCTATTTTGTAATGTTTACAACCAAAATTCAGTGTCTTGCATTGTTAATTTTTTCTTTTTTTAGACTTTAGTATATGCATGAAACTTATTGTATCTCTTAAAGTATATTTGGTGTCAGACCAAAAATGAGAGTGAAATCTCTTAAAGTATATTTGGTATAAGAGTAAAAATGAGAGTGAAAAATTCATAAATAAATTTTATCTGTATTGTATGTAGGCTCATTCATGAATTTTTCATTCCTATTTTTTGGATATGTTTTTATTCTCATTTTGTACTCCTATACTAGAGGAGATACTTGTTAGGAGAGTCTCCTAATCATGACAGTATTCAAAGAGTTAGTCTCATAATAATACCTATAAAAATAAATTGATCAAAGACAAAAAAAGATTTTTTATCCCCATAGCAAAGTGATGTATTATAAGATAATTCTAAATGCATCTTAATAATTTTGTTATTTATAAGAAAAAAATATTATTTACTGTGTTTTTTTTTATTAATATTCATTGGGTTGTAGTTTATGTTTTAAAAATTTTAAGCGTGTAAAGCATAAGATTTTTAATAAGCATTAAAATATTGTCATAAAAAATCTAAATTTATAATAGGTTAATGATTCTGATTTCATGTAAGTGTGGATGTGTATAGTCTGAACCCAAAAGTTATTTTGCAATTTATAAAATAATATGTTAAAATTATAAGGAAAAAAAATGCTAACAATACTTTCATTCTTCAAAGGATGCAAAGAAATTTATGCATGTTAAGGAAAAAATCATATCATTATTATTTTTTATTAAAAAAAATTAAATTTATAAAATTATTCAAATAAATCGAATCATATATCAATAATCTTGATTTATACTAAAAGAAATTAATTAACTTGTTTAAGAAATAGCACATATTGCTCAGGTGATAGTGACTCTCCCAAAGTCACAAACTTCAACCCTAAGCTCATAAAAAGAAAAAGTAATTAATTGAAGATGTTGATTCGTGATTGAAGGGCCAATTAAGAGACAAAGACTAATATAATGATCCGTGAATTAATGCATCAGCCAAACAATTCCAACCACATGGTCAATTACTCCACCATCGAGTGTTGATTCTGTCTCTCATAGGCTTGTTCTGAATCTCACTAATCATAACCATCCACATTTTTTTAATATATATGTTGTACAATTATTAGTGAGATTGGGAAGTTATAACCTTCCCCAATAGGAGTTGGTTCAATAGTCAAAGTCAAGTTGCGTATGCTAAACAAATTTTAGATTTAATTTTTATTGGTGATCTATTATTAATAAATAATTTATAAGCATCATTATAAACTTTTGTTAAAATTTGTGAAATGGTCTGTCCTTAAAATGAGATAATTTTTCTTTACTTTTTTATATCATAAAAAAAATCATATAATTTTTAAGTACACTATAAATCTTTATTTCTACTTTATTTATACCATGAACATAATTTTTCTTTTTTGGCATATAATATAATATAATATTAATATAAAATCTTTTACATTATTATCTAATTATATAATTATATATTATTTAAAAGTTTTAGCTTTTTTAAATAATTGTCATCACAATTGAATTCTTTTATTTATATATCAATACATAATTAAATGATAATATAAAAAAATTTACACTTAAATCCAAAATATAAATGCATATGCAGATAGGCTACTCCTCATATCTGTCATGGGAAAAATTGTTAGAAAGATTTATTGCATTGTCGAGGGGAAATTCTTAGAAGATATATGTATTGTATGAGTGCATGTGAACTTCTAAAGCGACCATAAGATTATTGGCTTGTGACTTAATGGTCACGGATTCTAATAGAAAAACGATCTCTTCATTTTTTACATGTATTTTGTTTTACATGCAAGCCGAGATCAAAGATCAGCACTAGCTAGTAAAATAGGAAATATGGGTGAGACTTTAAAGCCCTAGTTTACCATAACTCCTTATTTGTGCCAAAAGGTGTCAAGTGTCTACTCTTGACCTGGCTTTACCAAGAGAAGTTGATAAAAAAAATACAAATTGAAGAGTCACATAGGTGCTTAAATATTGCAAGTTGCATAGTCATAGTGACACCATTGATGGAATTTACTGGAAGGACACGTTAATGGCGAAAAAGACATCCTTCTTATTAGCTTCCATGAGACAAACCCAGTTTTGAAGAATCACTGTGGATTCTCAACTTGATCTGTTCATTCCCTTCAATTTACAGTAAAAAGGAATATACATGCCTTATCAGGATTTCAATTTTAGACAGATAATCAATTTTGAAGAAAAAAAATCACACTTTTTTTTGTATATATTTTGATTTATTTTTGAGTAAATCCCAACTCCCAAAATAGTTATTTTAAAACTTTATTTTGTCCTCTCATATTTTAGGTATTAATTTTTGGTACCTTCTCAATGTAGAAATATAAAACTTCCTGATAATATATTAAAGGTTGATATTCCTCTGATTCAGGAAAAAGCCATAGTAAACTACGGGAAACTAACAGAAGCAACAAATATGGACGATAATAATAAAGAAAAATACCTTACACTTGGAAATTATCTTAAACTTTGATTAGAGTATCCAATGCTCCTTGATTTGATGTATCTTTTAGATTTATTTACCAAACTAAAGTTTTAGTCCTTGTTTTGGTAGCAAACACCAATCAGTGATAAACAAAACCAAATACAGCATAACAAACAGAATCTCTCTCTCTCTCTCTCTCTCTCTGTGTTGCTGAGGAGAATCATTTTACAGAGACCAGACCAGAGACACACTGGGGAAGCCAAGAAACCTGCTCAAGATTAAGAGCCTCAAATAGCAAATAAAGAAAGACCAAAAAACTATTCACCAATCAAGTAGCAGAATCTGTTTCCTCTTAATCCATGCCATGATCAAAACAGGCACTGCCACCTTATTAGCCATAGCCACCTCTTACTTGTTACTTCTCACTACTCCAACTCCAAAATCTTCCTTTCATTCCCTCTTCATATCCAACTCCCTATCAGACAATGCCTCGATATCCCACCACCTCCACACTCTCACACGCCACCCCCACACAGCGGGTTCTGAAGCCAACGCTGAGGCTGCAGCTTATGTTCTCTCAGTTTTCACCTCCTGCGGCATCCCATCCCACATGGCTTCCTATGAGGTCGCCCTGACATATCCTGTGTCTCGCTCCCTGGCGCTGACAAACCCACCCCCAGAACCTCCCACTAGCTTCAGTCTACGCCAAGAAATCTACGAGGGTGATCCTTATGCTGATGTTGCAGGCGAGGCTGTTCCCACATTCCACGCGTATGCCAAGTCAGGCACTGTGAGTGGCCCTGTGGTTTACGCCAACTATGGGCGAGTGGAGGACTTTTTGACACTGAAAGAGGTGGGGATTAATGTTTCAGGCACTGTTGTATTGGCAAGGCATGGGAAAATCTACAGAGGGGACATTGTGCAGAACGCGTATGAGGCAGGTGCTGCAGGGGTGGTGATATATTCAGATAGGAAGGACTACGGTGGTGCAGGGGAGGCACAGTGGTTCCCTGATGACAAGTGGATGCCACCAAGTGGGGTTCAGGTGGGGACAGTGTATGGTGGGATAGGGGATCCCACAACTCCTGGTTGGGCGAGTAGTGGTGAGTGTGAGAGGCTCTCCAAGGATGATGTGGAAAAGGAAGGGAATGTTCCTCTTATACCTTCATTGCCAGTGTCAGCAGCAGATGGTGAAAAGATAATGAGGTCAATTGGTGGACCAGTTGCAGAGGATGATTGGCAAGGAAGAAAAGATGCCCCTACTTACAGGGTTGGACCAGGACCAGGAATTCTCAACCTCAGTTACACAGTAGGTATCTTATCTAGTGGAAGTCATTGCTTCATAAGCCATCTTTTATACCATTCTAATATCAATTATGGGCTGGTGAAAACGTCACATGGAAAAGTCCCCATTGGTCTCTGATTGGTCAAACAATAATCCACTTACTGAATTGGTAATTGGATTTTGGATATTGGTTTCCAGGGGCAGCAGGTTATAGCCACAATTCAAAATGTTATTGGTGTGATTCAAGGAGCAGAAGAGCCTGATCGGTATGTAAGAAATCCCCCTTTATTCATAATTATTTGCATTCAATAAGCAATGATTGCAAGAACATGGCATGATGTTTGTATAATGTGATGCAGCCAAGACTGAGAACTAAAGAAAATACACAACGTTGGTTGTTTTGATTTAGTCACTGTTGCAACTGTTTGTAGATTTGTCATTCTAGGTAACCATAGGGACGCATGGACATTTGGAGCAGTTGATCCCAATAGTGGCACTGCAGCACTACTTGAGGTAAGGATGACTTTCTTTGTAGACATGGTTTTGTCTACTCATGCCAAACCATTCAGGAAATATGGACTCAGTGGTACAAGTGACCTGTCTCCTGTAATTCAGTTGGCTCAAAGACTGGGGAAACTTCAGAAAAGAGGATGGAAGCCTCGAAGAACAATTATATTATGCAATTGGGATGCTGAGGAATATGGCCTTGTAATTTTCTCTTTCTCTCTCCTCTCTTTGTCACACACAAAGGTGCACGCCTCAAGAAAATTTGATGTGATTACTCCCTCCAGATAGGATCAACTGAATGGGTAGAAGAGAACAGAGAAATCCTTGCTTCAAGGGCGGTTGCTTACTTGAATGCTGACTCTGCAGTAAGTGGACCAGGGTTCCACGCCTCTGCTACTCCACAGCTTGATGAATTGATCAAACGAGCAACTCAGCAGGTATCACAAATGTTGAACCAAAAATAACTAGAATATGCTCTTTTGCACATAATCAGTGAAAGAAGATACATGATGATGGCACCAGTGGCCACAGAAAACGACAGCAAACTGTTCCGCAAGAGAATCAATTCCAGAGTGTCACATTCCAGTTTCTTTCCTGGTTGCTGCTAGTCTCCCACAGACCACTTTTGTTAATGCTGGTTCTTTTGCAGGTCAAAGACCCAGATAACTCATCACAAAGCATCTATGAATCATGGGCTGGTTCTGGTAGTTCTCTGGTAAGCATATTGTAGTTGTCTACATCTTTATGTTACAACTTCAATAAAAATGTTTTGGGTAAGGGCTAAGGGCTAAGGGCTAAGGACTAAGTGAAGAGAGACTGGGAAGACCAAAATCAGCATTGCAAAGTAGAAAGATTCAATTTACTTCGTTTTAATTTCAACAAACTAGCCAAATGATCAATGGGGGATTAAAGTTTAGAACAGCTGTATAATCTGAATATCTATCCATAACCAATTTCTCTTTAAAGTTTGGAAGGTTAGGAGGTGGAGGATCAGATTATGCATCTTTTGTGCAGCATGTGGGAATTCCAGCAGTTGACATGTTCTTTGGAGGAGGTAAAAGACAAAATTAATTCTTAATCATAAAGATGCAGATTTAGAAATATTGTCATTTTATGTTATACGTGTCATTGTTCTGATGAAGCAAGTAATAATTGAATTCTCATAAACAATATGAAAAAAAGAAAGTCAGAATACTTTTAGCAAAGTTCAAATTCCAAATATTTGTTTCTGAACAAGAAGCTCAAACTCGGACAAAACAGAATTTGAGAAAGCTTGTCTTTTGAAACAGTGTTTACTGAGGAGAATTATATTGACTGGTTAATTATAACCAATGTACAACAACATAAGCAAACTTAGGACCAGAAGTAACATTTTGACATCAATGAATGGACATTGCAACCAAATTTTTTTTTCCACAGATATAGCTCAACCGTGTTTTTTCCACATATCTTGCAGGATACCCGGTATACCACTCACTGTATGATGATTTCATCTGGATGGAGAAATTCGGTGATCCTATGTTTCATAGGCATGTTGCAGGTTGGTCATATAAATTTCTTTTACAGTTCCTATCACAGTAAATCCAATCTCAGTTGACACCACAATGAATTAAAGCTCTACTTTAGTTTTATATCTTCAGTTTATATCAGTCAATAACACAGATCTTAATTCACTTGCCACAATAATTGCTTATGTTCTGGAAACCAGTGGCTAGTGTTTGGGGTCTAGTAGCACTTTGGCTAGCAGATGAGGAGTTCTTGCCTTTTGATTATCTATCCTATGCTAAGGAGCTCCAGGTGTGCTCACATTAGATGGTGATTTAATCAAAATTTTTAGTTTTACATAAAAACTATTCTCACTGATTTTGAGATCATGAAAGATACTTACTACTCCAAATATTTAAATCACAGGTTAGCGTGAAGAATCTGGAAGATGAGATTTCAAATGACAACATAAATTTGTCTCCTATATTCAAGTCCATCAAGGAACTTGAGAAAGCAGCAATCGACATAAATAACCAGAGAAAGGTATCTCTTGAGTATCTTTAGACCACAGTTCTTAAATAACCAGTAGCATATTGCTTTCCTTTCCTTTCCTTTCCTTTTTTTTTGGGGGGGGGGAAAGAGTAAAACATAGAAACGTGTTCAGGCAATAGAAGCAAGTAAAGGTTGGACCACAGCATGGAAGAAACACCACTTGAAAGTGAGAGAGCTGAATGATAGACTGCTGATGGCTGAGCGTGCATTCACTGACAGAGATGGCCTCTTTGGAATGTCATGGTATAAGCATTTGGTAGGTATTTACTCAAGAAGGAAGTCAATTTCATGCCATCTCCCTCATTCTTCTTCTGGTTTATGACTTTATATTCTATATAGCAATAGGTAAGGCAACTTTGCCAGGGTTAAAGGAAAATATTTTGACTGTACCAAGAGTGCTTAGTAAAGATGAAACAGAAGGACTAGCGAAAATGGACAAATTTTGGCAATATCTCCTTCCCCTTGTTTATCCTTTTAATTTATTTTTTTTTTCCATTTTCCAGATATATGGACCATCAAAACATAATGACTATGGCTCCCAATCTTTCCCTGGGATAGACGATGCTGTTAAAATGGCAAAAAATCTAGAGACTGCAGAATCATGGCACCGTGTACAACATGAAGTCTGGAGAGTCTCGAGAATCATCAAACATGCCTCGTTAGTTCTCTTCGGTCAACTAACATGAATATTAATGTACTTGTACATTTCCCATTGATGTTAACTTTACAGCTCCTGAAGAATTAAGAAGTATAAGCTGGATGATTCATAAATATTTCTTCCTTCAAAGAACTTATCGAGGATTTTCCCTGCCTAGCATATGGCAAATGCACTTTGCAATTTGAATTATTTGTTAGAAATATAAAACTATTTATGTGCAGTGCTTTCACTTAATACTTTAAGTTTTTAAAATAGTTAGTTCGTGACATGATATTAAAATTTTTACGACTAAATAGTCATGAATTTGATAAAATCATTCATGTATTTTTACTTAATAATTTAAATTTTTAAGATAGTTAGTTCATAATATCATTAATGACAAGTTAATTTCCCTTGCATGGTAGAAGGCTGTCACTCTTCTGTAATGAAGCCAACATCTGAACCCGTCCCAATTGGATCATTTTCATCGTGTTTGTAAATATTACGTATCTCAATATCAACCTTGACCCGTAACGTCCCCACCACGCATCACTCTTGCGTATATTTCCAAAACTTCTCTGGTGAGAACTAAGACTGGATAACCTGCAAGCAGGGCCATCAATGTCCTAGCACATCTTTGACATCTTCCCTACTACAGATGTCGTAATTATATATTACCATTTCCCCATATAGTAGCTTCTATGATAAACTACCATGGATTTTCCTTGTACTCACTTGAAGAATATCAGTGTTTATGGGCTAAGGTTAAACACGCATTATGGAACTTAGTAACTGAATTGCTGATTAATGACGTGCTAGGTAAGAGTGGAATAAAAGTGTTAAGGGATGAAAAGAACAATGCAACCTATACATACATCATCATATATTTTCAAATCTAAAACCAGTCAAGTTTCACCCGTATTGCCAACACACGTCCATTTTTTATTCCTAGCTCCTACCAAGCAGATTCTTTCATTCTAGGTTCAAAAATATATATGTTGAACTATTTATTGTTTGATTTTTCTGATTTCATGTGTTTGAATCTAAGTAGTTTCACAAAACTCGATTTATAGTTTGTCCACCCCTGTTTACACATATTACAATTGTAAAAAAAAATGTAGCCAAAGACTCGAACAGTTTCAGAAAATTAGTACTTCTGATGACATAGGAACACCCATGAGAGATACCCCTTTTCCAGCCGAAGTGTTTAGAAAACCACCACGCCACTAAGAATAAAAGACATCTTCATAGAAACTTGGGAGATCTATCTAAAAATTAAAAACCCAAAAATACTTTTTCCCAGAAAATGGGAGTAGATTATACAAAACCTGCGTTAACAATACCATACTGAACACATAAGTATCAACAGTTAAAAAATGTTCAAATATCCATCAGCAAATGGAAAGTCAATTGTTAGATGAAATCTGCTTGTTAAAACACCAAGCACAGATGTACCAAGAAAAGTTCATCTTACCAACTACTAGCGCTATTTTTAACTCTTAAGTATAGTGAATAAAACTAATTATCAAATTTATCTAATTTTCATACTACCTGCCGTACAGATCAAGGATATTTGAACAACTGGACTGCATTAAGGGAGGCTTTAATAACGACTTGATGGGTTAGTTCCTATCCTTTATGTACAGTTTTAACTACTAGGAATTGACACCACATATGTACAACAATGCGAGATGAGCTTTAGCAATTTACTTCCAAACCTTGATGGCTCCATCTCTACCACTTGATAACAAGAGTCTCTGGTTTAACTTCACAGAAGCCAGAGAAACAATAGAATCACGATGGCAACCGGCAGAATCAGTGGCAGCAGCTGCTACAATTGCCTTTGCTGTCAGCTTGGTTGTAAGAGGACGTCTTTTTGTCTCCTGTTTATAAGAAGAGAAGTTAAAATCTTAGCTGCCTATACTCTAAACAAGTTGGATAATATAAGGAGAAGCAAGCAATGTCCAAACAGAGTTTAGAAGGCACAAACATTCACAGGGATAACAGGAGATTTGGCTGTTTAAGACACAGAATTGAATAGAGAAAGTTAAGATTCCTGTCACCCATGCTTTAATCTGTCATCCTATCATACAATGATTTCCTCATGCAGTCCTTCCCCCTTCCCTTGTTCCCCCGCTCTACATAGTTCCAAAATAAATAAATAAACTCTAGAAGGGTAACATGATTTAAAAAAATTACCTCTCCATTTTATTTAGAAAGAATGTCATTAACGCATCAATATTTTCTTTTGGTGCACAGAAATCTGTGATGGAATACTGACTAAATTTTGAACAAGACAAAAGGAAAGAATCCATGCAAACTAATTATTTTGGCAAATGTTCACTAAAGGACAGTTGGGTATGCCTAATTTCTTGATTTGTTTGGCAAAGGATTCGTAGCTGATCCCTGGCAGTTGAAACAGAAGTCACTGGAGAGAAGGAATTATTTAGCTGATTATCTTCCAGGAAGAGAAGAAAGGCATGGTTGAGCTGAACCAACCAAAAGCAAACTGCCAAGGTCCTATCTTAAGCAAAGTTGAAGTACCCAAATTTATATTTGATTCAGCCTGAATGTAACGTAGATCCAGCCAATGTACCTATGCTGAATGAGAACAACCCCCCCCCCCCAACCCAGAAAGCACGCCAAACAAAAAATCCATACACACAATAAGAAAAAACCTTGAATACAACATTCAACTGAAACATGAATTACCTGTACAACTTGCACTCCAAAATTAGATTTTGTTTCATAAAAATCATCATTTCCTACTCCTTTTAAGTTTGGTCCACAAATACAGTAACTTCTGTCAGGACTGCAACAAAAAATACATAGGTATATTCAATTATACCATTTTTACAAATAAAATGAGTAAACAAGAATGAAGTTCATCGCCAAACCTGTAATGATCCCATCGACGTATCTTCAAATCAGTGCCCCCAGTCAATAAATCACCCCCTGGCAAGGGAAGTAATGAACGGATACCAGGAAGATGAGAAGGAGGTTCATTTAGCTCATCAACTCTGTACTTGTGATTTACATTTCGTCTTAGATCAGATTTAGAAGTTGGCTTGCTTGAAGGTCTGGCCAAGGCCCAAGGCAGATCAGACATTTCTGCATCACTGTCATAGTTGGCCAACCTCAGTACCTGGAAGAAGAATTGTTAATTGTACAAGCCAATAATCAGTATTATAAATATTAAATATGAATCAATGTCATGTGATTCAACATAGCTGTAACCAATCAGGACACATGTTCATATCAGAAGCATTAAGAAACCAGCTCATCATAAATTATAAATTATACAACACTCCCAGAGTACTAGTCATAAAAAAAAAAAAAAAAAAAACGTGGTAAACTTCAATAGAAAACCATATCTTCTCTTGATAAATAGAGATTTGAACATTGCCAGAATATTTATTGGGGCTGGCTTTGTTCTAGTACATATTTCTTTTATTATCTACAAGCAATCACAAAACAGTAACCACATACCTGGTGGCAGCTACTATTCTCAGCATTCCAAAGAGAAACTTCATTGCAACCAGCAGCCACATAAACAAGGGGCCTAGCAGTTGAAGACACAGAAGCATTTGGAGGAGGAATAAAGAGACACATCTTTTCTATAGGGCAAGCAAGAGAATACTGCCAAGAGTTCACAGGTATAAGAAACCTCAGATCCCAAAGAGTAAGAACACCCCTGGATGACCCTGATACAAACCAATTACCACAAGGCCCTGATGCCAAAGAAGAAACATAGCCCTCCTCAGGAGTAGCTTTTAGGGTCCACGTATTGGAATTTGACCTAGTATCCCACAGATGAATACCACAGTTCTGGGTGCTATACATGATGGTATAATTATCCACAGGGTAATTCAAAAGGTTGAGTATGGCCCCTTCCTTGATATCCTTCTTTGTGATATCAGCAATACCAGAATACTTCTCAACAACATTTCCCAGGCCTCTAGAGATATGGTCAACAGAAAACATATGAATTAATCCATCACATGCTCCAACTATTACTTGCACAGAACCCCGAAGCATAGTTGCACATAATGCCCGGCTTCCCTCCAGGTGATAAGTTAGCCTTGACCTGAATGAAATGTCCTTTTCCAGCTTTCTGGAATCCCAAATCTTGACTGTAGAGTCATCAGATGCACTCACAAAGAAGCTATGATCAGTGGAAATAGCTATGTCATTGACTGCTGAACGGTGCTCCTGGAGGTGTGCAACCAACACCCCACGGGGCCTCCAACCAGAATCAGGAATGGATGTTCGAGTAAGAGATGGAAATCCCGATAGATCAGTTTGGCCAGTCGCATCTTCCAATGCAATTGAACTGCCTTTAATATTAGCAGTTAATCCCACATCTTGAAATGTGCTATTAACATTGGCTGTCTCATTTTCCCTGCCATCTGGTTCATGTACCACTCGATAGAACTGTTTAGAACCATTGCTGATGCTAAAAGAACCCGAAACAAGCTTTGGTGCTGGAACTGAACTAGCCAAATTAAAGGACTTACTCACTGGAGTAACCCAAGGCATGGAAGATGAACTGACACCCAGAGAATTCATTTGTGGTGGAGAATCAGATGCTGCAGGAAGAATTCCCATTCCCCGCCTGTCCACACTGAAAGAGTACAAAGGTATGCCTTCTGATGGTTTTTCATTTGTCAAACTGCTTACACCACTAAAATGTGGTGACATAAATCCTGAAAACTGTAACTTCTCCAAGGATTGTGGATCACGATGTCCCACCATATTACTATCATTATGCATAAACGCCCCCATTTCTCTCAATTTTGCCTCAGCTTTGTCACTATCAGGTAGCCCTGGCTGTTGGAAGGTTGTGCCAACAGCTTGTTGAACCTCAAGACCTTGTTTCTTGTCAGCCCAGCTCTTTAAAGAGTCCAACTCCTCAATTCCTTTTTTCAGTAAATCCATTTCCCATAGCTTAGATGGAGATGAACTATACCATATCTTTCTCTGTCTTTCTAACATGTCCGAACTCCTCGAGTTCTCCAAGACTTCATAGAAAACCTGTCTTGATACAGGAGGTTTCAAACATGACAAAAGAGCTCTCTCTGAAGTAAGAGATACAGGTTGTCTACGTAGGAAAGGTCGTATAACAGGAGCAAGGAAAACATAAGAATCTACTGCACCCAAGCTCTCATTGCTAGCAACAATGAAAGAGACAGCTGATCTTCGTACCCATTCACTAGGATAACACAATAAAGGAAAGGCACGCTCTATCATTTCAAGCAGTATCCTCTTTCGAAAGAACCCACTTTTGCATAGAATAGCTAAACAATCTAAGGCTCTAACAATGGCAGCTTCTGTTGTGTCACTTAAAGCCTGTTCAATGTAAGGTAATAGATATTCTTCTACGCTTCTTCGGCCCACAAAAAAGCAGACATACACAATCTTTTCGTAGAATACTGCTCTCAATTGTTCATCCCGATCATTTAGGAAAGCAGGGAGGATAGGTAAGAGAAAGTCATTACTCTGTCTCACACCAAAGAAGCAGCACAATTTACCGATGTCCTGGAGAAGTGCTCTCCTAATGTTTGGTGTTTGCTTTGGACCCATAACAAGTTCTTGGACAACCTCTGCAATGGATTTCCTCAGCTGTACTAGTTGCACATCACTATTTATCCTCTTCATTCTTCCAGAGGTCTGACTGGATGATATCAATGGTTTCTGTGGTGAACTCAATTCATCAAGGACACCTGCCTCACTCAAGCTTATTGAGTGTATCAAGAATCCATAAGCAGTGAGTGCCAACTTAGCTAAATTGCTCGCATAACATATTCTCACACTTTCCTCTGGATCATCAGGAAGCATAGAAAGCATTGGAAATATATACTCGGGAAATATCTTTGCATCACTGGGAGGAAAATCCCGTACTAAGGGCAGAATGTCACACAAAGTCTCTAAAGCAGCGCAACGGACAATTGCTGCTGGATCTGAAAGCATTGCAATAACATATGGGATAACACGCTGCAAACGATCTTCATCATCAATATATAAGGCTGAAGCCTTCAACAAGAGCACAGCTGCCCTCCTCAGGTGAGGCAACTTGACATTGCGTATGCAGGAACAGAGCAAAGAAGTAATCAAAACCATGCCTTCACATTTCATACTATCCTTTGGTAATGGGAGAAAAGGCATTCCAAATGTATCTGATTGACTATCATACTCAGACATCAATGAATTTAAATCATTCATAGTAATCTTTTTCAGAAAGGGGTGATCATTTCCTTGAAATACATTGGAGATAGTTTGAAGTAGCTCACCAGGAGATTGCAAATTTTTTCGACTTTCAGGAAAGGTGGAATTGTGTGCATTTCCTGTTACATGCCGGGGACCAGACGGATGATTATTTTTTTTAGTCTCCCTCAGTAGGCTACTAATATCACCAAGAAGTTCATAGTGATCATGAACTAAGCCTTTTCCAATGTCCTCTCTCTTCAGCAATGAGTCCTTCATGAAACTCACACTTTCTTTAGCAACCATCTCTTCCAAAAGTTCACCAGAAGTAACACCTACCTCATCAGATGACCTCTTGTTCATCATTTGTTTTAGTATCTCCTGGAAAGCACTTTGGCATAATAACACCTACATAGATTGATCACATAACAGCAAGGTACAATAAGTGAGTTACAGGAAGCATCAAATCATCATGGACTAAAATATTTCAATAAAGCCATATACCCTCATATCAGAATGGAGGGGACTCCAGCAGCAGTAAAAATCATGCAGAAATGGAGAAAAATAGGTTGGGAATACAACTGCAGCATATTCCTTTAGATATCCTTCAGCAGAAAATCGAGACTCTGGTTCTAACTGAATCATGTGTTGTATCATCTTACGGATTCCAAGATCTGGTATCTGCATTCATAGGAAATAAAATATTTAAAATATTAAAGCAAGTGTCATGAGCACGAACTGGGGGATCCCTACTGATGGGAGGACCAAACAAGACAAACACACACACACTCATAGATAGTGAGAGTACTTTCTCAAGATATTGGCTAGGATCATATTGCCCTCTGCGATAAGCAAGAAGTTGAGACAATTCAAATAATGGCTGCCCCTCAAGGAAAAGTTCTGCAATTACACACCTGTAGTAAAATGATATGTGCACCTCAGAAAAAGAAAGAACACAAAAATAACATGAAAAGCAGCAACTACGAATGTGATATAACTACAACACCACATTAGTTGTAAGTTGCTACTGCTTCAACAAAATGGATCTAGAGGTGACATGATCTGTTATGACAAACAAATTACTCAAAATAGATCTAAAGGTGTAATGATTTGACATATTCCTATTTGCAGCCTAAAATATGGATCATTGAAAAGCTAGAAGATTTTCTCCAATATTAGATTCTTGCAGCAAATAATGCTCACCCGACAGCAAATATATCCATAGATGGCTTTAAAGGCGTATCTTGTGCTACCTGCATCTCCCCTCCATGTTCATAAAATCTCTGACAGATAAACATAAATGAAAGAAAAAGAGAGAGCGAGAAAGTGAGTGATGTAGTAACATAGTCATGTTAAGAAAGGAGAAGTAGTAAGTAGTGACCAATAAGAAAACTCGTGCATGGAGAATTAACATAAATACAGTTTTTACTTCACACAAACAAAAAAGAATAATCCAAGTGCAATGATTTTGCAATAAAGGTCAAAACTGTTAATTTGGAAAAAAAAAAAAAGTCTGGAAATTGGCGCTCTAAGATCGCAACAGACTTTAGGTTCACCTTAGTTTCAATTCTCAAGCACAGATGTTTATTATATATAGGCCTGTGATAGACAAGAATTTCAAAATTATGTCTCTAAGTTTAATCAAGGCCACTAGCTGAATTTACTAATTTCATTAAGACTCTAAATAGAGGGTTACATGGTTGGCACTCCACTTGCATCTTTATACTAAAATTTCCATTGACTAAAAAAGTAAGAAGAGATAACACAACAATATCATATATGCAATAATTTCAAAAAGCAACAAGTAAGATATAACTTCTAAGTCAACAGTAGTAGAAAATCATCTTGATTGAGCCCACAAAATGAAATATGATAGACAAATCAAATAGATATAGAAGGAAAAGGAGCCAACCTCAGGAGCTAGATAACAGAGCCTTCTTCCACCAGTGTCAAAGAAAAAAGAGAAATCCGACGGGTCATCATATGGAATGTAAGTAGGTTTGAAAGATGCAAAATCAGTAAGGTAAAGCCAATTCGAGGAAGTAATCAGCACATTCTCACACTTGATATCACCTACAAAATGCAAATTTATACAAATAAAATCAATGCATTGCCAATCAAGCCACAATGAGAGAACATAACACCGCGAATAGATCCTTCCCCACTCTCTCTTTTCTAATTTTCTGTGTCTTTGGAGGCTAGGCTTCAATTAGACTTACCATGACATACTCCCTTCTCATGGCTCTGTTTAACAGCTAAAAGCAACTGTATATTCCCCAAAAAAATATTGTTAATAAAAATACAAAATCATCATATACTTAAATTTTAGGGAAGTGGATGAGTGAAGAAGACCTGAAAAGCCAACCATTTCTTCTCAACGAGACTGAGAAAAGGTCGAGTGCTTAATCGATCATGCAGATTATGGAAGAAAAATTGCCTCAAAAGGTACGCTGCTTTATCTGTTTCTTGCCAAATCTGCAAGATGGCACGGCCAGATGAGGAATATAAACTAGATGGATCCAGTCAGATATCCCAAATATATATCTATATATATATATAATAATTTCCCTATATCAAAATACCCTATATAAAATAATTTCCCACATTTTTTTTCCCATAACTATCTAGCACATAGCCAAAGGCTCAATTAAGGCCACTTTTTCTTCACAGTTCTTTTAGCAGAATATCGTAAGTCTTTTATTTCTCTCATCCCATTTTTCAGTAACCAACCAGAGTATGAAAATGCCCTCAAACTACACACTGTACTTATACCCAAAATAATGTCTTTCAAACTGAACCAAACCAACTAGGCGAGCTAGTTTTTAGTCGATTCTTATCTACCTTTTCTATTCTTGTTTTCTTACGCCAATTGAGAAAATCGATTTGAAAATTAAACCCAAATAAGTGAAAGCTTTCTGCTTTCAGGGCCTCAGCAAAGTTCAAAACTTTAAGCCGTTAGCATCAAAATTTACTCAGCTACCAAACGCGGCACAAGTATGATTTTTACATGGAGTAAGAAAATGGGGCAAAGGACTAGAATTGGGACCTGAAAGGGCCAGACGTGGGGATGGTCAATGCCGCGGAAAACGTCGTTGATCTGAGTGAGACGGCGATCGTAGTTGGTGAGATCGATGGAATCGCCGCGCTTGAAATAGACCTTGACGAGAACCAAACCCTCGTCGTGCTTGCACTGAATGGACTTGACGAAACGGCCGCGACCCAGAACCTCCTTGAGGACGAGATTGTAGGTGGATGGCAGGTCGTGGAGATAGTACTCCGAAGCCGACACTTGCGTCGTGCGCGCGATTTTGTTCCCCATGGAAGACGATGTTTCTGATTCTGAGTCTTGTGCTCCCACAAGAACTTTTCATTCTCTCTCGAATTTTTGCTTCGTTCTACTTTAAGCTCACATTCTAATTCTGCTCTTGCGTTTGTCTTTGTGATTGTGTTCGTGTTGATTCCTCAATAAATACCTTTCGGAATTTTGGTTTGATTAAGGAATTCTCGGAACTTGGAACTCGGAATTTGTAACTTGGAACTTGGATTGAACCCTTCCAGCACTGTGAGCTGATTTTACGTACGGTTCTAACCAAGCGACTCGTTGTGGGTGCAAGTAATTGGACCATGGTCATCCACAAGCAAATACTTTAAAAATAAGAAAAAAAAAATAAAAACAAAGAAATGAGTAATAGTACACAAGTCGTGTAAGATTGATTATTCTGACTTTCGCAATCCATGTGTGATTTTTCATCTTCAACTAAGGATAGTTCCAAGGCCCCCCTAAAAAAAAAAATAATTCCAAGGCTAATTTTTCATATTAGAAGTGGTGGCTAGATAATTATTGATATTATAGGTAAAGTTAGTTTTGATTGTAATTTATTATTATTGCAACCAACCATTTTTTATGTGCAATTTGTGTATGATTGTATGCAAGTTTATGTGACTATCAAATCTAAAATTCAAATTGATTTTGAAAGAATTAATACATATTTTTTTGAAATAGATAAATATTTGAGTTTTTGTGACTTCTCTTGGTATAATTTTAGATGGTGTATGGAAAAGATTATTTTTGTTGAAAAATAATTTTTTTATGATAAAATTTATTTTTTCTTTTTCTAACATGTTTGACCGAGTTATCTGAAATAGATTATAATATTTGATTATTTTAGATATATTAAAACATAACTTTTTTTAAGCTCAATTTTAAGCATTTTGATTATAATCATTTTAATTATCTAGTAGTTGAACATAATTTTACCATTCACCCCAATACAATTTACCACATTTAATTTAAATGAATCATTTAATACTATTTTTAATATTTTACTATTTAAAAGTAATTTTTTACGCAATCCAAACAAAATATATTATGTAAAAATTATTTTTTAGTTAACATATTCAAACATAAAACTGATTTTATCATAATCAATTTTAAGAAAATCAATTATACATAAAAATTATTAAAATGATTTTTTTATAACTAATTCAAATACACACTTAGTGATAATATAACAAGTAATTTTGGTGTTGTTGAGTCTTAACTATCAAATCCAACATTTAAATTGGATCCAAAAAAAGCTAATAAAAGTAAAGTTAAAATAAATAATTAGTTTTTATAATTTGACTCAATTTATATTTTGGTCCTTATAATTTTTTTTATATCAATTTTTTTAATTTTATTTATTTAAATTTTGATTCCTACTATTAAGTATCGGTCATTATATTTTTCACTTATTTAAGTTTTAGTTCTTATAATTTACAATCATTAAAGGATATTGGTTCTTATTTTTCATGAAAGTTTGATCTTTATAGTTTTTTAATTATTAAAATATTAATCTTTTGAAGACCAAAATATAAATAAGTGAAATTATAAAAACTAATATTAAAAAAACTATAGAAACTAAAATTCAATTTAAATGAAAATATAAGAATTAATTGTTTATTTCAACCTAGAAGTAATTTCTTTTTCAGGAAATAGATAAATCATTTTTACTGAATTGTTGAACATCTTAAAAAATGCATTAAGAAAAAATAATGACAAGAAAATTTCAAATAAAATAATTATATATTCTCATAATAATTTTAGTAATTAATAAATAAAGTAAACATTAAATGATTTTTATGTTCTTAAGATATTAAATGATTTCTTTTTTCATTTGATATTTAGTTTATTAAGTAAGATTTTGTTAACGGAATACAAGTAGTATTTATTACATTTCATTAAATTATTTTAATTATTTAAAGATAATAATATTAAATGTATTTTAGATTTTTAAAATACTAAACACTTTTACTTTTTATTTAATAATTTTTATCTTTTGATTCTTAACTTAAGCCCTTAGGACACATATTAACAAAATCCTATTAAACATTAAAAGGATTATTAAGATGTTTTAAGAAGGAATTCTTCTATATTTTTCTAATTCATCCTCTTAATAATTATGTTAATTATTAAATAAAGTAAATATTAAATACTTTTTGAATTTTCAAGATATTATATACTTTATTAAGTGTTAGGAAGAGTCTTAAGGGAAATTTTAGGAATATATAGCATAGTGATATGGAAAAGTTGCAATTTTGCGTAACTCTGAATATCTCTGTATTAAAGTTTACAAAACATGAAAAGCCACATCGACTGAGCAAGAAAAAAGGAAAAGTATATAATACAGGTTGATAAAGAGTAATGTTAGCATTTTTCATTGATAAAACACAATATTTTTATGCATGTATCAAGACTGGTTTCACAATTGCAAATGCACTTCTATTAGAAACAAAATTGCTTGCATACAAATTTTCTTTAAAACGAACATGCACAAACTAAACAACCAAAGCCAAATTTGCTAGCCGCTAATCTAGCCTAACTTTGCAAATAACATGATTGTCATTGATAGGAAGTTTGGAACCCTAAGATTTGAAATTGTGGTTATATTTCCACGGCCATTACCTTTTTCTTCTTGAATGTTATTGAATTGAATGAATGTCTTCAACCACGGTTCATTAAAGCTATGGCTTTGCAATATTACTTTTGTGGTTCAAAAAACTAACTCGTCAGACTATAAAGCATGGATTAAAATGAACTTTGCGGTGTACACTATTCCTTATTTATGAAATTTTAATTTTCAAGACGTTAAATTAAAAATAAAGGTAAACATGTTATAAAGTTTAGTTTTGATTTATTATTATTATCATTATAAAAAATGAACACTATTATTTATACAATTAATTTTTTTTAAATGAAAAAAACACATAATGCAATGATAATATATTAATATGAATAATAAAGTAAAATTAAAACAACAATACAAATATTGGCGCAAAAGCCATAAAATAGTAGGTTATTCTACAGCAACACCGTTCCTGCAAAGTGATAACCACGTAGAGACTAGCAAGCAGCAAATATATAAACAGATCCAGGATCTGACAAAACGCACTGACACGTTTTGCCTCCGTTTCATTTCAGTTTATTAAAGAGACATGATCATGGATCAACGTCTAGCCAATAATATTCACAGATCTGGTCATCGTTCTACTAACAGACCACTAAATCACCGCCATCTTCGGATCAGACGGCGGCGATCTCCTCTGGATCCTCGAAGTTTGGGTCCTTCGCATCCAAAGCCCCGTGCTCCAGCCCGATCTCGACCTGCGGGTAGCCATGGCCGATCCAGGTGAACTTGCCTCCGTAGCCTCCCTTCTTTGGCGATCCGTTCATTCCCGTCGCCGACTTCCGGTCCTTTCTCATCTCCGACGACGATTTCCCGTTCGCTTTGTGGCTCTTTCCGGCGCCCTTCATTTTTGCTGTTTAAATAGTTGCAGTCTCGAGAACAGTGCTCACTCTTCAGTCTTCCCTCTCCCGCTGGGTCAAGTGACTCACGACCGAACCGCGGATTGGGGTTTATGTAGAGAGCTGATGAGGGCAATCATGGGATTTCACTATTCAATTTGAAAATTATATTTCTGAGTCTGCGGGTGTGTGTAAAACTGTGATTGGGATTTGGGAGGTTGCAATCGGATAAGAACGATGGGGTGGTAAGCTTGTGTACGGTGAGGCACACGTAGATCACGGTGCAAACTGCAAATGTCGGTTGATCCAATTCAAAGAGTTTAATCATTAATTTCAATTCATTTTATAACAACAAAAGCTTTTAATCTTTAAGTCCAACTCGAAGAAATAATCGGGCCGAACTGAAATTCAAAATGTTGAAACAGTCCAATTAATGTTCTTTTTTTTTTTTTCCGTTAGGATGTGTAATTTCATTCTTCATATTGAGATTACTCTTTCACATATAGTATTTTTTAACATAATTCAAAAGCACGATAGCAATAAAAATAATTAATTCTAAAAGTAAATGATGTATTTAGTTATTTTTAGAAAATCATTTCCTACAAAATTTTAAGTTCTAAAATTGATTTTAAAAAAAGTAGAATTATTATACTTCTGTGGTGAATAAAATTGAATTACGCGTGTGACTCATTAAAATTTTAAAAGTGTATTTATAATTATAATTATATTTTAAAAGTGACTCTAATTCATTATTCAAATAAAATCATTTTTTTAGATTAACTTTTAAAATATTATTCTCAATGCAAATAGATTTTAAAAACATTAATTTTTTTAAAATTAATTATTTTAATAAATTCTTTTAAAACTAATTCAATTAAAATATAAATCAAACGGACCTTTAATATTCACGGTCTTGTTTATTTATTTGTTTTATTTTTTATTTTATTATAAATTAGTATTAAATATGAATAAATGAATAATATAATTAATTACAATTTAATCTAAATATAAAATTTATTTTCTTAAAAATAATTAATAAATTATAATTAAAAATAATTACTAAAAGAAATTAATATTTTCTAAAGTGACGTTAGTTTTGAAAAAGAATTCTTTTGGCATAGTGACATAGAATAACCTATAAGAAGTCCGAAGTCTCAAATCTAATGGGATATTAAATTTGTTTGGACGTGATTTTTTTATAAAAAAAATCATTTTTTTAAAATACTTTTATTATTTTTCAAAGTGTTTCAATAAGTTTTTTTTTTTAAAAACTGAAGCATTAAAAAAATTATATTTTATACTTTTTTTATAAGTTTGATTTTTGTGTTTTTTAAGAAAAAGATTTTATAATATAAAAAAATTGTTTAAACTTAAAAAAATATTTTTTAAACATTACATTTAAATAAAAAGTATTCTTTTTCTATTTTTAAAAATCTTTTAAAAAAACAATAATTTTTTTTTTTAAAAAAAAGCTCATCCATATGACCTATTAACCATTGATTACGGCCTTTTCTCGTCTCATCTGCAATCAGATCCAAATAAGAAACTAATGTCGTTGGGTTAGTGACTAGAAAGTAAGCTCATCTTACTCTAATTCGAATCTTTCAGGCTACAAATTTGGAAAAATTCTTTTTTTTAAATTAGCATATTAATATGTAGGTGCGTCCTTAACGTGTTCATTCGAAAGATTTAATCTCAATTAAACTAAAAGTTAACTTAAAAAGTGTTTAATTTAATTTATCATCGGTATAAAAAATTTTACATTGTCATCTAATTATGAGTTGTTAAATTATTTTAAAAACTTAATTAAAATTACAACGACTTAAAAAGTCAAATATTTAATAACACGTGATTAGATAATAGTGTAAAAAATTTTATATTAATATTAAATTTAAATTAAATCTATTTAAAAAAATTATATTCTATAAAATAATCCAAATAAGAAAAATCACATTTATACTTGCAGTTGTATTCATTTCATTGATACGGAAGTTTCGCATTTTGAGATCGGATATAAAGGATTCTTTTGGAGTTATGCTTCATACTTGCATCAAATATTGGGATGTCATTTTTATATAAGAAAAAATGTAGAAACACCTTATGGACTTTATTCTTTTTTCCAAGTAATTACTGTAAACTTTTAAATTCCGATGATAAATGTTATGTTTTTGGTAATAGTAAGGGGCCTAAGCCCAAAAACAAATTTACAACTCAACAAGTCTGAGAGTGGAAACTCTCATTATATCAGAAGCTGCCTAACATCAAGTAGAGGAGAATTAAGACAGTCCACGGCAGTCAAACAGGCTGGCTCGATCCGTTTACCGTTTAAATTCGCCTGTGATTGGTTATGGGTTAAATAGATTGGGTTAAATTTATCCACATTTAAACAGATTGAAAAAAAAATCAACTCAGCTAGCCTCGCATTAACTTTTGGGCTTAATCCAACATAATTTTTCTTTACATTTCCATTTTTTTAATCAAAAATTATAAAAAAAACATTTAAACCCACTTTATAATTAAAGAAACTTATCAAATTAACTACATAATTTAAATATTATTCAAACCACTTCTATAAATACATAACATAAATTAAATATTATCTAAAATTCAAATTAAATTTATAAATATATTACATAATTTAAATATTATCCTAAATTTAAACCAAATTGATAAGTACAATAATAAAAAATCAGTACATTGTTATGTCGGTGTTAGGGTCTTGAAAAAATAAGTCATATAGCATGTTTTATAAGTATGATTATGTAATTAAAAAAATTCAAAAAAAAGGCGAGGTTTGAGGGTAAACGAGCCACGCTCGTTTAACTTGCGAGTTAAACGGGTCGATCCAAAAATCTCCACATTTATACAGATCATAATTTGAGAAACTCGACTCGCATTTTTCTTGCAGTTAAACAGGTCTACCTAATGAGTTTTGCCCATTTTGATAGCCCTAAGTCAGACCATATTATTTAGAGCAACTAAAGGAAGTTATTCTTGTCTATTCTAAGTAGGGTGGTGTTCACCTTAATCTTAACACATTGAAGAGCTTTACATCGGTCGGTATAATAGTATAGTACCTACAAAGGTACTCTTACGCTCAAGTTAATATGAGAGTGAAATGGTAGTTATAAATTTAGTCAAAGAGAGTGAACATATTTAGAAGTTAACTTCACAATAAATATATATAGAAGGGTGAGGCTTATAGAATTTATAAAGATGAGCTAGATGTAAGTTCTTAGGCTTAGACTTAATAGGAATCATACGATCCAGAAGCCAACCACTCGACGCACTTATTTCTTTCCCTAAAAGCATGCAAAATCCTAACAGTCTAATTCCTGTTCAGAGCTTCTTTAATTTTGCGGGCCAAATTCCTCCTTATGACTCTATCAATAGACTTTCCCTGTAAAATATTGACAACCAATTCAGAGTCTAACTGAAGCTCAACATTGCGAAAGCCACTCCTGCCAGCGAGGTTAAGGCCTTAAAGAGCTTCCCAAAATTTGTTTAAAACATGTAAACAAACCCTTTCATTTATCAATCAAACAATATTGTAATGTCGTTCATTATGTAACTTTCACATGCTACATTAATAAATACATATGATGTTTCTCATTTATCTACATAATTTTTTAAAAATAATTATTTAATTTAATCGTATCTTTAAAAAGTATATTGATAAATAAAAATAAGATAAATAAAAAAATTAAAAAATAATTTTTTTAAAAATGATATGAATAAATGAGAAATATAACATGTATTAATTAAGATGTGCAAGTTATGTGATGAATGATTTCCATTTAATTGATAGACATGAAAGTTTATTTGCATATTCCAAAAAGTTTAATGAATTTTAATCCTAAAGAGTTTTAGGAATGAGTTTTGGATATAAATTTTCACATAAAATCTTATTTAAAAAACTTGTACTTATATTTTTATTTCAATATCAAACATGAACCTAAGAAACAATGTCCCTTCCATATCAGTAAACAAACTGAAATTAAAACCAACGGGTGGATTAGTCCAAACTCCAAACCACCAAATCTTCGTCATGCTTGGAGCCCCATTCACCACAAATCAACATTGAGATTCCCCTCGCGAAGCACGTCTCAAACTAATGACCCATTATTGTTGAAGTAACGATTTTATATTCAAAAGATAGAAATGATGCTTGATTGGGATTGGCAAGTGGACATAAAGACGCATCTTCAAGAGTTAACTTAAGCTTCGAATCATATTCTGTGCCAAAGGAAAAAGCCTCGAATCATATTCTAGGTAAGTTTTCTTGATTTTTTTTTTTGGTTATCACGAGGTATCTCTTTGTTACCATGAGGCATCTCTATATTCTTTTTAAGTATGGAATTAGTTATTTTTTATAACAGTGAGATCAACTCTTTTTTAAAATATTTTTTATTATAGGTAAAATTTATTTTTTTAAAATTCTAACTTATTTATCACGAAATACACTTTTATGTGTCTTTTGAATCCATTAAGTTAATAAAGTTTAAACTCGTATTTTAAAAATAGGAGCTTGGCATGGAGGTTGGAGGAAATTCTAATGAAAATAGACATATGTTGAGTTGCTTGAATCTAGATTTATCATGTAAAATTTGTAAACAATCATGCCTTATAAAATGGGAAAAAAAAAAAAGAACCTACATCCCCGCATTGACAAATTTCACCCTAATATTCAATAAAAATTGGGAATAAAACAAAAATTAAAAAAAAAAAATCCATCTGTACAGTGGTGGCCCACTGCCTATCTCCTGCAAATGTTAACTAGTGATTGGTGAGCATAACAGTAACACACAGCACACAAAACGGCCAAACAGAGAACTAAAACGACAAGGGTTGTGTGTAGGGACTACGGAGCGGCGACCCTCGTAAAGCGCAAGCGGAACAAGAATCAGAAAGTAACATGTTAGGGTCCCTTGCCTCTTTACTAGCGCCGTTTTCGCCATCTCCTCTTTTCTCCTACCATCGATTCTCTCACTTTCCATCGCCTGCTTCGCTACAACGCACTGGTCAGCTGAGCTTCCACCCTCTCTCTCTCAGTCCATCCTTCTCCTTGCTTTACTGTTCTTTGCTATTTTTTCTTTTAAATGTTCCGGTTTCTTCATTTACCATTATTGCTCCATTGATGAAGATAGTTGAGTTATTGGACACAGCATAATCGCCATTTTCTTATTTGATGCTTTCAGTCTGCCTTATTGGACACAGCTTCCACCGTTTTGCCTTTTCTTTCTTTCTTTCTTGCTCATTGAAGTGCTAAGATTTTTTTTTTTTGGTTTTTTAAGAATGGTAACTGGGGTGGGACAAAATGGGTTAATTATAATTACATAATTGATTGTTGACTTGTTAATACTGATTTGTTATGTTATTTACTTAGTGATTCTTTTTTATGTATTTAACTATATTATTTTAGCTAATTTTAAATTAATTATGGTAGAATTAGAGTTCTATTTTAATATTATATATTTGGGTTAGGAAAGCTATTGTTTTCTTATCAGTCAAGTTTCATTTTGCTATTGAAAGGATCTGTTCTCTGAGACAGTAGACAAGTTATACTTTCAGTCTTGAATGTTATGAACATTATTTCAAGGGTTTTCTGACTTCTGGTAAATTACTTTAGCCCCAATTGCTTTTCTCATTCAGTCCTGCATCACTAACACGAGGCAAGTTTCATTTGATGTTGTTGTTGTTGTGTAGACAGATTTACTGAAGGTTGCATCTAGGAGACTTGCTGTAGCAGCAACTAAGACACAATCCATATCGACCATGGCAGTTGTAAGTTAATCCAGATTCCACTCCCTAATAAATTTTCTATTTGTTTACAAAGTGGTTTGCATCCCTTTGTTGTTGTAACTTGCAACTCTTTTTTGGAAGAATCATGCATACTAAGAAGATGGGTTAGTAACTAGTATCCTGTAACATCCTCAGCTGTTTCTCTATAATTAGATGGTAGACCTTAGTTTATATGTTTGGATCCAGGATGAAGATAATGTGGGCAATGTCAAAAGACAGTTGGCACAGCTGTTTGAGATATCTCTGAAGGCAACTGTACCTGGTGAGCCAGATGTAGTGCCGATAGTTGATGCTTGCATTGCAAAATCTGGTGTAAAATTTGGTGATTATCAATGGTGGGTGAAACTTTTTTCCTGGTTAACATATATGTGAATTTAAGGTTGTGATTACATTATGGGCATATTTGCAATCTAATGTCTTAAGGATCATTTTAAAAGCTAACCAAGGAATTTTTTTTTCTTGGTACAGTAATAATGCAATGGGTCTATGGTCTAAGATAAAAGGAAAGCAGACAGGATTTAGGGGTCCCCCATCTGTTGGACAGGTATAATCAAGGATAATTCTTTTACTTTTCTTTCCACACTTGCTTGTTTTCTTTAGGATCCTATTACTAAATGATTTTTGGAATTCAATTTTGATTTGTTGTTTTTGTTTGTGTAGGCCATCATGAACAATCTTCCTCCATCTGAAATGATTGAATCGTGCTCTGTAGCTGGGCCTGGATTTGTTAATGTTGTCTTATCGAAGAATTGGATAGCACAGGTGATCGCATTTTCTATCTTCTAGTTTTAGATTAGAAATAGTATGCACCTAGTGTCTGAGTCCATTTTTTTTGGTGCGGGGGGGGGGGGGGGTGGTATGTGCCTTTCACTTGATTGGAAGGGAGCTATACTTAGAGTAAAGGTTTTCACTTTGGATTATTCAGATTTTTCAAGAGCTATGTTAGTACTTAACAGAAAAATTCCTTATACAGAGCTTACAGAGGATGCTTATTGATGGTATTGATACGTGGGCACCGCGACTTCCACTCAAGAGGGCAGTGGTTGATTTTTCCTCACCCAATATAGCAAAGGAAATGCATGTTGGTCACCTCAGATCTACCATTATCGGGGACACGTTAGCTCGTATGCTTGAATTTTCACATGTGGAAGTTCTCCGTCGAAATCATGTTGGTGACTGGGGAACACAGGTAGATTTAACTTCCATAGTTATTCTATTTTTGTGCCAAGAAATTGAAAATAGTGCATTTTATCCTAGGTTAAATAGATTACGTCGTTTCTTGTGACTAGCTCCTTGCTATATGTTGTCAAAGCTAGGTTTCTTCATATACCTCACGTCATGACTCTGGGTAATTCATTTTTAACCATCATTTAACTTGACAAGCTTATCAGCTTATGTTCATTCGCATTTACTTGGTGACTTGAGAACTAATTATATTTGGGGTATTGTCTAATGTAAGTTGCTTTTCTAACTGTCTTCGTGATCAAGAACATATATTGCATTCCTCCTAACTGGATGAAGGTATAATGTCTGTTCTCTGTTATTCTTCTTTGTTGTGGATGGACCTTCAAACAGTGGCTGTGCAAGACACTGCTCTCTCTCTCTCTCTCTCTCTAAGGAAAATAGTAGGCTGATTTTGTGTATCTAGATATTGAAATATATCAATTAGTGACTAAATTATCAATGTCCGTTGATTTGTTAAAGGGATATCCTTACGACGTATTTGCTTGAATTATAAAATATTCCATTAGGAAAGTTCTTGTTTTTGGTATTGGTACCATATGGCTCAGAATCCTTGCATTTGTTTTGCAGTTTGGGATGCTGATTGAATACCTCTTTGAAAAATTTCCAAACCCAGAAAATGTTAATGAAGCAGCCATTGGAGATCTCCAGGTTTCCAGATATTCTTATTTAGGTGTTTAATCATATAATCATATATTGTTTTGTTTGGATTTCTTCATTCAGATCTGATAAACATTGTTTTTATTTCATTCACTGTATGCACATTCTAATTGAATTAATCTAATGCATGGAAGTCAAATCTATGCATTCCAAGTTATCTAAAAGTTTAATTTGCTATAAATGCCATTAAACCTAGCTAGGAAATATAAGCTCCTATTTTCACAGTAGCAAAGACCTTAAATAAAAGCAATCAGCTTTCTCTACATGTAGTGCTGCAAATAGTTGTTTCATGCTTTGTTTGTAAATAAACTTTGAACATAATAAAAAGTCTGCTATTTGAAATCAGTTCTATTGTCATTTTTCTTTTAAGTAGAAATAGGTTAAGGAGTGAAGTCAGACGGAATTGTTTGGATATATGTTTTATTATGAATATTACTCTTTGTCAATTACCGCAAATGAACCTTCAACCTTGAAATGGCAATATTTATAGGTATTGATTGTTGAGGGATAATATTCTCATTAATTGTCACCATGTTTCTCTTTATGGTTTTTGTCACAACTCGCGTGTATATCTTTGATTATTTTATGATGAAGCATTTGCATGACACTGGAAAAGTGAATTATTGTTAGTGATATCTGAAACTCCTGTGAGCTGGTACATTTTTAGGCATTCTATAAGGCCTCAAAACAGAGATTCGATAGTGATCCTGAATTTAAGCAGAGGGCACAAAAGGCAGTGGTCCAGCTCCAGGTAAATTATATCATAAGTTTTTTCCGGTTTTCTCTACACATGAGATCTTGGGGAACATGGTTTTAAATTTTATCTATGTATTAATTTTGACTTCAGGGTGGAGAAATCAGGTATCGCAAGGCATGGACACAAATTTGTGAAATTAGTCGGGCTGAATTCCACATGGTCTATCAACGTCTTGGTGTCCATTTGGAGGAAAAGGTAAAGGTTCTAGTTTCCTTTCTTATTGACTCTCTGGAGGGTAACCAAGATGTCTATTTTTTTGTACCTTCCAAAAGGAATTTCTAAGCTGTTTTGTTTCAATGTATTCTTATAATACTTCTAAAAATTCTATTGGGCTGAAATCAAGCCAGCCTCATAACTGCCAACGCAAAATAGGGCAGGCCAATTTGGCCCGATTACTTTCAGGCTGAAATTGGGCCGGCTTCGTAAGTGCCAACCTAAACTAAGGTGGGCCAATTTCGCCCAATTACTCTTGGGCTGAAATCAGGCCAGCTCATTTTCATAGTTTGAATTCTATGCACTCTTATTGCAGTTGAAAGGGCATTGTTTATGAGGAGCTGACTGTGTCCTTTATGTCATACAATGTAGCAATAAATCGATTGAATATATTGAATTATGTTGCAGTAATTACAGGTGTTGTTTTTACTTAAATCAGTAATTGACATTTTCTACATTGTACTGAATGATGATATATCTGGTCACAGGGAGAGAGCTTCTATAATCCATATATCCCTGTGGTTTTGGAGGAACTGAATAATAAAGGACTGGTTGAAGAAAGTAATGGTGCTCGTGTGATATTTCTTGAGGATGTGAACATACCACTTATTGTTGTGAAGAGTGATGGTGGCTACAACTATGCCTCAACTGATCTAGCAGCACTTTGGTTAGTTTATCTATTTTAGTTTTTCAGTCATATTTTTGGAAAACCTGTTAGGGTTGCTGACCCTCTTGAGTAGTCAAATTTATGATAAATTATTATGTCAATTTATCTTGGATGTCTATAGACTCTGCCTTTCATGTAAAATTTGGGATACCTACTTCCATTAAGTGTTGGTAATCTATGTTCTTTAAAGCATACATGTCATAAATTGGTTTGTCCACCTATGTTTCGTGCCTTTGTTTTTGTTTCAGTGTTCTAGTGTATTTACCATCATATGAATCATCTTGCTTGCTGTTTCATGTTATAGACTCTGCATTGTGGACTAGTTTGTGCTTGTGATCAGTTTTTGCATGCCCTTTGGAGTTAATAGATAGTGCTAATGTGCTATAAATTTCAACTTATTCCTTGGGATGGATGGATATATACATGAAATACAGTTGAATTTAGAAATTAATAGTGGCAGAGTATTAATATATAGTTTTTTATTTAATGAACTACGAGTTATGTTAGACCACTAGTTCTTATAAGCATGTGACATCTCTATTAGAACTAGAACACAAATGTGGGCAGAGTGAAATTCAATCCTTTTGTCTCCCTCCCTTACCACCTGCAAGCTTAAAAAATCTCATTTATGTAAGGGTGTATCGTGGCAAAGCTGAAGAAGTTAATTTGATAACATTATTTTGTTGTTCTTATTAATTATAGAGTGAACCCTTTAAAAATCCATTTTTATGTCCTTAGGCTGGATTAACAGTGTTTACAAACTTCAAATATGATGCACATAAGGTGGCCCAACTAATTCTATGCATCATTCATCAAATGCATCAAATATGGAAAATATAGATACTAATGCGTTCATCTTCCATCCACGTGCATATCTGTTTATCTATTTGTCTACATTTTTATCTGAGTATGGAACAGGAAATATATTGACTGAAGAAAACAAGCTGTTTTGGTTATCTGTGCTACTTGAACCATGTAGGTATAGGCTAAATGAAGAAAAAGCCGAGTGGATTATATACGTTACAGATGTTGGGCAACAGCAACACTTTGATATGTTTTTTAAGGTATATCTCAGCTGATAATGTCCATAGTATCTTATGTTTATATTGTTGTCACAAACATCCCTTTTCTTCTTGCTTTTGCCAGTAGTGAGTTGTCCTTATTATTGATTTGTCTGTGTTTGGCTGACAGCACACTTAAATAATTATTTTCTGTCCAAATGCTTTTTTTTGTTGTACTAAATAATCATTCCTTTCATATTAGTTTTTCAATTTCAAAAAGAAAAGTGATGGATCGTGACATATTGCTATTTCCAATATATTCCAATGAGGTTAAAATGTCAGGCATCATCCCCTTTAATTTTCATTTCAGGCCGCAAAGCGTGCAGGTTGGCTGCCAGCTGATGATAGTGTATATCCCAAAGCTACTCATGTAGGTTTTGGTCTTGTTCTTGGGGAAGATGGAAAACGATTTCGGACTCGCAACACTGAAGTTGTTAGATTGGTTGATTTGCTTGATGAAGCCAAGAGTCGCAGTAAAATGGCCATTCTTGAGCGTGGTAAAGTACCGGTTGCCTACTTCATGATTTGCCATAGATGTGATTTTTACTTCTTCCTTATCTGCATGCAAGTATCCATGACATGAACTTTGTGCTTGATTAAGATCTATGAATGCATGTGTCTATTTTAATCTCATTTAGTGAGATTCTTGGCAGCAGACAGTTAACCTTCGACATCCTGATTTTCTTTTAGATACAGCTAAAGATTGGCCTGAGGAGGAGGTTGAGAAAACAGCCGAGGCCATTGGTTATGGTGCTGTTAAGTAAGCTCCTTTTACCCTTAATAGTATTTTCATGCTTACCTAATTAGGCAATTATAAATTATAATAATGATGGTAGAAGACATCTAATAGCAGTTCACTCTGAATTTTTTCCCCCTACTTTTAAGCAAAATCAACATTCTGTCCTGCAATACTCAGTTGTATTGCTTATTTATAGCCATATTTTCTTTTGTTAATGTGGGAGATACATGTATTGGCTTGCAAATTCCTTAGACTGAATTTTTAAATTGTTATATACTGGGTGCCTTAAATTTTGAGCTAATGCTCTGAATTCTGATGATATATATACAAATTTTCACTTTAAAATTTCTGATTATATGTGCTAACTGCTAAACCACAACAAAAGTAAAACAGTAATCATGAGGTCCCTAGGTTGTTAACTTTTTGTGAATTTTCCTGCTAGATGCCCTACCTGGTGTTATATTTCTGTGCCACAGTTATGAAGATTGGTTTTTATAACTTATGGTTTTGCTTTGACTTGACGAAATCTTTCACTTGCATTTAGCTTATGTCAGTGATGGGAATGCTAAATGAATTCTAGCCCCTTATGTTTGTTTCTTTAATTTGTGTTTACAGGTATGCTGACCTGAAGAACAACAGATTAACGAATTACACATTCAACTTTGATCAGATGCTTAGTGATAAGGTGCATTCACTATATGCGAATTGAATGTATGCTTGTGAAGTTCAAGTGAAGAAGCTAGTTAATTTGATGACCCTTTTTTATGGGGCTTGTCCCCTTTTTTCCCTTAATAATGATCCTCTGAAGTAAGAAGTGTAGGGTACACTTTTGAGAGTAAAGTGAGGTTGATAACTATCGATGAAAAAATCAGTGGTTTAAATTTTGATAAAATACAAGCACATGGATAACTGATCATGGATTTGTGAGAACCCACTTCCTCTAATTTTCTATTCAGTGGTTATGACCTGCAGCTGGCTCTCTAAAGTGCAACCTTCACTTTAGAGGAGCCTTATCAGTTTTTTACTACAACTATATAACCATTTGCTCCTTTCTGTTGCAATTGTTGTGAAAACAACTAAGAAGATATGTCTACGAAACTCCTGTTAACAATTGTTAGACTCTTTCTTCATTGGCAACAAAACTAACAGTTCTAAAGGTATTTATGTCTAACCTTCTGAGGCTTGTTGTGACACAGGGCAATACTGCTGTTTATTTGCTGTATGCACATGCTAGGATCTGTTCCATTATCAGGAAATCTGGAAAAGACATAGAAGAAGTAAAGAGAGTAAGTGCCTTTTTCTTCCTGGGATGATACCTTATCAGTTTATTAAATTATTATATTTGATTTGTTTTGTTATTAAATTTCATTATTTTTGTGTATGTTTAGCTCCAAAATATAATATACAATTATAAGATGTTGTGCCTAGGTTAACTTGATATGACTCTATTCAGCTCTCATCTATTATGATTGTGATATGAGTTTACCAAAGCTGCTAGATCGTGCTTGCGTGCCTGGGTTGGAACAATGAACTACCTGACTTTTTGATGTGATCATCTGAGTTTTCAAATGTAGAAGTCCAGATTGTTTAAACAATGATGCAAATGTTGTGGCAAACCACCCCCATCTCCCATAAAAAACTAGTTTGTCATATGCAATATTATGTGTTTATATATAGTCAGTCAGCTGAATATCAACCTGTGCACTTTCTTACTGCTTATTTTATGTTTATCAACTTATCGCTGACAGATTGGAAACATAGTGTTGGATCATGAAGATGAGCGTGCATTAGGGCTTCATTTGCTACAATTTTCTGAGGTAGGACACGTGAAAGCTGAAAAGTATATGCTGTTCTTGAGCTTTAGGCCTTTGCATACTATTCTTGTAATATTTGTAACTTATTATTGATGGAACTCCATTTTCTTCAACAATAGACACTGAGATGAGATCATGACTCTAGAGCTGCTGGGCCTTCCTGCATATTAATTAATAACGGAAAAGATACTTATACTAATGTGTGGGCTTTTCTACTGTTATTTTTCAGGTTGTTGAGGAGGCATGCAGCAATTTATTGCCCAATGTGTTGTGTGAATACCTCTATAATTTGTCAGAAATATTTACAAAAAAGTTTTATTCTAATTGTCAGGTATACTTCTAAAAGCCATCAACTTATGCTCTGTATTTAAGTTTCTGTGTCCTTCATATTCCTAGTGATGAGGTATGCTCAAAGCTGCCAACTAGAAGATTTGCAGTATTCACCGTGACACCTGTTAAAGATGGGATACTATATATTCTTCTAGTTGTTATTTGTGAAGTACCTGTTGGTGGGTTATAAGCCGAAATCTGTGTCGTTTAACCATAAAATTTTCTCAAATATTGCTTCTGGCGGGGATGTCATACACAACCTAGAGTCTTCAGTAAGATGCAGTGGAAGAATAAGGTTTAGATTCAAGCTATCTAATTCAACTTCTTGCTCTGGGCAGGTTGTGGGGTCGCCTGCGGAAACTAGTAGACTCTTGCTATGTGAAGCAACGGCAACTGTGATGAGGAAGTGCTTTTATCTCCTTGGAATTGTACCTGTTTACAAGATATGACCCATCTGAAGGGGTTCAAATACAAATTTTTGCAATTGACATACTTTATGTTTTGTACACAATTTAGGAAACTACCAAAATCAAAATTGTTCTGGCGAAGCTCTTCACCAGTTTTTGTTTATGTTCATTTGAGGTGAGAACAGGAAAATGTTCAAAGCTTGATAGCAATTTTACTGACAGTGGTTCTTCGAAATTTGCTTCCATACGATAAGAGCTATGTTCCGCATAACTAGTGTTCCCAGTGAAATCACAATTTATGGATTAGAGTCTAAAGAAAAATACAACGGTAGAATCACTGTCTCTGCATACTCAATCTCCTGAAGATAAAGGACTATTTGTTGTTGAAAGTTGTAAGAAATTAGGTTTCAGACTTTTGAGCTAATGCATTTCTTTCTCTGTTTGTTTTTGTTTGTCTTCCTTTTTTCTTTTCTTTTCGTTGTCTCAGGAAGAAATCCTGACTATTCTTGTACTTGTGGTACCTTTGATCTCTTATTGTGGATGATGGGAGAAAACTTTTGGAAGTGAATCAAACACGTAAAGGAAACGTAATATCAAAAGAAAAAGAATAGATCCATTGCCACAATATAACGGCAACACAAAGTAGTCCACAGGTGTTCAAATGGTTGAATCTAAGTCATGTGGTGAGTACAAATGTCTGCTTGGAATCAAACAATTAACTTCTGGGATGATAAAACGCAGTAGTTACAAATACGCATGTAAGATGGCAGGTTTCAAGAAAAGATTGATAAGAAATATTGTATTGCACTTTAGCTAAAATTAAGTTTAAGTAACTAAATTAAACATTTTTTACTAGTTACTATTTGTTATAAATAGTTAACACGGAATAAAATGATTAAATAAATAAATAAATAAATAAATTCAATAATCACTATAAATTTATTTAGTTAATCATTATCAATTGAATTAATTACTTATTGTTAAAATGTTAAAGCAAATTAATATTTAGTAAATTATACTTAAATTTTTTTAAATTAATGATTCCACAGATTATGTGTTACTTTTTTGTTTCTTTTTATAAAAAGCTAAAAAGATTAATTAATTGGAGTGATGATGTATTTGTGGAAAATAACAATGTATTTGGAAATAGTAAAGTCTATATGTTCTCATTTTCGAGCTGCTTGTTTTTATTTGTCCATTTTCTCTTCGACCAGACGTGGAATTCGTTTCTTATGCAACCTTCCTTTACTACTTGACTTACCCTTGAATGACGAAAGTTTGATATTTTTGAGCTGCCACATAGAATTCGTTGTGAGTTTTCGTATGGTTCTTTTTACTCAGAGGCTTTTAACATGCACATGAAAAGTTTTGGTACATATTCCAATATAACAGGAAGCACGTAACAGATAATATATAACAGCTAACAAGTAACTATAGTGACTAGTAATAGATAATAAGTTATAGGTGACAGGTAGTAAGTAACATGTCACATATCACAAATCACATGTGACTCATAACAGGTGATAGGTGACTAGTAACAAGTAATAGGTAATAGGTAGCAGGTAACATATGATAAGTAACAAGTCACAGGTGATAGTATCAGGTAACATGTGACAAGAAACATGTGACATGTAACAGGTGACAGGAGACACATGACAGGTGACAAGTAACAGCTGTCAGGTGACTTGTGACAAGTAACAAGTGACAGGTGACAGGTAAAAGATAACAGGTGACAGGTAATATGTGGCATGTAACAGATAACAGGTGACAGGTGACAGGATACATATAACAGGTGACAGTGACAGGGGACGAGTAAAAGGTAATAGGTAACAGTTGACACGTCACAGGTGACAGGTGATACGTAACAGATAACAGAAAACAGATAACAGGTAACAGGTGATAAGTGACAGGTAATACATAATAGATAATAAGTAATAAATGACATGTGACATGTAACAGGTGACAAGTGACAGGTAACTCAAAACAAGTGACAGGTGACTAATAATAGGTAACAGATCACAGGTGAGAGGTGACTCATAATAAATGACAAGTAACAGGTCACAGATAATAAGGGATATGTGACTATTAATAGGTGACAGGTGACAGGTAACAGGTCACAGGTCACAGGTAACAAGTCACGGGTAACAAGTTACGGATGACAGGTAACAGGTAACAAGTCACATGTGACAATAACAGGTCACAAGTAACAAGTTACACATGACAAGTAACATATCACAAGTTACAGGTGACAAGTGATAGGTAACACCTGATAAGTGACTCGTGACATGTGACATGTGACAAGTGACAGATAATAGGTAACAGGTAATAAGGGATAGGTAAAAGTTAACAGGTGACAGGTTATAAGTAATAGGTGACAGGTGACACGTAATATATGACAAGTGACAACTAACAGGTGACAGGTGATTAGTAACGGGTAACAGGTCACAGGTAACAGGTAATAGGTGACAAATGACAGGTAACAAGTCACAGGTGATTCATAACATGTAACAGGTGACACGTAATAAGTGATAGGTAATAGGTGACTAATAACAAGTAACAGGTAACAGATCACAGGTGACATCTGATAGGTAATAGGTGACAGATGACAGGTGATAGGTGACAGGAAACACATGCCAAGTGATATGTAACAGCTGTCAAGTGACAAGTAACATATAGCAAGTGACATGTAAAAAGTAACAGGTAATAAGTGACATGTAATAAGTTACTGATAACAGGTGACAAATAACAAGTCACAAGTAACAAACAACAAGTGATAGGCTACAGGTGACACGTGACAGGTAACAGCTGACTTGTGACAGGTGACAGGTGATAGGTGACAGGTAAAAGATAACAGGTAACAGCTGACACGTCATAGGTAACAGGCGACAGGTGACAGATAACAAGTCACAAGTGATAGGTAACAAATCATACATAACAAGTCACTGGTGACAGGTAAATAGTAACAGGTAACAAATAATAGGTGACATGTAATAGGTGACAAGTAACTCGCAACAAGTGATAAGTAACACGTAACTAGTCACAAGTGACAGGTGACACATAATGGTAACGGGTCACGGGTAACAGGTGACAGATAACAAGTAACAGGTCACTAGTGACAAGTAACGTGTGACAAGTGACAAATAACGGGTGACAAGTGACAAGGTAACAAGTGTGGGTGACATGTTACAAGTGACAGATAATAAGTAACAGACAATAGGTCACAGGTAACAGGTGACACGTAACAAGTGACAGTTGATAGGTAATAGGTGACAAGTGACTCGTAATAGGTGAAAAGTGATACGTAACTGATGACAGTTTACTCGTAACAAGTAACAGGTCACAGGTAACTGATAACAGGTCACTGCTGACAAGTGACACGTAACAAGTGACAGATGATACATAACAGGTGACAACTGACGGTTAACAGATAATAGATAACAGGTCACAGATAACAAGTAATAGATTTAACCATGTTGTGGTTAGTTTTAAAAATTTTAAATTAAATTTTTAAAAAATGCCTTGATTATCAACATTGTTTTTAAAATTTTTAATTATTTTTTAAAAAAACATGACGTGCTTATCAGCCATGCCATTGGTTTTAAAATTTTTAATTTAAAAATATTTTTAAAAAATAAAAAAAATTAAATTCCAACAATCAATCATTTTAAACGTCACAAATCTTAGTAATGCAAGTGTGATATAATTTAATCTCTTCAATAAGTTATATGTTTTTATCTGTTAATGTATTTTTTTTTACATAATCAATTACTTTTAGAACGTGGTGCATCTAAGCATGCATATCTTTTGGGTGTATTGAAAACGTTTCCCATTTTACTCACTGATGTTTCAAAATATTGCAGACTCCTCCATTATATGCCCTTTCATGATGACGTGCCGCAAGAAACAGAAGATAATTGCTTGGCAGCATATTTGTAGAGAAGCTGGTTGTGGTCATTTGCAATTCTAATTCTTCGTCGTTGGTTTAGTTTTTATTGTTCTTGCATGATATATTTGGAAATCAGTATGATTAATTGATAAAACTTGAATATATTGCTTCATGGATTCAAAATTTAGGCTCAAATCCTCTTATATCCAGACCAGGTCTGATCATAGGCTGAATTCATTTTCCAAATAAATGCTTTATAAATTTCCTTTTACCCCTCTCTCAATTATTATGTTTACATAATAGCCCCTGACATATGCTAATTAGCAATCATTGAATCATGGTGGCAATTATTACCTGTAACAGACAGGGATCATATCACCATGGAAAACAAATTAATAATGAATCTAATATGTAATAATATGGCTTTATCTCAGAATTAGCTGAAGGGGTGGGATTCAAAATTTTCCTGATTTTGTACATGAAAAAAGCAAGCTCTAGCTGGTTGGATTTTAATAGTTCTTGTATACAGCAATGGAAGGCCTAGACCCTCCCAGGAAACTCCCTCTTTTGGTTTGTGCAGACACAAAAGACCCTCTTGAAGCTTTCTTTGATATTGTAGCCTTTGGAGTGTATGATATTCTGTGGCTATCCAAGCCTCCCCCATAGCTTTTGCATGACTTCATTTTCTTCCTGCAAGGTGTGCCTTTCTTAGGAAGATCTTCTATGCTCTGCACCCTAGCTAAAGAAGTGAAAGACTGGGCCTTCCCTTGATAAAACATAGACAGCCCTCTCCTGCACATGTGATGAAACTATTCAACACAACAACTTATACCCATTCAGAGCATTTCCAAATGAACAACGTTGATGATATATATATTGAAGAACAACATTCAAAAAGAAATTGAATAAAATTCAGAAAGGCAGAAGGAAATTGCTTACTTCATAGGAAGATGGTTCATGAGCTCTGATAGTTCATATAAAGGTCCATTTGAATGTGACGATGAAGATGAGGCTGACAGATAAGATGTTGAAGAGGATGCCTCCTCAGTCAACTCTGACGAAGACGAACACACAGAGTTCATTGAATCTTCTGAGGCGGATCCAAGGGATATTGAATCACTGATATCTTCACCACCATCTTCCTTAACAACCCAATTGGTGTTTCCAGTTCCATCACCATCCATTATTCCCTCCACATTCATTTGCAAAAAGATTTGCTTTGCCTTCTCGCCCATTATGCGTCAAGAAGAAGAAGAAGAAGAAGAAGAAGAAGAAGAAGAAGAAGAAAATGAGATGAAAGGCAAGGAAGATCTTGCTTTCTCTGCTCTATGAAATGGAACAGGCCTCCATTGAGGGAGCTTATCTCTGTGTAAATCCCACAAACGTGATTGCATATGATACGAAGTGTATGAACCAGTTACGTTTTGCAGATAAACTATGGGGTCTTATATAAAAGATTGCCAATGATGGAGTGGATAACATTGACCACTTTTATTGTTTTTATATTGTTTACTTAGATATGATATATAAATATATATACATTAATGCTATATTCTAAATTTTTGTCATTATCAGATCACGTTTTATGGTGTAATATTCATAGCTTCTCTCGGACAACTAGGATAAAGGATAAGGTCTAAATTTGAAGGCATCCTTATCCTGAGTCACCGTCTTTACTTCTTTTTTATTTTTGGAGGGTGAAAGTGAGGTCCGCATCTCGCTAACTTTGCTTCATAAAATCATGACAGATTGGGATATTCCACCTTTAAATGCATCGTTTATCACAAACCCATATATATCTAAACATAAAAGCAAAAAAAAATAAAGTATAAAAAAATTTACTTTCACGAAATTAAAAAAATAAATTTTAATAATTTTATAAATTATTATATATGTATATAAATTTTATTATAATTTTAACTGTTAATTTTTTTATTAATAATTAATATTTCGTATTTTATTCTCTAAAATAAATTCTTTAATTTAAAAAAAAGAAATTTAAAAAAATAAAAAAAAAACTGAAAAAGAGTGAAATTAATCTTCACATGGTAAAAAAGTATATTTATTAGAATGTTTCCTATAACATGTAAGTTGAATATGTTGTCTGATAAAATAGAAGCACTCCACCAAACATTGTTTTAGGGACAGAGTTCCACTACGCGAGTTGAATTTTTCTCCATTTCTATCTTATCAAGGTGCATACAAATTTCGTTCATTTTTAAAACTACATTTACAAATGAAAATGCTTTGACCATTGGTGCAAATTGTACACGATAAACATAAAGTTTTCATTTTTTTTTAGGCTTAAACATCTCTGTTCAATGACGAGTTCTTCAAGTCTTTCTTTTTAGCTTCTTGTCATGTGTTGCTTGCTTACTTGACCCCAAAAATTCCTTTAACTCAGTTTTCTTAACGAACTGTTCTACCCACCACGTGTTGCACAACCCTTAACCCTCATACATGGATTGGATTACACGGGCCTTTTCCAATTGGTTGAACGTTTTCCCCATCACGCAAACACTTATCATGCATTTTTGCTTATCAAATCAAGTCATCTCGGGTATTGGTCATAATCATATAATGACCTGTTATTCATCACTTATACTAAGAAGAGGGGGTTGTCACAATTTACCCACATAAAAGATAATATGATAAGAGAGATTCAGTTGAATTAGAGTAAGATAAGGCTATTACATCACACTAATTAATGAGTATCACATCAACTTTGCAATTATTATTGTTATCCACAGGGCAAAAAAATTTTATATATTATAAAAGTACTATAGTAAACAAATAAAAACATGACACGACAATAATATATATATATATATATATATATATATATATATATGAAATTATCTGATGAAATTTATTTAATAAAATTTGAATAAGATATAGACCACTAAGTATAATACACTTAATAGTGTGACACTGAATGTATTTAAAAAAAATTTTGATAATTATTTTGAATCTCACTAATGGTGAACCCAATGGTTCCCAAAAGAATAAAATTATTTAGAATCATGTATATTATATATATCATAAAAGAATTCTTTTGTTAGCGACAAGACAAGATCTACTGTTATTCAGAATGAGCAGGATTGGGACGAGAAGGATATGACAGGTGAAGGCATGAGGATAAGGAGGTTGACTTCGCTACAAGCCATGATGCTGTGGTATTATATAACATATCTGGATAGGCAATCAAACTGCCACCACATGCTTCAATCCTGTTGTCTTGGCGAGGGCAATGGCAGGTAGGCCTCACAATATCATGTTGAATTGCAAACCTTTTTTTTACGCTTTTGCAAAATCTTACCTGTGGTTTCAACTGGTTGGATTATGAACCCTCTTTTTTTTTTTTTCTATTTTAATTCGATAGTTTCAACTTTCAAGTATCGACACCCATTTTATTCAATAGATGGACCCCTCGTCGATGGTCGCCCTTGACCACATCCATTCTCGTTCCCTTCCCTCCCAAAACCGCACATGCAGAGCAAGCATAATAATCCTCAGACAGATTATGTAAAGACCGCCATTACCTGGAATTTTCTATCAAGCAGCAGTCCTCTCTATTATTTTCCTTGTTCATGGGTCAGGAAGTGCACCTCTCTCTCTCTCTCTATCTCTCTCTCTCTCTCTCTTTCTGCTGACTCTTTTTTTGGCTGGAAAGTGGAAACTCTGTGTGCTGATTAGGCTATAACTTAGAAACAAATCAATCTATGCAACAGCAACCTATAACACATACTCAATCAGTTGGGCCTCTCTAGATCCAGTTCATGTTCACCCTAATAGGCTTTAAGACCAATCCTGGTTCAGATTAACACGCTGCTAATAAAGGGTCTTTAACCAAAGTACTGACCCGGTTTGGGTTGCCAGCAATTCAAATTGGTTGTCATGATCTCAATTGGTTGAATAAGTATGAAGAAAAAAAATGAAAGAAAAAATTGGTTGAATAAAAATAATAAAAATGAAAAAGCCAAGATCTCATGTTTGGATCCTTTCTTGTGACAGAACAGTTAGGAGAGATAAAAGATGCAAAACAAGATATGTAATTTTTTATTCGAAACAGACAAAAAAAGAAAAAAACCTCTTTCTCTGTTCATTGGACTGTTGTGTACCAATAGCAGAGATACTCAAATCCGGGAGTTCCCAATGTTGGGAGTTAATGCCTGCACTTATCATTTTTCTTGCTTCGCCAGACTCCAAGGGAAAGAGGAGCGTTAATAAATGTTCCTTCCCTTTTCGAAGTAGTTGAATTATTTTAGCACTGCAAGTTGAGTTTGGCTCAAGGATGTAGGATGTTCTGATAAGTAATAGGGAAAACCATTTAAAATGATCAAGCTCTTTGAGTGCAAACAACTATTATACAAAATTCAGGTTCAAGAAACTGTAATGAAGTCAACAAGCTCAGGACTGATACTGGTATATTATATATTTCTAGAATGGCATCAGTGCCGAAAGAAACTTCCCTGATCTGTTACCAATTCTTAGGACTGTGAAATACAAATTTTACACAATACATTATAAGCAATTATCTGGGAAAATTTACAGGAGGGTCCAAGCTACCTACCAAAATCTCAAGATCTAGATCTTTATCTTCAAACTTTTTTATGAACGGATGACCCTGGAAGTAAAATGGGAATAGAAGGATCAGCAATCAGGCATTTTAACAAGGTATAAGATGAATAAAAAAACTGCATTAGGTTACTAACCAGAAGTTCCAAGGACGTCAATCTATCCCGAGGATCCTTTTGGATGCTGTAATTGAACCAGAAAATGAAGTTAGAAACAAAACAAATCGGAATATAATAAGAATTTTCAACGATTTTGGTTATACTGGGTTACATATGACTAACAAATGGGTCAAACAGTAACGAAAGGCACTGACATTAGGGTTCAAAACTGCAGAAACCGTGCAATAGACAGTCAATTTGATATGTTTATTTGAACATGTTAAAATTTAAGCACTATATGTCCCAGATAGATGTACAGAAAGCTAAAAGGGCAAGTAGTCAAAACAAAAAACTGCTTACAATGCAGCGCCATGCTTGGAACACTTGAGTACCATATTTCAGTTTTTTGGTATTGAAAATAAGCGAGCAAAAAGAAATAAAAAATTTACCAGGATGACACAAATGAACAGAACTCCGGAGAGAACTGATCAGGTGGAGCAGAAGGTGGGGGGCTTTCCACAATTGCTTCCAAAAGCTCATAAAAGCTAGGACAACCTTGCTGATCTTCGGATTGTATATATGGAAACCGTCCTATGGCACACTCAAGTACTACCATGCCCAAACTCCAGATATCACTGCTATAATCATAAGTACGCCCACTGATTCTTTCTGGCTAAACAAGGAAATCAATATATCAATACATTAATTATCATAACATACTGTATATGGATGTTGGTGCAAGGGGAAAAAGAGGAGGGGGAGGGGCATAAATTTGAATGGAGATGCCAAGCAGTTACTGGCGACACGGAACAAGAGTCAAGAAAGAAAAAGTTACATACCGACATGTAATTGTAAGTTCCAACGAATGTATCTCTTTGGCCCATTGAGCTTGCCAGCATAGCACTAACACCAAAATCAGTAATCTTCACCTCTCCTTTGTGATTTACTAATAGATTAGATGGTTTAATGTCTCTATGTATTACGTGCCTTTCATTATGCAAGTAAACAAGACCTTGTAATACCTGGAATATGGACATGAATAATTAACCAGGAAATAGAAAATGACCTCAACTGTCGCCAGGACTAGATTCTGCCCATTTCAACAAGAAATAGAAATGTGGTCCAGTATACCTGCTTACAAACTACAGCAAGATATGGCTCCAGAATTGTTTTGACTTGTCTGATTACATCTACTAGAGAACCACGATCCATGTATTCTAACACAAGAGATATGACTCCATTATGATAGAAAGAGTGGTAGCAAACTACAACATGTGGACACTGGGATGCTTGGTTTATTTTCAGTTCCTGAACAATCTGTTTTCGAATATCCTCTTGTATATTCATCTGAATGACCTGCAATACAGAAGATGTTTTCCTATCATATAAAAGTTCAATTTACTGGGTTGAAAATGATTTTCAAACTATATGCTTTGTTTCAAAAGGAAATAGTTAACAACAGTGCAAGATCACAATGATAAACTGTTTCCTCGAAGATGTTAAAACAAATTTGAAATTTGGAATGGGGTCTTTAGCATTGATCCCTAGAACACATAGGTGACAGCATGCCTGGGCAAATATTCTAGATCACATTTCCAAAAGCCATTTTCAGAAAGGCTATCCAGAAGTTTATTTGCTGAAGAGAAGTGCAGCTGAGGAGAAAGCTTCAAACTAAAAATGCTGTCACTGTCATGTGAAGACCACTTAAAGAGCTGATAGTCTTAAATTTGATCATTGAAACAGCTGCCAAATCAAGATAACAAATATACTAAACAAAAACGCGCTGCACTTCTCCCAACTTTAGCTACTGGGAAACCACGGTAAGAATTTATTGTAATTTACATCTTGTAGGTAACTTGATGACAAGATATTACCCCCACCCCCCACAGTTTGACAGTTTACTAAATTACTAATTCTAAACAACTTGTGTTGTCTGAGCTTTACTGAAGTGCAACTTCATCTAATTATATTATACAAAAGAAAATCCATTTAATTATGGTACTTCCTCCATGTCCACGTATACTAAGACATTTACAACCATTTGTTAAAAGCAACTGGAAAGCCATTGTTGTGATTTCCTTTTTCAAGAATCCATGTTACAGAAAACTATGTTAACAAGAGATGAATTATATATACAATAACATGTCAAAAGAATAATCACACAGGCAAGTCTATCGATAATCACACAGGCAATTGAAATGTGCATGCAAGCCAACCTTTAAAGCATACAATTTTCCAGCCCATTTATGGCGAACAAGTTGTACTACACCGCCACTGCCTTTTCCAATTACTTTGATGGTCTCAAGGTCATCCAGTGAGAAGTCAAATTCGAGTTCCTTACCATCAGAAGGCTGTTTAAAAGAGGCAGATTGTAAGTCTGCAGATTAGATGCTTGAAGCAAATAAAAGATAAGGGTAATGAATCTAAGAATGATGCATACAGAATGATGGCTATAAAATACACAAAGAGGAAACAAGTAGAGAGAAACATAATCAGCATTCAACACCGTTCTTGATAGAAGGTATGTCTATTCTAGATTCTACAAAAACATGGAAGCTGGTTTTAAAATTCAACGAATTAGGCATAATTTATGCAAAACGAAATGGTATATATAATAGAATTAGAGACAAAAAATGGGAATATGAACAAATAGACTTACCCGCGATTCTTTTTCTTCAGAGATAAGCCGCAATCCTTTCTGGTTCAAGAGCAGATCCCCATCATGGAATGTGCCACTTGCAGTCCTGATAATTTGAAACGATAATCAATGAATTGCATAAATAGGGGGAAAAAAAAGAAAAGGAAAACGAACTTTTTGTGTCGGAAGAATAGAGCGATTCCGAACACTTCACTTTCTGAGAAGGGAAAAGTCTCAAGTTCAAATTCCAGAAATAGGGAATGTGAACGCAATTAGATTGGTTACCAAATCATCATAACAAAAATTAAATCTGAGCTATAGTAGACTAAAGGGTTGTTGAATCTTTTAATCCACATCCACTCTAGCACATTTTCGGAGCTAGCACCTCTATCAGCAACAACACAGAGCATAGATAGGGGAAGTGAAGTGACCCAAGAATTTGTAGAAATGAAAGAAAAAAAAATGGAAACTTTATAGATGAATTCGAGTGCTGAAGCAAAGAAAATCAAATGGGTCCGTAAACGCAAGGCAAAAAAAAAAATTAGGATAAAGTGGAATGGTATAAAAATTACAAGAAGGAGGTGATGGGGGTTTCTTGAGCTGGAACGGCGAGCTTGAGTTGCTTCAATGGCGTCTTAGTCTTCATCTTCCTTGCTTTGGTCGTTGTTCAGTGATTTCACAGCTTCGCTCCACAGTGAGAGAGAGAGAGAGAGAGAGAGAGAAAGAGAATGTGTATGTGTTTGGTTAAAGTGGCAGTAAGAAAGTAGGAATAAATTCAAACGACGGAGGCCGCGCAAATAATGCTATGTATTATTTTATAATTTATGTGTTTGTTTGTTTGGAAATAAATAGGTTTTATTATTATATTTGAGATTCATTTTACCGTTTCTCTTGAAAAGGGTAGGTCCATTTCAACCATTTTTCAAGCTTCGGGAGTAGGAACTCTCTGATTAGATGAAGATTGGATTAGTGGCTAAATAACATTTGATTTGGAATTTGGGACTGTGCAACCCAAAGTGAATCTCAACTTTTATTTTCATAAATAGGATGAGAACCATCTCACTCTTTTTTGCATATCTTCTTGCCTCTTGATTAAAAGGTGGCAAAGTTAGCTATGAGTCACGATTCTAATTCAATTTCTTCTATTTATAAAAGTAATTAAGTTATTTGACTCTATTATGTCTTATTATGACTATATTATTTAATATTTGATTATAATAAATAATATTTACATAAAATATAAATTTTAAATATTATAATATATTTATTGTAATAATTAATTAATCATAATTTTAAATTTAAAAAAAAATTCATAAGTCAAATCTTTTAAAAATTTTTTCTTTTTTATATTATTATTATTATTATTTTATTTTTTTATTTAATAATATTTTTCTCTTACTTTTTAATTTTTTATGAATTAAATTTAAAATTTCAATTCTTTTTTATCAGTCTAAATTAATCAATAATTATTATTGAACTTTTTTAAATAGAAAATACTAAATATTAAAAATATTAACAAATATTTGAATAAATTTTAAAATAAGTAATGAATATATAATTTTAAATTATATAAAATTAAAAATAATGATAATTTATTAAATATCTATTTTAAAATTATTATAAGTAATTTTTTATTTTTAATTAAATAGTATATTATAATTTTTAAATAATATATCATTATTTTTAAATTTTATTTTTTTAAAATTTTTTTCATATATTACACGAGTGTTATGCTAGTTAGAATTAAAAAAGAAAATTTATCTAATATAAAAAAGTGAGCTAATTCAATTTGATTTTGTTGTTTAACTTTGGTGAATATTAGTCAAAGTTTTATGATTTTTTTTTTAATTTCTCATGAATCACTTTATTTAAGCTGTCAGATTATTTAAAATGAGTTGAATTTATATATTTTCGATCTTAAAAGTAAATTAACTCAACCTAATTCAATTTGTTCTTAATATAAGTGAGTTGAGTTAACTCCCTTTCTTAGTTATAGATAATCAGTGTTATATATATATATATATATATATATATATATATTGGGTTTACATGTTATGTATATATATATTTTTGGTTCTTCATGTAATATTTAAAATGAAATTTTTCTTTTTGTTCGTAAAATGAAGTTTGAATTGTTTGACAAGAGACAAAATTTGAGCTGCACTAAGTAGAGCCCACAAGAGAAGTAGAATCCACCAGAATTGGACTCACAGTTTTGTCTCTTTTTGTATAGAGCCGTTTGGGCTCTGTAGCAAGTGTGCAGAAACTTAAGAGGTGCCAGCTCCCCCATCACCCACCTAGCCTGGCAAGGTGGGTATAGCAACTGACCCCCGCCAAGAGGCCCAAGACTATAAATGATCTCAACGGGGCCAACTTCATCCGGGTTATCATTTGGTCCATACACAAATCTGGCTTTCGGCCTTTCTTTGATTGCAGAATTGGGCTTTTCATGGGCTACAGACCATTTGCCAAACATAATAACTAATACAAATGACCGCTCATTGACCAAAAAAAGAATGAACTCTATTTTGCTGACCAAAAACAAATTGAACTCTATTTTTCGTTTAACAAAAAAATATATTTTATTTAAATCTAACTTTGTTTAAAAGAATGTCGGTCAGTCAATCCTCCTTTTATTATAAAATTATAATATTAATACTAACATAGGTTGATTCAAGTGAAAGTAGTTTGATTCTCTTAAATATTATGTTAGGAGTTCGATTTCTGGTGGATGTGAATGAAACATACACTGTTAATAAGTCTCTCTCACGTAAGGGACATGGCTGAATATTTAGATATTAGTCATTTATCTTTCGGGTAATTGAATACTCTGGGTGCGTCAAAAAAAATTATAATATTAATATAATTTGTGATTATCAATTTAATGAATAATAATAACTTTAATAGAATTAACACATTTAAATTTTTTGTTTTAACAGTAATTATTTTCATAAAAATTTATTACTAATTTTTTTTTTAAATAAAAAAGTCTCTATTATAGTGAACAAGTAAACACGAGGAAAGACAACATGTTATATATTGCAACTGGCACTCAACAATAATTTTCAAAAAAATATTGCAGCATATTTTGTCTTTGACGTTAATTTAGCATTGAACAGCTCAGCGAGGACAAAAAGGAGTAGGGCCTTCCTGTAAATTATTGTTTCACAAAATGGAGGTATGTTTGACATATTGTATATGATATGGTTGAATGATATAAGATTTGATAGTATAAGATCTGATAATATAATAAAAGATAGTATAAGACTTGATAATATCAAATTTAATTGTAGCAGAAGAATATAAAAATGAGAATTATGGTTGATTTGAAATTAAAATATTATATTTTTATTTAATTTGATATAAAATAATCTTATCAGATCTTATTAGGCCACCTAAAATTTGATTAGTTTATTTTATAATCATTGAACAAAAATAAATAAATTAAATAATTTTATCATATTAAATATCACACTAAATATATAATAAAAATAATTATATAATATAAATTTATGCTATCAAGTCATATATTATGTACCAATCGCTTCAAATCGCAATTGTTGCCCACATCTACCTCTTAGATCCCATGCCACGGTTACTACATCTTTGATCATTATAGGACATTCTTGAGAAGGTTTGCGCCATCCACAGTCAAACACATTTACTACAGCAAGATTAATACTTTAATGCACAATTAATTAGTAGGTACGGCAATTTCATGGATGTAGATCATATTAGTAATTAACAATTAGCCACCACGGAATGTTTACCCAATAAAAGAATGTCTATTCAACCACACCAATAACTCAATTGTCTGTATTTCATATTCTATAGAAAAAGAGAGATAACTAATCTAAATAACTAAATGTAATTTACATATTATCTAAAAAAAACCAGACCCCAATTCATTTACGCAGATTTTTAAAATTTTAATATGTATTTAAATTAATTGTAAAAAAATTATTTTAATAATATATTATATGTACATTCTATAAAAAAAATCGATTATAATAAAATTAATTTTATATTTAGATATGTTAATTAAAAAGTAATTTTAAAATAATATTTTTTTTTTGATTATATAAAAAATTACTTATATATAAAAAATTATTAAAAATGTATGAAATAATTTATTTAAATTAATATAATATTTAATAAATGAGTGAATATAATAAATTTAAGTTAAGTATTAAAATAATCAAATAAATTATAATTAATTTAAAATACTAAAAAAAAACTTAAAAAAATAAGTTATTTTTAATGTATCTAAAATAATCAAATATTATAATTTATTTCATATCATTAATATTAAACATGAATTAAAAATGAATTTATTTTTCACAAAAATTAAGTATTTTCAAGCACGTCATGAAGAAAAAAAATATTCTTTATATGATAATATTATTAACCGTTGAATGAATTAGTACCGCATACATGATAATATGATGGGATAGTGGGAAACAGAACAAACATGCCAAGCTCCGGATTCGAGAAACATGTATAAGCCGGAATTCAGAAATAAATTTGAAGTCCGGTGATGCTTTTATGCTGACACCCTGACCTGACCTTGAAGCCGAGTCAGTGTTGTGGTCGTGGTCACGGTTGTAACTTGTATGTAACTTGAATCGAGAACTGGAATGCCGTTGCTTTGTGTTCTGCAAAGTGCAAGCAAACAAAACAAGCTATAATTAATGAGCTTGTAGCCTCTCTGTCTAACTCCCTGACCCACTCATACAAAGGCACTTCACTGCACTCTAGAGGCCGTTACTTTCTGAAGCTTGAAGCTTTGCAAACTTGAAGAGGAAGAAGAAGAACTACAACAACAAGTGAAGTGGCTTCACTTTCTGAGCATTCACAGATAAGGAGAGAGAAATGGCCTGGGGGTTTAGGCTCATCTTTGCTGCTTCCCTCTTGCTTGTGCTTCTGGGTTTGTGCTTATTACTTCCTTCCTTCCTTCCATTTCATCTTTCTATCTCGTCTTAGCCCTTGTCCTTGTTTGTCTGCTACTTTTGTTTCTTTTTTTATTCTAGCTAGTGTATAAGTACATTTTGTTTTCTGTTTCTTGGTTCTTAGTTGTTATGTGTTGGGAGCGATTCCTCTATGTTACCTGAATCAGATCACCATTTCCTCAGAGCTCTTACCTCTGTACTTTTTTTTTTTCCTTTTTTTTTTTGACTCTGATAGTAGCTTAATCTAACTTTGCTTGAAAGAATGTCGGTGCTCCCCCTTCTATTTAAGTGCACTGTTGCTGCCAGATTTTGCGATGCCATTTTTCTTTTGAAGCTTAATTTTATATTTCAGAAAAAAAAAATTTAGACTTCAGTGGTTCTCTCTTTTGTAGAGAATTCCTTGTTTGGTGGTCTGCAATTTAAATGGCAGTGCTATTATATTTCTGCATGCAGTTGGTGGATTATCTATGAAATGAACAACTATACTGGAATGATTTACTTTGTAATTCCCAAACCTACTGTTATTAGGCCATGAACAACTAAATATATCTTTTTATAGGGTGCAGTATCACAATGTCCTTTGTTTCCATGGTTAGACTGTGAGCCTTCACCAGGCGTCCCCATCAGATGGCTCTTTAGCTCTGTTTTAATTCTTTTGATATCCCCAGGGTTCAAAACTGTTGGTATGATATGAACTATTTGGAAGCTGTTTGAGAGGTTGGTGAGGTGTACCTCTCTATGAAGCATTGGATTTGAGGGAGTCCTATATTTAAACAAACTGTGGAAGGATATGGAGGACTGAATACTTTTAACTTAAAGATAGGTCGAGGTCCAACGTTCTAAATTGGAGTGTAGTCACATCAGATGGAGTATGAAGTATTGGATTTGAGGGAGTCCTATATTTAAACAAACTGTGGAAGGATATGGAGGACTGAATACTTTTAACTTAAAGATAGGTCGAGGTCCAACGTTCTAATTGGAGTGTAGTCACATCAGATGGAATATGATCTTAGTAGAGTTCTTCCTAGACATCAATCCCTTGCAGTGGCTGGGGTAGTCAGTTTCTTTTCGATGTGTTGTACTCATGTGTTGAGCTAACCAACCACTTAAATTAATAATTGATTGCTTTAATTTGCAGATAGATCTATTAGAGCTAGCATTTTCTGTCTCTCTCATGCACGCAGACAAAATTGGTTGTCTCTGTAATTCTTATTTTTATTTGATCTTATGAAATTCTGTCAGATTGTTGTTCTGGGAGTTTTATTGGGGTCTGCTATGGAAGAAATGCTGATGACCTCCCTACACCTGATAAGGTAGCACAGCTGGTTCAACTTCATAAAATCAAAATATGTTAGGATCTATGATTCTAATATACAGGTTCTGAAGGCCTTTGCAAACACTGGAGTTGAACTCATGATTGGGATTCCAAATTTAGATCTGCTGCCATTCTCCCAGTTCCAATCTAATGCAGACACTTGGCTGAGAAACAGCATCCTTCCTTACTATCCAGCCACTAAGATCACATACATAACTGTTGGTGCAGAAGTCACAGAAAGTCCCCACAATGCCTCTGCATTTGTAGTACCTGCCATGAACAATGTCCTTACAGCACTCAAGAAAGCTGGCCTGCATAAAAAGATCAAAGTTTCCAGTACCCATTCCCTTGGGATTCTGTCCCGATCTTTCCCACCTTCTGCTGGGGCTTTCAATAGCAGCCATGCATATTTCCTGAAGCCATTGCTAGAATTTCTTGTCGAGAATCAGTCACCTTTTATGATTGATATATATCCTTATTATGCTTACCGAGATTCTCCAAATAAAGTGTCCTTGGACTATGCCCTCTTTGAGTCATCCTCTGAAGTTATTGATCCAAACACTGGTTTGCTGTACACAAACATGTTTGATGCCCAGGTTGATGCTATTTATTTTGCACTGATGGCCCTAAATTTCAAAACAATTAAGGTCATGGTCACTGAAACAGGCTGGCCTTCCAAAGGGTCACCTAAGGAGACAGCTGCAACTCCTGATAATGCACAAACATATAATACCAATCTGATAAGGCATGTTATCAATGACACTGGTACTCCTGCAAAGCCCGGAGAAGAGCTAGATGTCTACATTTTCTCGTTATTTAATGAAAATAGAAAGCCTGGTTTAGAATCTGAGAGGAACTGGGGACTATTTTATCCAGACCAGACAAGTGTCTATAACCTAGATGTCACTGGAAGAGGTGCTGTTGATATGACTATAGAGGCAAATGTAACCGGATCAAATGGAACAACTTGGTGCATTGCTTCAAGTAAGGCCTCACAAATTGACTTGCAGAATGCCTTAGATTGGGCTTGTGGTCCTGGCAATGTGGACTGTACTGCTATCCAGCCTAGCCAGCCTTGTTTTGAGCCAGATAACCTAGCCTCACATGCATCTTACGCTTTTAATAGCTATTACCAGCAAAATGGGGCTTCTGATGTTGCTTGTAGTTTTGGAGGGACAGGTGTAAAAGTTGATAAGGATCCGAGTATGTTTATTACAACCCATGAACAGTTCTGCTTTTCTTTTTTCTCTGTTTTTGTCATATACTATTAATACTAATTTTCTTTGAAACTATTGCATTTGCATACTTATTTTTACACCTATGAGGGCATGCATACAGTGTTTTGTGTCTCTGGTTGTGAACTGAAAGAGCTAGTCAAATTGAAAAACACAATAGTAACTGAAAATGGTATAAGTAGTATAAAGCACTTTACGTTTTAATTTGGTTGCGTCCAACTCTGCAGCATGGTCCATAATGCTTGGATGCTGTTCTAGTTGTTTACTAAAACATCCACCTCATGATATCTCTGAGCATGCTAAATATGTTTTTAAGAAAGCTGGTCAAAATGAAAACGACAGTACATTGTTGTGTTTTGTGTATGTTTGCGTCTAAGTCTCACAAAGAATGCAGAGATTGGAAGTTTCTTGATATTATTGTCTGTCGAACTGGCTGTTGTCATAGTTGTTCATTGAATTATCCATGTTGCTGAAAGTTGTTCATTAAATTTTCTGTCATCCTCGCCTTCTTCTGTGTTCTTACCCAAGTGTTGCTATTACTGTTGATTGTTTTGGTCACTGAACAACTATTTGTTTTCCAATTCTGCAGCCTATGACCACTGCATTTACATGAGAGTTGGGTAAGTTCAGTGCTTGAGATGATATTTTGTTTCATTTTATTTTTGATGACCTTAAATAATGTGTAGTTATTATTCAGACTCGAAATATGACGGTTTGGTCTTCTTCCAATGTGTTTATGCAGAAATAACAAAACCGTGGCACGTAATACAACAGCAATATCTTCAACCCCATCCTCCTCACAGAAAGTAGTCTCCTCATCGTTTTCCACTTTTCTTCTTTTAACCTTTCTCTTTCTCATATTGATATTGAACGATCTTGACAAGCTTGATTGTTGAAAGCGCAGCATGATTTTGCCATGTTGAGATGTATGCTGCTTTCGACATGCCAGGAAGGTAATGGTTTGAGCAGCTTTCTTATTATGCATCAGAAAAATGTAAACTTCTTTGTTGCCGTGTAAGAAAAAGTTTAACTGCTGTAGAGCAATCTTACTCCTAATTTTGTATGCCAAGTGATGGGCCAAACCAGCGAGAGAACTGACTTCTCCGTGAATTATTTAATTTTGTAATTGCACATAGGGTTTCTGCAGCTTTTCGTTGTGGGAAACTAGGTCTACTATTGTGGTTTGATCTTCTTTAAACCTGTCAAATTGGGCCTGACTCATTGGACCTGTCCTTTTCGCGAAAGGCCTGGTCCGTTTTGACAGGGCTCTGCAATGTTTCAGCTCCATTGCTGCTCAATTTAGGATTGGTGTTGGGTCAAAGGGGAAATCACCTTCGAATGGGTATTTTAGAGTCCCTTGTCACGCACCCCAACTGAAACGGTTTAAATTAGCCTAGTTTAGTGTTGAGCGAATGCTGAATTCTGTCGTTGTATGTCTTTTCTAGGTTAACTTACAAAAGAATTGTGGGTTTTGACAAAGAAAAAAGATTAAGCTCCCTTCTCTTTATTTCTTTTCGTAAGTGTAAAGTTATGGGACTGAGTCACTGACAGTACCTAATCAAACTAGAGATGCAGGGAATGGTATCAAGCTAGTGGTCGCCCATTCTTAAGGTTGTTGACTACAATGATAGCTATTTAACAACTTGATGCTCCTATAGCAAATTTCGAGAAATCACTATAATTCTAAATACTAGCTCGTGTTTGAAAAAAATTATTTTTATAAATTTTTTTAAAAAAATTTTAATAAAATTTTAATTATAAATTTTGTTGATCACTTAATGTTATGAAAGAGAATACAGTATAATTTATTTTCTTTTCTTATATTTTTCTTAGATAAAACCATCTCCCACGTAAATTATACTCTTCTCTAAAACGCAACCGTTCTAGACAGTCATGAACTTGTTTTCGTTCAGATAAATCTTAAGGAAATATTGTGTCAAGGAGCTAAGCTTGTACTAACGAGTCAAGATCATGCTTTGAACAAGAAGGAACTTCCACTGCAAGCTCATATTTGGAAACAAGTCAACTTCTACAATGCTCAGGCACATCATCAATATTGCAATTACTGGGTTTGCAACAAGTTCACTTAGATAGGTTATCGTGATACCAGCTCTCTTCTAGAACTGTGATGATATCAGGGAATCCAACAGCACGGACACAGTAGAACATTACTGATGACCTGGCAGACAAGACAACGTCTGCCAGGTAGAAAAACAAGAGGCTACTCTAATCTTTCAGTAAACCATAAGACAATAATTTATATTGGAAAGAAAAAAAAAGGGGGGAATGGGAAGTATAATCATGAAGGCTTTCAGCCAGATAAATAAGAATATGCAAAGTTTTTATAAAGTTATGCCAATTATTATACCACAGCATCAAAACCATTGTAATGTATACAAGTACCCGCGAAAAAAGTACAACAACAAAGATTATAGTCTTCATCACTTCTCAAGCACCAAACACTTCTTTGCTACACGCAGATCCCATGACTTTTGATACCCATAATATTATTACACTGCAATCAAGCATTCCCATGGCAGGTCGACGCAAAGCCTTGTATGGAAGCCAATCAAATAAGCACGATGACAAGACATACCAAGAGGATTAGAGACCCTGATCAATGAGATAATCACCAAGCCTTTCAACTATCATGTTGCACTGACCCGGAGTCATTGGTTCATCATAAATGCCAATGATCAAGGCCTGATTGGTCTTCTTAACAGTAACACCACCAGGACCCTGGATAATGGGGAAAAAGGCTGAGATTATAACTATAGTGGCGAAAACCAGTACTAAGGCAATATCTGCACAGGATATTGAGCAAACAACAAACCAATATATGTTCATGTTTCCCCATTCAATCCAGAATTTGAAAAAGAGTTATCAAGCTTCGAATTTAAGGTAACACTCGATGTCAGACAATCCTCACACAGCATTTAATTGTTGAATGGAGGTATGCACAAAGTTGTCTGTGTACATCAGTGTGCATTTATATATAATTTGATTGATATGCAATCCAAAGACACATGGACATAGCATAAGTTTTCCATAAGATAGATTGCAAATATAAGTGACGGTTTAGAAAAAATATATGCTTTGAGTATAATATATGATTGCATAATCAAATTCCTGCAGTATGCTTATAATATCGTGTTACTCTCACTTTAAAAAACATCAACTGTAAAATTTTGACGAGTGTATTGATGTTGATAAGCTTGCGATTCATTTTACAGTTTATTGCACGATGATTCTAATACTAAACTACAAAATCCAACAGTCTAAAATATAGGAATATATATTTTCTGAAATAATTAAACTACTCTATTAGTACATATATATATATATATATCCTAGATCATTACATTATGTTTGAATTTATGCAATAAAAAATTCAAGCTATGATTAGAAACAGTTCTTACCTTCTTCCCGCGAATGACAGCTCCCGGCTCACCTTGGATCACCATATATTTTGTGCCACCGAGATACAAGCCAGTTGGAGCAAGAGATCCAGGCTCGGCAAAGTCATTCATGATAGCAGTTATTTCCTCGGGCTTGAACTAAACAAACATTGATGCAATCAACAAGAATGGATCAACTAAAATGAAAACAGATCTGTTGGCGTTGAAGTATATGACAGCATTCGATGCATGTTATGAACCAAACACAGTTCAAAATGCAAACAACACAAAATATTCAGTTTCTTTTGGTAAACTGGGACTCGTTACCAGGACTTGGACATACCATCTCTACCTAAACCCCCCACCTACAACAACCACCTGAGCGAAGCCCATTGGCAAACAAAATGCTCATGTAGATTCAGACCATAAGCATACGTGTCAACAGCAAATATGATTGATCTTCTCAGAAAGAATGCATCCATCTGCTAATCATGCATTCCAAGTCATTTGTTATTAATTTCTTTTCAGAATGTCGCATCTTCACAAACATGCCCAAGTCTGGAACTTTTTACCATGGCGGTGCTTCCCCATAACAACATTAATGACTCTAAGCTTAATTTACAGCCCAAGTGCGCATAAATTGTCAAACCTTGGACCTTGCCTAGGAAGATAAACAATTGTCCCCAATTCCCCAAATTAAAGCATCAATATTATGGCCTATGCATATTTAAATCTGATAAATCGAATTTTTTTTAAAAAAGTTAAAATAAAAAAGCGGAACCCAATGAATCTGGGAAAAATTATGCTAGAACACACAACAACTATTCACAACAAAAAAAAAAACTGAAGCAGCAGACAAACGCATCAATAATCCAGTTTCGATCATTCACAAATTAACCGATCCGATAAGATGACACAAAAAGAACTACACTTTCCGAAAGCAACAGAGGGGAGAAACGAAATTAGGGGTAGATAATAAGAGAAGTGAGTGAAACCTGAGGGAAAGAGGAGCTCTGTGCCCAAACGCTGCCGTCTTGGCCGAGGATAGCTGCAGAGGTGAGCTGATTACCTTCGATGTCGCACAAAAGGTGCTCATCGACGTAGGTTTGCCACGACATCTTGCTGTGAAGGGGTGATTAAGGATTTTGTCGGAGATGGACTTGGATTTTCTGGGAAAATTGGGGAGTGTTTGCTTGCGGAGAAAATGGGAGGAACTCTGAACTCAGGTCTGAGCAGTAGCGTTGAAGCCACGGAGATATAAAGCAACAAAATGATGGTGTCTGGACGTTAAATTACCGGAACACCCTTCCAATTACCCTATTTTCGCTCAGATAGGGATAAATCATAAAAAGAAAAAAAGATATATTATTATTATTGTTATTATTATCCAATTTTAATATTCGTTGTCATTTTCTTGCAGAGCTTCACTCACCTTACCGTCACTTTTTTTTTTTAAAATTAAAATATTTTCTTTTTTTAATTATTATTATTAATATTTTTTCCAATTTAAATATTCGTTGTCATTTTTTTTTGCAGAGCTTCGCTTACCTCACCGTCACTTTAAAAAAAAAATCTGTTTTTTTTCATTTCTTTTCTTTTAAAACAATAATATCAAGATTTTATTATTTACAATATTTATCATTATAATTATTAGTTTAGCATATATGTATCTAAAATATTCTAAATACATTAAATTAATTAGGTTACCATGTACGTATCTAAAAGATTCTAGGTACATTAAATTAAATTAGTTACGATAATTATTAATTATTGATTTAGGGTGTATTTAAATAGATGTTTGTTTCATTTAAATGAGATTTTTAAAATTTAAATAAATTTTTATTTATTTTTTATTTTATTTATTTTAATGTTTATATTATTTTTTTAATGTGATTCTAATTCTAAAAGGTTGTTTAAGTTGAAAAGTTAAACATAATTTTTTTAAATATAAATTATTTTATTTAAATTTATTTTAATTAAAATTAAATTTATAAAATCAAAGATATTCAAAATTAAATTTATAAAATTTAATTTAAACACACACTTAAAGAATATGAATATTCACATAGACACCAAATATAATCTAAATAATCAATTACTCACGTAATTCTAAGTTAAAGTGATAATTAAATAAAATTTTATTTTAAATGATAATTTTAAAATTTAGACATATAATATTACAAATAAAATTATTTAAAGTCGTAATTTAGTTCTACTACAATCAACTAATTTCACTTGAGCATCAATTTAAATTAAATTTTGTCTGACAATTTTAAGCATGTATTCTTTATATTGATATGATGTACGTATTTAGTAAAATCAATTTTTTTATATATGTTAAAAGTTTAAACTTAAATAATCAAAATAAAAGACACATTTTTTTAACCTCTAACTCATCCGATTGGTTCTATATTTAACAACCCATTCGGTTTAAGATTTTAGGTGATATTAAATCCGATGCCTGTGAATTATATGTATTTAACATAGACATGACCTTATTAAAATTTTAAGAGTCATAATAAATTATTTAACATAAATATGATGTTTTTGTTTTTTGTGTCAAACTATTCTTTTTATTTTTTTTTATGCACAAATAAGAATTTTACAAAAGAATACACAGAACCAAGACTCTCATATACATAATTAAATTGGCAAAATACGAGACTTCTAATATGCTTAGCCAATAAGACAACTTCCACTCACCTTTAACTTTTATTTAAAAAAAAGACAAAATAAACTTCACAAGAAAATTCACGCATTAATACGGTTCACATAAATTACACAAGAATAATTTTATATTTTTAAATAATTAATTTAATAATTTTATTAATTATTAAATAAAAAAATTCTGAATGTATTTTAAGTTTTTAAAGCAATAAATATTTTTATTTTTTATTTAATATTTTTTTATTAAATACTAACATCTTGATAAATACGAAAGTCTCTCAGTTCACACTTTTTAATTTTTGCTTATACATTTATATATAAATGGATTAATTTATAATTTTATTATAATTATAAATTAATTATGCAAATAAAAATAATTTTGTGAAAAAGTAATATATGTTTAAAGATAGTTATAATACTGTAAATTAATATAAAAAAATAACTCCTTATATATAAAAGTAATTGTAACTATAACATGTAGTTATAAAAGAATATGTCTTTATTTATAATTTTACTCTTTCTTTTATTTCTATTTTATTAATTATCAATGGGTTATTTTAGAAACTGAAAATTTGATATTAAAGAAAAAAATTTTCTTCATAAAAATATATAATATAAATATAAATTAAAAAAATTATTAAGGAGATTGTTAAAAAAGATATAACATTACTTTTTATATGAAAAAAGATAGATACAAATATTGTTCTGAACATTTGCTTTCTTACATGACCTAATGAAAACAGCATATGCATTCAATATTTAATACTATCATTTTATTAGGTTAGACTTCTATTCATAAACAGTTCTATAAACACTGCGTTAAAGAGTTCCACAAGAAAAAAAAAATGAAAATATGAAAACAGATTAGAAGGGCACAAAACAGATACATTGATCACCCATGGATGTATAAGCCCCTAGTTGCAGCTTTGCGTTCTAAAAATAAGAAATACCTGGTTCATACACCAGAAATCTCAAATTGCAATTTACAACAGGAACGTGTTCCCACTATGTTTTTTGTTTAAAAAATGTTACATATAAATCTTATAGTTCTTTTCATATATATATCTTGAATGATAATAAAAAAAAATTTAATTTCTTTTCATCTTTCATTTTTCTCTCTCTTCTTTTTTATTATAAAAAATAAGTTTTATTATAAAAAATAAGTGTATGAAAAGGTACTATAAAAGATAAGTGTACGTAAAGATATATGATTGAGATATAAAAATAGAATAGTTGTTTTGGTTATATGGACTTTGAAATATTTCCTTCCAACCGTTAGTTCTCTTTTTTAAAAAGCAAACGATAAAATCCCAATTCTCACAATAAATTTGATGTATTTATTGCGTTCTTTTGGCGTTCAAAGTTTAGTTCTCATCTGTCACATGAGATGCTGATTTACCATCAACTTAAACTTAAGCAATAAGAAAAGGCAAAAGGTCCTGATAATTCATCAAGGTGGGGAGAATTTTAGCGGGCGTGTGAGAAGCGCAGGGAGCGCACATTGACAGTAGAAGAGTACACGAGTTAAAGAAAATATAATGGTAATGAAATTTAAACATTCCAACAACAGACAACCGTCTAATTCTCACATCGTTATTGTCTGCAACAACTCCCAATTTAGGGTTGCAATGTAGAAGATACAGACCAAAATTGAAAATAACAAAGTATGGTACCCCAAAAAACAAATGTTCAAATCTTGATAGGAACAGGTCTACAGACCCTGATCGATGAGGTAATCACCCAACCTCTCAACAACCATGTTGCATTGTCCAGGAGTCACAGGTTCCTCATAGATGCCAAAAACTAGAGCTTGACCAGTTTTCTTTATGGTGATACCTCCAGATCCCTACCCAACAAGCACAGAAGTCAGAAGTCAGTTCCCTTAAAAAGATAAAGGAGAATGCCATGTACCTGAAATAGTTAGTGAGAACGGGAGGCAGAATGGGTTGATATGTTTAATGACTCTTGGATGAATGAGTGGTTTCAATACTTTGTTTTATCTAATTAACAATCAGCCTTCGATGCTGGCTAAATTCTAGCTATGTAACAGTACTAAAAAATAAAACAAAGCAAACACAGGAAAGCTAGTCATCCAGATTAGGTACAAACTACCTAGCTGGATGTCAGAACCCTCAAAGTATATTAGATTTTTACAACAGAAACTTAACTCACAATGTGAAGAATTTCAAGGTAAATCAGGAAAATAGTACAGATATACAAGTAAAACAGCTAATCTTGGTTACTATGATAATGTAGGTATTGCCTCGTCCAACTGCATCTTTGTCCTTTTCATATAATTGGTAAGAACACAGGAAAAAAGCAATATATGTGTGAGAAAGATGCTGAAATCATCGACAAATGCAACTGTCTTCATGAAGAGGTAACAATAGACACTAGTGAAAAAAAGGATGTCTGCCGCTGTGGTAACTGAGTTCTCTAGGTGGTTATTGACTGCTAGTTGGCATAACTGCAGAAAGAAACTTTGTATTTACTGTTCACAAACTATTCTTGGAGCTTTGGAGGAGGGGTAGAAGGAAAAGAGAGGCATCGACCTTCATGAGATCACATGGAAGAACAACTATCAACAGAATGCAACCAGATCGACCAACAAACATGAACATATTTCAGAATGCACTTAACTAAGTACCGGTTTATAAAATCAATCACCCGAGAAGAATTGCCTTTGCAAAACAAAAATAGAAAACATCAAAACAGTGATCAGCTAAAAGCGAACTACAGTAAGAAGTATAAACACTAGAACTGGCGTAAGATTGATTACTTTCGGTATGACATGTTACCTTCTTCCCACGGATGACAGCTCCTGGCTCTCCCTGGATTACCATGTATTTGGTGCCCCCAAGGTGCAGGCCAGTAGGAGCAAGATGGCCTGGTTCGTCGAAATCTTTCATGATATCAGTGATCTCCTGAGGGTTAAACTGAAAAGAAGTATAAAATGGATCAGAACTTCAAATCTTAATTGTCACGTAAAAGTAATATGCAACTTTCAAATAAGACAAGCATGTAGTATCCAGCGTGCATTGGCGAATGTTTTCATAGTATCAACTCAATCTCACACTCATTCAGAAGAAATTGGATTCCACACGAACAAACAGGTTCTAAACATTATTTTGTCTCAAACACAGCAACATCGGGCGAGTGCAGTTCAAGATTTCTTGTTATAAAACAAAGCACGCAAGATTGCTGACACGTGAAATGACCATTCCAAACACGATTGCATATATAAATCGGAAATCAAACGAATCAAAGCTAACATGCAATTTCTCAGAAGCATAAGATGAATCTTGACATCTTCATCGGCATTCGCAGAATGATCTGAGCGAGCCACGTGACTTAAGAATAGCATCATAATGGTGAATCGAGAAGATAGATGAATCTTAACATGCAATTTTTTTGGTAATGAAGGGAAGAGAAATCCAAATCAAAGCAAGCAGAAAATTACGATGATAGCAGATCCACGGATCCTGTCACACGAAGAACCAAACGGATTGAAGCGTATCACGAGAGAGCAGAATGCAACCTCATTGTGATCACGGATCAAGGATCGGTGATCGGCTTCAGAATGAGCAGATCAAAGCATGAAAACGAATGCATAAAAGAGAGAGAAAGAGCATGCAAGCAGAGGGCGGATGGGATCAAATGAAATCAAATGAAAGAAGAGAAGGGATCGATGGCAACGGCAATGGCAATGAAGGTTACCTGACGGAAGGAAGAGCTCTGGGCCCAGACGGAGCCATCGTGGCCGATGATGGCAGAGGCGGAGAGGTGTTGGCCAGAGCCATCGATATCGCACATCAAATGTTCATCGACGTAAGTTTGCCACGACATTTTCTTATCTCTCTCTCTCTCACTCGCTCCTTTGTTCAACTTCTTTTCTTTCTTGTGCTCCTTTTCCTTTGTGTTACGTTTCGCTTGTGAGCTTGCAATGCTTGTTTTTAAATATAATACAAGGAAGAGCTTCCAAGTTTGACGATGACCGTCCCTTTTGCCCCATTCAATTTCTACCATTCATGTTCCCCTCAATTTTAGGACCCGTCTCTCTATTTTCCTATTTCCTCCTTTCCTCATATAGATTGGAGATGGTCCATGGATACAATGGTTGAGGTTCAACTCTCATCAGTTTTCTATTTTTTATCTATTAAATAAATAATTATAATGTTATTTAAAACAATATATATTTTTTAAGATAATTAATTTATAAAAGAGTAATTTTTTTTAAGAATTGAAGCCTACAAAATAATTATATTGTTTATATTATGTAGCCAAGTGTCAAATTATTTACATACAGGCTGATGAATGAAATTACACATTGTTTACATGACTAGAGGTAAGAGGTCGCGCTACTTATGGCATGGCAAATATGAACAAACGAAGAAGTTTTTTGTGTAGAACACATACCAAAAAAAATTAATCACAAAATATCAATGAATTAATGATTCAATTAATAAATTTTGACACCTAACAACATTTTAAAATTAATTATAATCTTTTTAAATAAATATAAGATAATTTTATATAAATTTTTATAATAAAAAAATCCAAAAAAGAATGATTTATTCAAAACTTAAACAATATGTACTATCCGATCAAACACTGTTCCATTTTCTTGCATGAGGGATTAGAAAATGCATGGGATATGGATTCTCATGCAACTAATAGGAACATGTTTGATAACCAAATAATTTTAGAAAACAAATGCTTTTTTTAAAAAAATTCTGTCAATAAAATTTTAATTATAAGTTATTTTAAATATAAAATAAATTAACACAAACACGTTAATTCTGTATTGCATATGCAAATCACGGGGACTAGCTTTCATACTGATAACAAAAGACTACATATCTCGAAAGTTGATAAAAAAAAGAGATATGATTTCGAGATGAACATTTGACAATTTAACTAAATTCAAAAAACTATTTTCTAGCCCTTACAATTAAAAGATCCCACGAGAACCCATTGAAAATAATATGACTGCCTCCAAAAGTAGTCTGCTAGCAATGAACTGGGAAGGTTCATACACTGATCCCATCTTAGCTACATTTGTCAGTGGTGTCAAGTCATCAACCAACAGGGCCAGAAGAAACAACTAGTCAGGAAAATCCACTCCCTTTGATCAATTTATATCTATCCACTGAGTCGATAGGATCTTCCCCTGAAAGCCACCCCCGAACTCCTCTCTTGCTGAGCGCTATTAACAGGTTGGCCTCGGCTCATTGATTGCACTTGCACTCCTATTCCCCATCTTGCAACCAATTTATGTCTGGAAATTAACAGTTAAGAAAACAAAAAAAAATAGCTTCCAGCTTTTGATCAATTTTCTTGTTCTTGGAAGTTAGCAATCATTCAACGAAGATAAAAGAATAAATAATCATTTAACCACATTGGGTTAAACCTTTTTATGCAAAGACAATCTAAATGCATATACTCAACAACTTAAGAACAGAAGAAAATAAGGATACACCCACATTGGAGTCTTCAAAATGTTATTTCCACTTGCAAGTGGATGCAAAACTGTCAAGAAGTAGTATAGATGTCCTGCGACGATACCCAGCAGACTGGGCATAAGAGGTGAACCAAAAATGACATCCAAAGCAAGCATCGCCCATGGAAGATAGAAGGCCTGAAAACGAATTTAAGGATGTGGTTCCTATCAGACACTGATAGATCTGTTTCATAAAGCTCATATAACAGATGGAATAAAAGTAGTTTTTTCCTGCTCACATATGACAGAACATACCTTAAGTGTAACAAGTCCATATATGTTGATTTGGGCAGTAGGAAATTCTCTACTCCAGACGTAAAGGAGCATAGAAACAAGTGATATCCCCAAGAATGGGGACCAAAAAATGGGGATGGCAGATAAAACCTAGAATCCAGGAGATAAGATGCAGAAAGCAAAAGGAACTGATGTTAGGATACGAAGTATATAATGAGATTAGAAGGGAAAGCAACTAGGGATTTTGTGCACTTTTAACAACAATTAAACACATGATTTTATAATCAGGACTTTGTTTCACTAAAATTAACTTTTTTCTAAAATGTTTTCTGAACTTGTCTAATGCCTTTCTCCACTCAAAGAAGTTGTTTGGGGCAACAGGTAGAATCCTTCATTGCACTTCCCATCCTACCTCAACCAGTATGATAACTTATTCTCCCATACATCTCCCATCTCATGTCAAATTTTCAATTTCTAACCATCTTTCACTTATCACTGGTCATTTCTGCCAATCAATAACAGTAATTCCTTACTTGTTAAAGCCTCACCACACATAGTTCATTTTGTCATCCTCATAGCCCTCATCATCTATCAACTTTTTCAAAGGATGTCATCCGACCTCTGTTTTTGAAAATTTTCTTACTAACTTATGCAAAATCTGACGACTAAAAAAGATTCAATAAATTATCACTTATGCACTAAATATTTTCCGTGATTATATGCTAGTATTCTTTTGAGACATATGGGGCATACTTTTGAAGAAAGAATGGCTAAAATAAGGAAGACGTATAAAAACAATAAATTCAGGTCAAGCATAGTTTGTCATCTTAATTCAATATACCAGAGGCAGTAGAATAGCTTCTACAAAAATAATAATGCTACCATCTTGAAGACAAAATATCATTAAAATAAACATAAGATGAAAAAGATATACAGAGATGATCTCACACACCAATAGAGTAAAAGCTCCAAATATCATCATCCACAAGAAATCAGCAGTCCTTCTGTCAAATGGTCCCCTCTCAAGTTGAACGCCATACCTTGCTCTGTAGTCATAAGAAATATCAGTTGTTTTAGCTTCCTAAAAAAATACCCTTTTCTAATATATACTGGAAAGTTTAAACTATTTTTGTCATGCACCTGATATTTGAGTTACTTACATCATTAATAGACGAATTCCAAAATTGATAGAGAATGGTCCAAGGAAAAAGAAGTTTGTGAACAGCCTCCAGACCTACAAATTATGTGAAGTTACAGAAGCTTTACTAAGTATTTTGACTGGAAAACACCAACATTATTAGATAAGGTTCTCAACAGCAAGCGTAAAATTAAGGGAAATCAATTTTCCTATAAATTTCCATAATAAAACTTCAAATTGACTGCTTGTTGGCCAATATGACTCCCCCAGACATTTGATACCAATGCATTTTTTATGTCCACATCTGCAGCCTAAGGGTTAACAAAAAATCAAACTCCGGCCACCTAATGCAATAGTGCCATGCATCCCCAATGCAGCAATACCTTGCCTCTTTGTCCACATGCATTAGAAGAGAAATAACATCAAATCGATTGGTGACTGTGGAAGTACTCGTTTGTTCAGCAAACGATACAGAAATACAAAAAAAAAATGAAAATATATAATAATATGGTTGGCAATATCAGAGTAGTGTTTGGCTGCCAATATCGATATACAAACAGTTGGGAGGTAAAACCAACCCTCTTTGTATTTCTTGTACTTTGACAAATAATGAAAACAAAAAAGAACCTTAATCTATCCTACACGTAACAATTCTTCACATCAAAGGCATGCTGATAGGGCTTTGAAACCCAAGCTTTAGAACGAATGCAGTACTTTGTAATAACATCAACAGTACATTCCTCTTTCTCTGATATCAATGATCTTATGGAAACCTCACCTGAAAACGATAGAACACTTCTTTGTATATTAGTGCTATGCTAACCCAATGGTACAATCCAAGATGAAAAGCTGAGGTAGCCAACAGGCAAAGGGTGCCATAAGCCTTGCTTATAGGTGGAAGAGACTTATAAAACCTGAAAGGAGGAAAATTTTGAAACATCTTATTGGAATAACAAAATGAGTCAAACAATTATAAATTTTACGAAGAAAAATTATACATAATCCAAGTGAAACTAATAAATGGAAACCAAATAGAAGATAGCATTTGTGCCCTAGTAGCATCATTACTTCTGTTACTAGCAAAGCAGATAGCAAATAGCAGATAGGATGATTCTTTTAAGGTCATACGGCTCATGTTTATGATACTGCTACCACTTCCATGAAGCTGATCAGGAAATCGGCACAGTAACATTTTGGTAATTAACAAAGGTGTTTAGATACTGAACATCCCCATCAGCTTAATTTTACAAATGAAATAACAAGGACGTGAAATTTAGGGTTCACAGACAGTGACTATTCCTAAAATGGAAAAGCCCAGAAGAACAAAACGTTGGCACGAGTAAGATAGCCTAAGGAGAAACACAAACTACATTATAATGCGACAAGAACAACGAAATCCATGCTCGATTACTCAAATTATCTAATATAATACAACAGATTGATATACTCAAATTTCGTGGTAGAATTTGAAGAAAGAACCAAGAGGAAATAATTAAAAAAAGAAAATAGTAAACTTTGGCTAGCACAAGAAAAGAGGAATTACTCGGCAGGAGAAGACATTGGCGATTGAGGAAGATAATGCAAGAAAGAAGCCTAGTTCAGAATTCAGATGATTCTTCTTCGAAAAACTAGGACACTAAGAAATGCGAAGGCTTCTGGTGATGAAATTGGCGCGATGCACGAGTCGTAGTGGCTACTTGTTGGTGACTCAAAAGACCCAGAAGTTTCTGTTCCGTGCAGACGCGTTGCACGTCGTTGACGCCTTGACGGTGCATCCTCATCGCACGTGCAGATGCCTGGGCTCTGAGGCCTCTTTTCAAGTCAAGCCCATAAATGAGTAAACTTATTTTTAGGCAGGGTTGGGCTTTCATGGGCTTCACATCATCTTCCAATGCATATGTTGCATCTTTCACAATCCAATAAAAAAAAATTGAGCACCAAAAAAAAAAAGAAAAAAAAATCATTTTCCGTCTTTACATATACCTCTTTTTTAGGGTAAGTAATAGTGAAATAGAGGATAATGTTTATTGATGATGCAGCTGAGCTACTTTCTCTTCTTATCTGCCAAAAATAAATTTTGTGCTTGATAATGCTAAAAAATAGAATTATCAATGAGAAACACCATGTGTACACCAAAAGAAAATAAAATAAAAGGAAGCGAGAGAAGATCAGATTGCGAAAGTTACCAATTTTTATTTAATTAATCAGTTCCGAGTCCTTTCATTTTCACCCAATATCAATCATTTTATTTTATTTTTAATAATAAAGAGTATAATCCAAGTGAGTTTGTACAAATGCCTAATAATATATAATTTTGTTTATGAGTAATCATAATTTTTTATGTTACAAAAAGATTCTAAGACTTAGTGAAAGTATGGAAAATAGTAATTAAGTGTTAACACTAAAACTTATTAGATATTCAATTTGAAATGGCACTTCTCAAAATCCTTACTGCCTTGCATGACTGAATATTATCTATATATAGTAATTTGTAAAACTGAATCAAGATAGTAAATTAGATTGTTTACATGAGATAAATTACTCTATTGGCATGAATATATAATTATATTTTATGGCACCAAAACTTCTGAAGATTATATATATTACAATTAAGTTATTGGACTATATCTAAAGAAAAAAAAGGAAAAACAATTGCCGAAGATGTGAGAAATACTTTTTTCAAACAAAAAAAAAACCTAATGTCGGACAAACAACTGTGTAAACACTTTTTTTTTTAATCAGTATCAGTTACATTATAATTAAAGATAGCATTCTATCTTTTTTTTAATAGAAATAAAATTCCATCCTATATCTTTATGTTGATAACAAAAGACTTCACCTACGACACCTTTCACAACTATGAATGCACAAAAGTTGAACCTTAATAAAGGTTTCTGGCCAGGAAAAAGCACTAACGGGGAAAGATTGTTAGGGGCCAATTCCATTTTTATTTAGAAAAGCGTGAAGATGATGTTTCTTCCCCATGGTTTCTGTATGAAAATTGGAATTGGAAATTAACAACTCATATTAGATATATCCAATTTATTTATAGTTGTTATTAAGTTAGGACTTTGGAATTTGGAGACCTCTTGATTAAGTCATGATGTGTGCATTATCTCCAACAAGGAATATGAATTTTCTCTTGTTAATTAAGTAATAAGAGATAATTTTGTTAGAAAAAAAGATACATTTATATTTAAATTATAAATAATAAACTTTACAATTAATATAAATAGATGATTGTATAAAATATTTTGTCTCTATATTTCTTTAACAGAATAATTCTATCACATAAAATAATCCAAATTCGTGAAATAAGTAATTATATATGGCGTGTTTAGGAGGAGGGTCCTAAACTAGGATTACTAATGATGGATTAACTGCCATAATGGTTGGTGCTTGTCCTTGCAATGGATTCAGTGCCAAACTTCAAGTTAAGGGTCATTGATTAAAGGAGCTAACAGCATGCAAAGCAAAAGCCAAAGCCATGGTGGGTCCATGGAAAGGTGTTGTGTTGCAGAGTTGGACTACACTCAATCAACCTCAACCCCAACCCTTGACCAAAGACCAAATTAAAAAATTGCATACTACAACCCGAATGGCCTGTCTGCCCACCAACTTCTCCTTCATACTTGATGCTGGCAATGGCAGGGGGAAATGTCACTTTATATATGACTGTACGGCACATTACACTGGCCACTGTCTACGCCAAGCAAGGAGCCGAAAATATTACTGCTCACTACATAATTATGAAAGATTATTGCTTATATCGGGTTTCAGATAATTTTTTTTAATTGTTTGTATTATATTATTTATGTCGCGTCAATTATTTAAATTATTGTTATCGTTAATTTTCACTATTATATGTTTATAGTGTTTAAAATTAATTAATTAATAATATAATATATTTTCTTAAATTTGTTGTAATTAAAAATCTGTTCTAATTATAAAGACGGGCTTCTAGGTTTGGACAGTGTCGGAGTCCTCACCCAACTGGTTGCTTGCTTGCAACAAATGAAGGTTTTGATTAAGTAATAGTAGTACATATATTTTATTTATATATTTTTAAAGTTATTTAAAAACATATTTAATTTTATTATAATTTTTTTCATATTACGTTTTCACCATGCAGCAGGACTAAATGCTCAAAATAAAAAAAATTAAAAGTGGTTAGTTATAATAAAAGTGAATTGTAATTTTAGATAAATTTTATCAATAATATTAAAAGTTTGAATCTTAAAATTATCATAAAAAAAGATTTATTTAATCATCACTCTTGATTTGAAGGGTTTGTCATCAAAAATAAAAATAAAACTCATGAAACATCTATTCTAAACGCCCGAAAGAAAATAATATCTACATAGAGTCAACTTTGAAAAAAGCACAATAACATCAACCAAAATTAATTATAATTTTAAAAGAGAAAATTGCACTTCATGAAAATTATAAGGAGTGTTTTTTTTTATTCGAATTCAATTTGAAAGAGGATGAACACTCATACACTACTAAGTGGGTGACCTTGGCTAATTTATGATCAATTTATGTTTTTATAGCCACTAAAAAGTGGATCAAGTAATAAGTAATTAAGTTTACAACTTGACAATCGTAAGTTTAATTTTTTTTCTTGTCACTTGTCTTCAGTAATAAATTAATTGTAAATCACCTATAAATACTTGCTGAGATCATATATTTACTGTAACTTTGGACTAGGACGTCTTTCTCTTAATTTAAATATTTTTTAAAAAAAAACTAATCTTTTCATAGTAGTTTAAAATTAACAAATATCTATATATACAGTAATATTTTTCAAGCAATTGAGGGTGGAAGCTATCTTTGTGCAGGGGAAGGGGGACCAGGAGAATTTGGCATTGGGGGAAAACTACAAACAACAAAATCGTCCTTATGTGCTATTTGCAACGTTAAGAAAACATTGATGTAACATGCCAGATTTGGTTTTCTTAGGATCCAGCATGCAATAAATGTTCTTTCGGATTTTCTCACGGTTGCTCCACCACTACGTACACTCTACACAGCGATCGCTTCTGTCAATTAGGACAATGATTTCTTGGTATAACCTCAATCAGATGGATGTGCTTCCACTTTCCAACCCTAATGCCTTCTTCTTTTTCCTTCTAAAGATATATATAAGGCCCCTTTATTTTCTTTATGGAAAAAAAACTATTCAATAAAATATTTTCTTTTACTAAGAACTTCTTTAAATTGAAACACGTTCATAACAAATAATATACTCTCTTTTATGGTTTTCTAAAAGTTCATTCGTTAAAAAAAAATAATTCATTTTCCTTCTTTAAATATAAGGGCAAGTGTATGAAGAGTTTTTTCACACGTTGTTCCTTGGTCATATAAACATAGAGATTGCAATAGAGTTTGCCTTATAATTCACAATGTAGTGCACGGCTTTAGAAATGCAAATATCTTCCACGAATTTAATGGGTGGAGAATTTACCCCTTTTTTTTAGGTGTAAATTAGTGGCAAGGAAATTTGAATATCACCATTAACTTATTTTTATTGACATGATGCATAGAGAGCTAAATCTCCCCTAAAAGGCTGTAACATCAACTTCTCTATCGATTCATTTAAAATAAAGGCAAAAATCTTGCCCTTTTTTTTAAAAAAAAATCATCTTTAAAGGGATGCAGGTATTGACTATGAAAATGTTTTATTGATGACATTTTTTTAATTTTATTTGTTACACTAAACATTAGAAAAATACAATAAATTTTCCAATGTATTATCTTTAATGAAACAAATAGGCCCTGAAATTTTTAGTTTATCTTCTTTATATTAAGCTCATAATTTATCTTTCGTAGTAATAACTAAATCATCAACTAAAGATTTGAACAATTAATAATATATATATATATATATATATATATAGAGAGAGAGAGAGAGAGAGAGAGAGAGAGAGAGAGAGAATTATAAAAATGAGTTGTCTCCTTTTATTTATTTCTTGACATAATTTTATTTATATACAATTAAATTGAGTTATTACTTTGGAAAGATTTGACAGTACTTGGAGCGAAAAAAGTGAAAGAAATTTCTTCTTTCAGTTGTATAAAATGACAAAAACTATTGATGTAAAATATTTTATATTATTATTTAATCGTGAATTATTAAATTATAAAAAAATTAATTACGATAATAATTATTTAAAAATTTAAATACTTAATAATATATGATTAAATGATGATATAAAAAAATTTTATACTAATAATGAGTCAAAATTAAATTTATGAAGTAATAGAGAAAAGATGAAAGAGATAATAAGGTTCCAAGTTCCAAACTAAAACCCCACCAAATTCAAAAGAGAAAAAACAAATGGGTGGAGCATCCTATGAACTAAGTCTTAAGCTGTAACTGATTATGTGTTGAACAGCTGTTGTAACTCACATGCATGATTGCCGAAAGTCCCTTCAAATTAACAAAGACTTGCTCCAAAGTGGGGAGGGGGGGAATGTGCAAGAAGGGATCTAACCCTGCATATTTTTGTTAGCGTAGCAACGCAACAAGCATAATGCACTGGAAATCACAAAATAGAATCACTGAAAAAATAAAACCTATAGGGATGGCGCACCAACACGCTTGCCCCCCGCGCCCGATCATAGATATACGTAGAGAAGATAGTGAGGCCCCCACTAGTTTTTGAAAGAGCTTCGTTGGGTCGCCTTCAATTGGAATCCATGAAAAGATAAGGCCGAAAAAGTGCAAAAGTGATGAACAAACAAAGGGGAGAAGTTAAATTACATGCATAATTGACATGCTTTAGGTAATGTCCACATTGAGAAGATGGAATTGGATTGGGACTTGGAAGCCATGCTATAAAGGACATATGTAAGTGTATACTCATATATAATCATTTACTTTTCTTTGGGGTAAGTTTAATTGTTTTCCTTATCCACTACTTGATTGGATTTTAGTATCCAATCCCATGCATACTATTTATACATTATGTATAGTTACATTCTACTTCAAGGCATCTTAGAGTGTGAGTATTATATCATAAAAGGTAGTTGCTTGTTTCACTTGAAGAAGGATATACTTGTTTCATTTTTTTTTTAAATTGGAGAGGTTATGATTAAACAATATATTATTTTTTGTTTTATAAATCTCATAAATTATACCCATTTATAATGAACTATAAACTTCATTTTAACATAGTATATAGTGTTTAGCTATTAAAATATCTCTCGCATTCTACCCAAAAAAAAAACAAGTATCTCGCATTTGAATTGATAGAGGAATGGGAGAGTTTAGGTTATACAATCATAGGTACTTCTTTCCTTTTTTAAAACAAATTGTCTTCTCCTTAATAACGAAGGTGAAATTCGATTTCATAATTAGTACATCTATTATAAAAAGAAATTATCAATTGAACCATTTCACATCATTTTCTGCTTTTAGTTTTTGGACTTGTAAAATATATGAAACGGCCTATGTTAAATAGAAAATCCTAAGTTGTTTGTTTCTAAAAATTAAAAAAAAAACACGTTCTAATCATATATATATATATATATATATATATATGCTTTGTTGTCTTTTCTCCCTTTTGTTATATGGATATAAAATGAGATTAGCACAACCTTGATCATCATGGGGTGGCCGATGGCTTTCCAACACCTGAGAGCTGGACTTAGATAATTTAGTTTCAACTTGGAAAACAAATTTATGGTATTAGAAAAAGAAAAATTTCTGATATAAGATAATATTTTTATAATATATTATTCAGTATTTATTTTGTTAATTTTGTAAATTATCATTATCTATTATTGTTTGCACATTAATAATCAGTAACATTAAAAATAATTTACATAACAAATATTTAATAATACAGTTATAAAAATAATAATTTTTTAATAAAATATAAATTTAGTATGAACATCACAGGCCAGTGGAATTGTGCCATCTGTCATGCTTTAAACGACAAAACGGCGGAGTTGACGCTGGAATTTCAACGGCGTCCGATTCCCTTGTCATAACATCCCTTTACGGCTTTACCAAACAATAATATGATTAATATCAGATCAGTGAAATTAAACAAATAAATAAATAATAAATAAAAGAGAAAAAAACTGACAGCGCCGTCAAGTGGTAGCGCCGTTCCGAATAGGAGGAGCAGAATGTGCCAAAAGAATGCCACGTCATCAATGTATTTTATTCGGAAAAAGGGAAACAATTTTCTCTCTGTTCGTCCAAATCCAATGCAATTCCATCGACAACGTGATGACAACCTAAACCCAGCTGTTGGGGACCCCACTCCCTCTCTGTGGGACCCATTTTTTCCAACGTATACCCTCTTCTTTCCTCATTCGCGACTCAAGTCATGACATTCTTTTTTTTTTTGTGAACTTTATTTTGTTCAAAATCTTATTTTCAATGGATCATTTTCTACGTTGAATCTGTAAGATCATATGTCTTTTCATTATTGTCTTTTTTTTATAATCATCAACGATAAAAAAATAAAGTATTGTAATATGAAGTTATAAAATATAGAATAAAAATATTTTTACTTTTAAAAGATATATTATTCATTAATTTTATTTTTTAAAAATTATTTTTATCAATTTAACTTTTTAAATTTTAACTCATTTATAAATTTTATTTTTTTATTCTTTTTAATTTTATTAATTTATTTTTTTATAATTAAGAACAAAATTATTATAAAGTTAAAATTTAAAAAATTAACTTTATAAAATTAATCTCTCAAAAATAAGATCAATAAAAATAAAATTTTTTTATAAAGGACAAAAAAAATGAAGTTTACTCTAAAATATAAAAGCATGTATGATGACATAATAGATGATTCATGAGTCATCTTACCCATTTCATATTCCATTAACTGTTTATAAAACTTCTAAATAAATAATCACTAATTCTATCTCACTCCCAACTTTTCCATTTGATTTTATTTTATTAGATCCCAGACATCCAAATACAATGTAAGAGAGTCACTTGCCAAACCTCCATATCCAAACAAGACTGAGTCCCCCAACCCCAAGACGAAAAATGTCTCAAATTATTTTGAATTTGGAAATTCAACTTTTAAAAGTTGCATTTATAATAGGGTGAGTCTATTCCTCACCTTATCCAAATATCTTTTTTTTTTACTAAAAAATTTAACTTAAGGAAAAGATTCACTTCAATTTAAAAAATAGAGCATGCTTTGGGCTAATTAAATATTTATAAAAATACTTATAAATGACTCATCAATAAAAAAATTTAAATCATGACAAAATATAAATAAAAAATTGATTGTGTGAATTAACTCTTCCTGACACTTGAATATCCTTATTTTATCCACATGCTTTTAATAGAATTTGAACTAATAAAATTGTAAATTAAAGTATTTAGAGCATGCTTAAAAATAGAAAATCAGAATGTAGAAAGCTGAGAGGTGGTGAAAATAGTGTGATACGGATGGTTTGGCTTTTTTTCTTTCATCTTACATTCATGGCATAGAAATTAGCTAAGATTTATAAACTATTATATATGTAGATAAATTGCAATATACTTTAAATTGCCCTACTTTTTTTTTAATAATATCAAGTAAGTATAAAAAATATTTTTTGTTTTCATGTGAAAAAAAAGTATTTTTTTTTTAAAAAATTTTCACTTCCTCAAACATTATGATTAACTATTGAGATGTTTCTTGCGTGCATAAGTTGTATAATAGTAATTTAAACTTTTTCATAATATTTAGTCTTTTTTTATTCATGAGGATGAGTCTTATAACAGGAGATAACTCTTCCTATATGAAACTCTTATCTCCATGTCTTTGCGCTCATTATAATTTTTTTTTTATCAGTTCAATCAACTGACAATTTTCATATTATTTGGCGTATTAATCGAAGGATTCAATTTTTAAAAAATTCTGAATAATTTAATTGGTGAAGCATCTTAATTAAAAAGAAAACTATTTTTTCTATGTCCACCAAAAACTTGTTGTAGTAATCATTATATGATTTTCTTTAACACTTTCATTGTTATGCGCTAGTTGTGCTATTTATTTAATGTTGTTTTCTTTTTACAAACGAAATGTTATCAGGAGGGTGATTACGCTTATTCTTATTTTTTGGAGTATAGATAGTATTAATGAATTATCAAATATTAATTCATCACGGATAAATATTTGAAAACTTTTTAAAATATTAATATATAAAGAAATTAATAGTTCACATAAGCATGACGGAATAAAATTGTTCATTGGGGGCCCTCCCCCAATTTAATTATAATTCAAGAAATTACTTTTCAATTTTTATTTTGCCCCCTAAAATTTTATTTTACTTTCTTAAAATTTCTATTACAATTCCACCCGTGCGTGTAGAATTAATTGTCATTATTAACATAGTATGTTTTTTTTAACTTGGAGTATTTTTTTTTTGTAAGATTTAACTTATTTAGATCATTTTATAAATTTAGTTTTCTCAAATTAAAAGTGTTAATGATATAATTTTTTTATGAAATATAATTCTTAAAAATTAAATTCACATAAAAACGTAATTCACTTTTCTTTTGCTAACATATGTGTTAACATATTATTTTTTATGCCATAAGTTTAATCGCTATTCATCCTATTTTCTTTATTTAAGTTAATTTATACTTCATCTTTTATTATTAAAATTTATTATAATAAATAAATATATCAGTAATGTAATATATATCATTTATTCATTTCTCTACCAAAAACAAATACACAATGAATTATTTTCATATTTGAAATCATTCAGAAAACTAATTTTGTATCTGGAAAATTACCATAAACAAAAACAACTTTTATTCAGAGAGAGAGAGACGGGTACTGTCACTTTCTAGCATCTATCTCTACAACTTCCCTTTATCGTATCGTACCACCAACACCACCATGCATCATCGTATTCTCATTCGGTCATTTTCCCGCGAAAAGAGCCAAAAGAGAAAATAGAAAAAAGAAAATCCTCTCGCCCCTGCAAGGAAGAGAGAGTGAGGGGTGAAACCGTGAAAGTCTTCGAATGAAACCGTGAAAGTCTTCGAATCCTTTGAGGTTTGAACACCCATCCATTCTAGTACATAATAAAGGTACTTAGGTACATGTTTTCTATGCTCTGTAGCTCTCCATTTCCACCACTCTCAGTCTCATTCCCAGTTGCCCCAAATCCCAGGAACTGAAAAACAGAGCAAATCAAGAGTTTCAGAGGAACACGGGCGAGAACAACAACAGGCGTCAATGGATCCGTGCCCGTTTGTGCGGCTCATGGTTGAATCTCTGGCTCTCAAGCTTCCATTGGCGACCAAGCCCGCACCCGGTTCGGGTGTTCACCCCTCAACCACTCCCTGCTTCTGCGTAATTCGGATAAAGAATTTTGCCTCCCAGACTGCTTTGCTTCCTCTCTGTTCCTCCACCGGCGACTCTGCGCCGGACTCCACCACCTCTGCCGACGGCTTCCACCTGGACCCCGCCGCGCTCCGGCGGCTCTCCGGCAAGCCCGTCCCCCTCCGCGTCTCTGTCTACAGTGGCCGCATGGGCCGCACCTGCGGCGTCAGCGGCGCCAAGTTTCTGGGTCGCGTCCTTGTCAGCATTGACTTAGCGGGTGCTCAGTCTCGTTCCAGCACGTTCCACAGCGGGTGGCTGAAGCTGGGGAAGAACGACGAACCGGACAAGCCGTTGGCCCGGCTTCACTTGGTGGTCCGGTCCGAGCCGGACCCACGCTTCCTCTTCCAGTTCGGCGGCGAACCGGAGTGCAGCCCGGTGGTTTTCCAGATTCAGGGGAATATCAGACAACCCGTCTTCAGCTGCAAGTTCAGTGCCGATCGGAACTCCAGATCCCGGTGAGTGAGTCTTCCTATTTTGGTTACTAGTTGTAGCTGGTGCATTTTAGTTTTCATTCACTGTATCTGGTAGCGTGAGCCACGGGTGGGTGAATGAACCACTGAAGCATATACACCCATCTTTGAGTTTTCCCATTTTTTCCCCTAAAATTTTCCCCATCCTTTGAGTTTTCCATATTTTCCAGCTTATTTTTCTTTCAAAATAATTATACTTAAAATGCTAAAAATAACTTTTTGACCGAAATTTTATTTTGACTGCAAATAAACTAATCCAGATAAAATTTTCATGAATAGTTTCCATAAAATTATTCATGAATTCACACAATTCAGTCACTTGCCAATTTTTTCTTGGTCAACCATAACTAATTAAGAAACCATTAAACAAAAAGCAAATAAATTGGATCCTTTTTTTTTAACGAAATCAATTTTGTAGGAAACAGTAATTTCCAATCAAAATATGCATGTTACTTACTATTTATGACACAAAATAGACCAGTCCATGATGAAGAATGGAGTAAATATTATATCACAATTTTGATAAGCAAAAATGATTAGTGTACTTATTTAGGTTCGGCAAATTTACCAGTGGGATTAATATGGTAGGTTAATTGTAGTTATGTATTAAGGTGAGGTTTAGGCATGTGGGCTGGCTTGTCAATATCTGAAGTGCTGGTACCTAACCATCCCCACATGCCTAGTCGGGCCTCACCTTTTCCAGCTAAATTCATATTTTCATGTTTCTTTCGTTGCCTAGTTGTTCTCCTTTTATGCTCATTTCATTTGGTGGGTATCATCACCTCCAATTGTTGCTTTCTTTTCCTGGTGAAAGAAACACGAAAAATGGCAAGAAAATTTCATTTTCATACGTCTATTTCCATGGGCTGGCAATTCCACTTTTGAAAACTGTTCTTGACATTGCAATTTCTACATTCAGATAACCTTTGTCTCTCCCATTTACACATATATTATACCAGTTTGGCAGTTTCAGAATTTTCATACTCTCAATTATTTTTGTCTTTAAGCATTTTTTTTTCTTTAAAAGTAATGCATAAATGTATCCATTATTAACTTGTGGATTACGAGGAAGATACAATCTTAAATGAGACGATTTAGTGCAGACTCGCTGCCTCCTCTATCTTAAACCCCCTGTTTTTGCTGAATTAGCTGCTTAACAGGTTTTCTACTTTTCTTTGCATGCAAAGAATCCATGACTTAATTTTGAACTTTGCAGTTGCAGTTTTTTGCCCTTTTTTTTTTTTTTTTCTAACCGTTGCTCAACCTTCAGGTCCTTAGAATTGACCAGTCCTTCAGAAATAGGTCTCCTACTAAATAATTATGATGCAGAATAATTGGCCTTTCAATAGCTGCATACCCAGGTTTGGTCAAACAGACAAGCTGAGATTTTCCAAACTGTGAAACATAACTGCTTTTGATTCCCTCCCATGTGCCAGTATCTGGCTGCAGTCTCAATATCCCATATAAATTATTATCCTAGCACGTTTGACATTTTCATTATTTTGTTTCATTTAATCAACGCATGATTATGCTTCTTGATTTAATCATATTCGTACCTCTTGTTCATGAATTTTTTTTTTCCTTGTTGAAAATTCAGGTCCCTTCCCTCAGATTTTACCAACAATCCCAGTAGATGGAGAAGAACCTTCACAGGTGGTAGAGAACGTCACGGGAGGGAGAGAAAGGGTTGGATGATAATGATTCATGATCTCTCTGGCTCACCCGTTGCTGCAGCATCTATGATCACTCCCTTTGTCCCTTCACCTGGCTCAGATCGTGTATCTCGATCAAACCCCGGTGCCTGGCTCATTCTCCGCCCCAATGGGGCCTCTGTGAGTAGCTGGAAGCCATGGGGTCGCCTTGAGGCATGGCGAGAAAGAGGTCCTGTCGATGGCTTGGGCTACAAGTTTGAGCTTGTCACTGAGAATGGACCTGCCAATGGAATACCCATTGCTGAAGCCACAGTGAGTGTCAAAAAGGGTGGTCAATTCTGCATTGATCACAAAGTGATGAAGGATTCTGGGTTGGGTTCAAGGTTACCAGGGAAAGGGTTTGTGATGGGTTCAACTGTGGAAGGTGAAGGCAAAGTTAGCAAACCTGTTGTCCAAGTTGGGGCACAGTATGTGACATGCATGTCTGATGCTGCTCTGTTCATTGCGCTCTCAGCTGCCATTGATCTCAGCATGGATGCCTGCAGGCTTTTCTCGCATAAACTTAGGAAGGAGCTTTGCCATGATGAACAAGTTTCCTTTTCATAACTTGCTTGAAATGAATTCAGTTAATGTTCTTGCAAGTGAACATTCTGCTGCAGTGATGGCCAACATGTTCCTACTCGATAGTGGGAAATTTTGGTTTGAGCAGTGATATACCTTGCAAGGCTAGCTGCAATCCTGTTCTTCACCTTCTGATTTTTTTCACCCCTGATTTTGTCTCTCATATATATCTTGAACATTCTTTTTTGCCTTCATCGGGTAGTGCTTGCAGCTTCAGCTGATTCGGTTTTGTGAAGGTTCTTAGGCCTAGCTCTGCGATTTTATTCCTCCTAATTACAGTGTTGCCGAAAAGCAAAATCAGAGTTGCTAGTTTTCATGGTTCTACCTTCAAGTTGGGTTTTCTCAACAGCATAAATTATGGGAGTGATTTTAACAGAATTTTTTTTATACTTGGATGTGTAAATCTGAATAGAAGATTTGAACTGTACAGACAGGGTTAGGCAAATGTTTGTTTATCAACCTTTATATTTATAAATGAAAATGTCTATTTATAATTTATTATCTCTTTCTTTATTTTAAAATAGTTAGCAAATGATTTTTATTTTGGATCTTGCGCATTAGCTTTCAAGTTTCTACGAAATGCATATTAGTGATTTATAGCTTAATATATCTGTATATCATCAAAAGCAGAAACTTAAAACTTCTTTTTTCAAATTTTCTTTTCATCTGCTTTTGTAATGTGATAATAATGCTGCAAATGCCCAAGTCAATTCTCAGAGCTTATAAATATTAAGTTAATTAATTCAATAGAAGGTACATGTATTCAATATTTATATTTTAAATATCATTATTTTTAGTCATGATTCATTGTATGGACAGACCAAGTAATGCAAAACAAAAAAAACTCATAGCTTACTAAAATAATTTAAGGAGTATATTTCATATTATATTTCTCTATGTTTGTTTCATATTTTATTTTTCAATTTTATATAAGTAAATTAGAAGAAAAACCTGAAATCCAAATACTTTGCACTTAATGCATACATCCAATGTTCAATTTTTATTTTGGATTCTTACACACTTACTTTTTGGAATAAATTTAGTTTGAAACTTATAAAACGAGGATTCTTTTATTAATTTTTGTCTAATGTTATCATTTTGTTGTTTAGAGTGATTATCTCATTAAAAAAAATTTGTTAATAAAATAATAATAATCTTTTCATTAGGCTGGATTTGTCCTTGGGTTTAAAAGTAAAAACTTTTTTTTTTAATTTTTATTTATGTCTTTCCATTATGGGTAGCATTGGATTGGGCTTACACCGTAGCAATGAGATCTTGGTTTGTTAGAAGTAAATGAACCTGCATTAGGCCCATTGTAGATAAAGTCAAATTAGTGAAATTACTAATCAGACCTTGATCGCTGTTACATAATGAACGATGTAATCATGGATTCTCCTTCTGTCTCCTGGTCTGAGAAACCAAAAAAAAAAAAAATTGCCAGAAAGCAGTTCCCTTTGAAGGTTGCTCTGCTTTCCGGCGATGGATTCCGGCGTGTTGTTCCTGCTGTTCCTCTCAACGATCGGTCACGTTTCATCCGAATCCACCATCAAACTCCCGTCGGAAAACGAAATCTCCGGCCGAAACCAGAAGGTTCGGTTGGACGACGGTCTGTACTGCGACAGCTGGAGACTCTCCGTGGAGACGAACAACGCCGGGATCTGGGACCGAATCCCGGCGAGGTGCGTGCGGTTCGTGGAGGACTACATGGCCGGCGATCGGTACTCGTCGGACTCCGAGGTCATTGGGAATTTGTCGTCGGCGTTCGCGAAGGCCGTGAGGTTGGGCGGGGACGGAAGGGACGCGTGGGTGTTCGATATCGATGAGACGCTGCTATCCAATGTGCCATATTACGCAGTCCACGGATTCGGGTATGTGATTGACATTTGCAGCCATTGGATTGGTTCCATTGGTGTTGTACGTGGTCCCCACCGGGACTGGTATAGCATCAATGGAAGCTGATATGGAATCTAAATTTTTTGGGTAATGAATCTAATGATATATAAAAATAGTATAATTAGTAATTAATAATTATTAATAATTTATTAAGATATTAATAATAGAAAAAATATGACCTTTGTTATCTGAATAATCCCTTGAGTACATACAATGTTCATGCAAGACTGAACATTTGTTACGTCAGTTACGTATAATTATGATTTTTTACTATAATTATTGCATTTAATTTTTTTAATACTAATTATTATTAGCTTATATAGATTCAAATGCATTTTATCATTTTAATTTTTTAATTTCGTACTATGTACTGATATATATAATTGAACACGTTATACTTTCATTTAATATTATCTATTTCAGTATTATCTTCTTTATTATAATTAAATATTATTTAACAGCAATTAATATAAATAATAAAAAATAACCCTTGTCTATCTTGTTCCTTCTTTGGAGAGCATGTATAGATTAAATTGTGCAAACTCATTAATTTAAATATAAAATAACTATTTAGCACAAAATTCATCTAATCATTTAATGTAAAAAAATGATGTGTACAATGTTTATTGAGTTATTCTGTCAGCTGCTGCTCCTATCTCCACTGTCCTGCCATGATATGTGAAGACAGAAAGTCAAGGTAAGATAAGAAAAACAAGGGACTCTGTTTTGAAATGTTACTGGAAAACAAGTGATCTGGGGAGATGTCCTCTGGGTTGGTGTTAAAGAAAGGTGTATTTTTGATAATTTATGTTAATAATTATTAAATACTATTTTATTTTAATACAAAAAGATAATTGTAATAAATAATGTTAAATTAGGTGTAATGTGTTTAATTATATAAATTTGGGTGTAATGTATTCAATTATATAATAATTTAGGAAAGTTAAGTGCTTTTAACCTCTGTATGAATAATGAAAGACAATGACATTTCACATAATTGACATGACACACTTTATGAATAGAGGATGAGTATCTGACGTTGTAAGTTGTGTGATTGTTATGGGTTATGACTTATGACGTTGTTTTGGCAGATTGATTTCATCGCCAAAAGATTGACCGAAAGTCTGAAATAAGATAGCATAGAAATGGGAGTTTATCAAATATCATTGGCTCTCACATAATTGAATTTGGGTGATTTCTGAATAGTTGCTAATTATGTTGTTCATTAGTAACAGAAGGACATCTGATTCTTTGAATTACCAAAATGTGTGAAACACCTATTTAAGAGAGTTTCCCTTGAAAAACACAAAAAAGAGAGGCAACTAGACCTCACAACGGTTGAAATCTGAAATTGACAATTTGTGTAAACCATAGCAGTTGTTTATGTGAATTTCTTTGGTTAAGTTCATCATTTATATATCTTGTTTCAAACTTTCGACCTCAGGTTAGAGATCTTTAATGAGACAGCCTTCGATGATTGGGTGAGCTTGGCTGAGGCCCCTGCTTTAGCAGCCAGTTTGAGTTTGTATAACGAGCTTCACGAATTGGGCTTCAAAATATTTCTCTTAACTGGGAGAAGCGAGTATCAAAGGAATGCCACGGAGGCAAACCTTGTATTTGCAGGGTACCGCAACTGGGAGAGGCTTATCTTAAGGTAGAAAATATAAATTCTTTGGTTCATTTGGAAAATATTCATGTTCCTGTTCTGCAGAACTTCACTTCTTATTCCTTGTTATTGAAACAGAGGCTCTTTGGATCAAGGAAAACCAGCACTTAGTTACAAGTCCGAAAAGAGAGCAGAGTTGGTGAACGAAGGTTACAGGATCCATGGGAACTCTGGAGATCAGTGGAGTGATTTATGGGGTTACGCAGTGGCCTCACGGTCTTTTAAACTCCCAAACCCTATGTATTATATTTGTTAACAGAGAAACGACATCTCTAATCTCTATTCATTTTCCTTGATTGCTTGTTGTAACATCTCTGAGGGCGAGTCTTGGCGCAAAGGCAAGGTTGTGTACATGTGGTTCTCTTTATATCTCACAATGGTGGAAGCCTCGTGCATTGATCGCCCGCTTGTTGTAATACCTCTGTGATTTTCATGGCAAAAACTATGCTTGTTACAACAGTGATTCAGGTAATAATGAGAATGAGATTTCGAGTGATATTAGTTTCTTAGGTGCTTCCATGTTAGAGATAAGACTTACTCTTGAGCTCTCGCAAGTTTTCACCCAATAGCACAAAATAGCTATCTTTTGAAGTGTAAACCTGCGCACATTTTTCTCCTGTCTAGTAATTATTATCTTGAAATAGTACCTAGCCAAAGTGGAAATCCAATGCTCAATATCACTGTTCAGGAGCAATCAAGTAGAAGACTTGTCGAATGCGCGGAGTGAAGAAGCTGAAGACACAGTCCAAAGAACTCGTGATACGAGTACGCATTTTTGTTTTGTTGATTGATACTGGCACACATTAAAGTAACCAAATCAAACAAGCATGTCACGTGACACATTAATTATCTAGCTCAGTGATACCAACACATACAACATTTTTATGCATTTTTAAGCTGGTCAAGATAACTATTAGAAGTCTCGCAAATCTTTTTCCTTCAAAATCTAGGCATGTGCAGGCTAAGTATAATTACTAATATGTAAACTGAATCCATGAAGAATTAAATTAGCAGCATCTAAATTAAGGTTGGTAACATTAACTAATGGCACAGCCATGACCAACCTGTAACTATAGGGTAACTATCAAGGAGAAGGTGAACTGGGATCAGTGTGCTTAGAGGCACTTACAGCCAGCGAACTACAAACAAGAGGCTTTGGAGTAGGGATTCTGAGACAATTTAGGCTACCACCTGGGATCACATAGCACTCAGGCTGAGGTCTCTGCATGTCCCTTCCAGGAATGCAGTTAAGTGAGAAATCAAAACCCACATTCCTGAAGAAAAGCTTTGAGCATTGCTGGCTGAATCCAGAAAAGAAATTGTAAGCAACGGTTAGATTTGCAAGGCTTCTCAGGGAGCAGATTACGTCTGATAATTCCCCAGAAAGCTTGTTATGCGCCAAATTAAGGACTTCAATTTCTTGCAGGCAAGACAGTGTGTCTGGCAAATGACCCATAAGTGCATTGAAGCTCACATCCAGTACTTGCATCTCTGTGAAGAGCCCTACTCCATAAGGAATGCATCCTGTTAACTGGTTATTGAGGAAGAGAATCTCCTTCAGTTTAGAACCCATGAAGCCAAAACTTGCTGGGATGTTTCCACTGAACTTGTTGTTGGCTAAATTTATCACAGAGGCAGGGGAATTGCCCAAATTTTGGGGAATTTCGCCTTCAAATTGATTGTTGTTGAGAAATATTGCATCCAGATTCTTATTGAAAAGTTCTTCAGGGAGGGGCCCAGAGAAGTAGTTGAACCTGAGGTCCAAGTAGACGATGCTTGGCATGTATAAAGTAACAGCGGGGAAAGGACCTGAAAGTTGGTTGTTACTAATGTCTAACTCTTCCAGAGACGTGAGGTCTCTGAAAGTATCAGGAACTGTACCAGTAAATCTGTTACTGTTGAGGTGGAGAAGAGACATATCACCGAGTAAAGAGAGCTCTTTGACAAGAGTTCCTTGGAGATTTGCGTGGTTGAGATCTATGCCTGCAACAACAGGGACAGCTGATGCAGCCATTTCATCCTGAGGATTTGCACAAAACACCCCTTTGTAAGAACACACATTAGAACCATTCCAACTATCTAAAATCTTTAATGGGTCGTCTGTAATTGCAGATTTCCACGCCTGGAGAGCTGTGTAAGCTCTGTCCAGCATTGGCACTGAAGATCCAGAGGGCTGTGGGCTGTTGATACCTCCCCCAACCCAAACCACTCCACCGCTGCCGCTGCCACTGCCACTGCCACTGCCACTGCCACTGCCACTGCCACTGCCACTGCCACCGCCACCAACACCAACACCAACACCAACACCTACACCAACACCACCAACGACACCAAAGGTAGCTTTTCCTAAACTTGAACGGAGGAGGAGGAGGAGGAGGAGGAGAAAAGCCAGAATCCAGCTCTTCTCCATTTTGAGCTGAAGATACCAAGATCCTTATTTGATGGTATGCTTGTAGGGTTGTCCAAATAAGGTTGCCGCATTGAAGAGAAAGAGTGGTGGACTGGTGGGGTTGATTGGTCTTGAATGTGCCCTATTCTATTCACCATTTTCATTTTTAGTTTAATGTAATGTAATACGTTTGAGCTATACCTTGGTACAACTTTTTCTGTCCAGATGTTGACTTTTGTTGGATGAAAATTTCTGTCAGAATTGGGAGGTGAAGTGAGAAAGTAATCTCTACAACTTCTTGGTTTTTATTTTTAGTGGCTGCAAACCATCGTTCTTTCGGAGTTGTGGTTTCTAAATTGTATGATCTACGCATAGAATTCATTAACGATTGATTCACACAATCTTAGAGTTAATACTATTTTAAACTTAGCTTTCCTAATTGATACATCAATAATTTATTTAATATAAATTTTTACTTTTTAGATAAGTACCATTAGCTGTTAGTGATAAATATAAACATTTGTAACTTTATGTATATAAAAATTATAAGTTTGTATTTTATGAAAAATAAGAATTTTAATATAATTTTTTTAAAAAATTATAAATATAAAAGAGTTTGTAATTTATCCTAAATAAATTATTTACTAGTATTGTAGTAAGCCCCCAAGACTTTATGGTAAATAGATTTTGATCAGTTTTTGTAACAAATTAAATAGTGTTATTCTAACCCATATGATTGTGATTAATCTGTTTATTCACACATGGTCAGTGTGGAGTAAAGCTACAAGGGCAGACTATGATTTTTAGAACACAAAATATTTGCGTACGTATGAGCCTGCAGCTAAATTGACACACTTATGTTCGGATGTTTTTGAGTGAGGAGGAAGAGATGGTAAGGGAAGGAAAGGGAAGAGAAGGGAAGTAGAGGAAAAAGAAGGAAAGGAATGGAGGAGAAATTATTTGCTTTTGTTTAAATATTTAAGTAAAAAAAGTGAAAAAAGAAGGGGGAAAGAGAATTATTTCTTTTAATTTAATTTAAAATTAAACCTTTATTACTCCTTACTCTCAATTTGAAAGGAAACTTTTTTAAGGCTTTGAGGGGAAATAGGAAGGAACACTTTCTCTTCCCTCATTAAAAATCATCTAAAAGAAGCATTGAGTCTCTTTTTTTTTTAATTTCATTTCATTTCATTCATTTTCCTTACTTAACATCTAAATTTAACAAGTTGGATTCTTCGGCGAATCAGGCAGTGATTTAATGACAATGTGTTTACCTTAAAGTTATGTTTAAAAGTTTGAAAGAAATGAAAAGGAAAGAGATTTAAAAAAAATTAAAAAAAAATGAGAATAGAAGGCTTATTAACAAATATCTCTTCTCTTGTTTAGATATTTTAAATCTTTTAAAATTATCTAAATTAGAGAAACTGTAAAATATTCATAAAAATTAGTTTGGGAAGGTTTTGAAATATTTTTTCAAAATCTTTATTTTCTTTTCTTTTTTTTAAAATTTATAAATAAAGAAGATACTTATAATAAATTTTTTTCTTTCTTCATTTTTTCTCTCTAATTTTCCATTTAAACATAACATAAAAGTCTCTGCACCGAGTTCGATTCCCCTCCCCCTCCCTGGAAAATCCCTCCAAAAAAAAAAGTCTGCTTCTTTGGAAACCCTTCAGCACTTGAGACGTTGAATCCTAGGAATCTCAATTTCCACCCAGCAATAAGGAGAAAAAAAAAAGAAGAAAGATACAAATTTTTATATATGTGGGGCTATTAAAGGGAATTTAATTTGTGATAAATGGTTGCCAGATGGTCGCTACTAGCTGATAATGGTAAGTGCCTACTCCAATGGCTTCAACAAGAATTATTGTAAAATCTAGAAAGTTTACTTTTCCAATTTCCAGGTCTCAACTTGTCTTAATGAGAAATTAGTCCACTGAGATAAACAGCCCAATTGAACATTTCCGAACTGATATATATAATGAAGAGCTTAGAGAAAAGATTAAAACAATCAAAATAGTTTGACTAACCTATGCACCTTAAACAAATTATTGATGTAACCGAATTTGGTCAAGGTTGCTTCCTTGCAGGTGTTTACTTGCCAAATATGCATACACTTATTACTCCAAAAAAAAAAGAAAAATCTGCAATACTTATTAAAGAAACTGTTCTTATCTGTTACGTAAAATTTATGTACAATTCTCTCACTCTTTCTCATACCACCGACAACTTACTTCAGATCAACTTATTAGGAATAAGTCAATAGTAAGAGATTTAGATAATTTATAAAAATTTAAAAAGTGTTTAGTTTGTTTTTTATTTTTATTTTTAGTTGATATGTTTTGATTTATTATTACAAAAATGATACATTATTTTTATTTTATTTTTTATTTTTAAAATTTTGTAAAGGTTCTTTCACAAAATTTTAAAAACAAAAAATAAAACAAAAATAAAGTAATATTTTTATAATTATTAATAAAAACATATTGACTGAAAATGAAAACAAAAAACAAATCACACAAATTCAAATCTTCATAGTATTTAAAAAAGAAAAAACACTTACTGCAGATGAGTTTCACCTTCTCTCTTTTCCTGATTTACACACTCACAAATCACAAGTGCCCTCTCTTACACACTACACTTATTTTATGACACACCCCACTTGATCTTCTCTTGGGGACTCACCCACCCCTTCACTTCCACTCATACACAACTTGAGGGCCATTGTATTTAGGCTTGCATTTGTTGGTTTCAACTTTCAAGAGCCCACTTTGCAATTCCTAAATACTTGTAGAATATTTCATGTAAGCATTGACTTTAGATACTATAGATATCTACAATACAACTAGAAATATCTAGAGAAACAGGGAGAATCGGTGATGAGTCTGATGACTCTCTACAGCAGCTTGGGTTACCCTCTGCTCCATAGTGGACGAATGCTTTTTTCAAATAAGTGTCCCAGAAGTAGTTTTGTTCAATTTTATATTGAACTGCAATTTCTACAATTCAACAAATGCGGTGTTCAATTGAATCAATCATTGGACAGAGTTGGCTTGGTGTGAAAACGAGGGGAGAAGAAAGCTAGAGCACGCCATTTTGACTACTAATGGAAAGCAGCTAGCTTCCAAGTTCCATGTCTGGTCATGAACTCAAGTTCCAAATAGCAAAGAAAAGGGTAAAAGAAAATCAATGAAAGGTAATCAAAAAAGAGAAAGATTCCTCTTGTTCAACTCTTCTTCAGCAACATAAATGGAACTCCTTGTAAGTAGTAGCATTTTCAAAGCGTAGCCACCAAAACTCCAGCATATTTTATGACGGTACTGCTTCTCACCACCAACCCTCTCTGCACACACCGGCACAAAGGGAGACAGGAAAATTCTATTCTATTGCATGAACATAAATTAGGTATTCATCTCTTACTTTAAACCATTCTAAACCTTAATTTAAGATTTTTAAGCAACATGTTCGAGCCTATCCTCCAGAAGAAACTGAGAAAGTGCACAATGTAATGTACTAATGTCGAGTGATATATGATGAGTCTCCTAGACAATATAAGCATTTAATAAACAATTCCAAAATTTCTGTAGCTATTAAAACCAAACTTTGGCAAAGCCTCGAGGGTTATTTACACCAAATAAATGACCATAGCATAATAATATTAGGCCAGTATATCTGTATTCTATAGGCTTTCTGCAGTGCACTTTCTCGCATGTGCTTTCAACCCAATAGTTGGATTAGGTGTGGTGTGGTCACGTGTAATTATTGTGACATGGGTTTGAGTTAGGTCCCATGTTTCATCTTTTTGATCCTTTGGGGTAGTTGCTGCATAAATGTTGCCTTCCGTGGCCTTTACTTCTCTCTCTCTCTATTCTCAGCATCCCAGGTATTGGCGGTGTCCAGCATGTGTCATTGTTGGATTGGGACAAGACAGGGAAAGATAGTACATAAAAATCTCCAATGCGATTATGCCATTAAGGATATGGGTCTTCATGACCAACCCGGCCCCGTGTCCATGCTTGGATCCAAATTAATCGGTCAGATTTTGGTTTAAAAAATTTAATTTGGTGCATTTCGGACTAAGTCTGATCACTCTTTAAGTTGGCTCAACACCTAACTCGATATTACATAACATTTGTTTTTTAAAATATCAATTCATATTATTTTTTAAATTTATATAAATATTATTATATTATAACTTAAACATTAAAAAATTATTTTAAATTTTTTACTTTTAAAAATTAAAATTTTATGACTTAATTTATTAATTAAATATGTTAAAATATAAATTATATTTAAATTTTAAGCCAATCAATCTTGGTTTAATTTTATTCAGGCTATATTAAGGTCAAATTCGAGTCAAGAAAATAAACTCAATCAAAATATTGAGTCGGGTTCAAATTAGGTCAAACTTGACCCAACTTGACCCATGAGTGCCCCTAGTTAAGGAGGAGGGAAGAAGAATTTATGTCTCCACTGGAAGGATTATCATGGACAAATAAAATTACATCCAGTTGAATGGGTAAAAATTGTTTTAATATAGCATATAGCGTACATTATTAAAATTTTTCTTTTATTTATTTATTTTTTTCATAAAAATCTCTAAATTTTCAAAACTTATACAAAAAAAAATTATGTATAATATATTTTAAAATATAGAAAAGGTCTTTATAAATATTGAAGAGAATATTTATAAATTTTTTAAAATACTTAAAATGATTTATGTAAGTTTGAAAAATAAAACAGATTTACAAAAATTAAGTAAATAAAATAGAGGTCAGAGTAATTACTCTTTAAAATATAAATATATTAAATTATATGAAAATTTATAAAAATATTAACAAATTTAAAAATAAATCTTAAGATATAAAATATATTAAAACTTTTGGTTTGATATTTTTTTGATATGATTGAAATATTTTCAAAAAAATAATTAAAAGAGTTGAAAACAATCAGAATAAAATAATTTAATTCAGATATATTTTTTAAAAAATTTTGTTCTGCCTTTCGCCTTGTGCAAGTGGTATCCGTATTAATGTTTCCCACTGAAACTGGATAGAAGTGGGTAGTGGACCACATTCGGTGGCAGCAAGAAAATAAAATAAATCATGACAGATGAGAAAACAGTCTCTCAAATTTTTGAGAAAGAACACCATTTATGTTCACCAATTGCCACGGTTTTGGTGTGTTAGTATTTTTATATTTTATTTGAGATATCGAATATTGCGTGCCACAAACATATATATATATATAATGAAAAAGATGAGATAAATTGCGCTCATTTCAACAAGTTTCTGTCATCATCATTCGTCACATCATTATGGCTGTATATACTTTTTAGTGTGACCGAGGAGAATTTCTACAAACATTCACTTATTTAAATTATTTTATAAATTTAATTACTTTCTCATACATATGGTTATATATATTATATACCATATAACACCATCACTTCGTTACTGATATTAATAAGGTTTTTATTTATAATGATTTTAGTTTAAATTCTTTATCATAATACTTTTGAAAATATAATTTTAAAATTAATTTAATTTTGATGAATTAAGTTCTTTTATATTTCAAAAATGGAAAATTATTCTGCCCACAAAATGTCACCATCTCCATATACACAGAGGGAATATGACGTTGATGCTTTTCATGTAGAGGGATAATATTTTGCACTCGGTTAGAACTAAAAATCGAAAGGACCAACCCATTTTTTATTTTTTAACCTTTTGTTAAAATTGAATCCTTCTAGTTTAGATTTCCACCTAAAAAGATTAAATTAAATTAAATTTAAAATAATAGCATGATTCAATTGAAAAAAAAACTAAAAAAATGGACTTTTATGTTTTTATTCTTTTTCACCAAATTAAAATTTTGTTGGGGTTATACGGTTTTGACTGTCATAAAAAAATCTAAAATAATATTGTAATTGAAAAAAAATAGAGAGATTTATGAGGTCCGTTATAGAGTGTGGCCAGGCCGTGGCCCAGGCTGTGGCCCAAGATAAATACTGATTGGACAGGAAGGGGCCCATATCAATGACTACTTTGAAATAGAAAGCCGAATGATCATGAAATGGACAGGATTAGCCCACGGCTGTAGCATCCCACGGCTGAGAACAGTGCTCGATTATTAACATGCCACATAGCAGATATGAAAATAAATTAAAATTACTTTTCTTATCGTCCATATTTTGTGTTAGCTGCAACTATTTTTATTATAAAAATTTATATTAAATTTCATGGTAGTTATAAAAGTTAATAAATGCAATTAATTTTAGAATGTTGCTAGGTCTAACAAATTTATTAATTGAGTGATTATCTCGTGAATGTTTTGTTGTGAAATGTCATTCTTGCCTTTATTCAACCCTACATATTAAGAAAATGAGAAGATATTTATTTAATGTAGTTGAATTGGAATTTCATCTCATTAGTTGAATATTCGATTACTTATACCAAATAAATGTGCGTGTGTGTGTGTGTGTGTTTTTTTTTTAAAATTTCTCAACATAAAATATCAAATAAGAATGCGTGAATAACAACTTGATTATAAAATATTCATAAACCAACAACGCAGTTAATAAATATGTTAATATTAACAGCAATGGCATTTTCTTGACATATAAAATGAAATAAGAGTGTGAATAACAATTTCATTATAAAATATTCATAAACTAATAGCTCAATTAAGGATCTGTTAATATTAACATCATTTTTTGAGTTACTTGCAATATATTTTCCTTATTTATAATATAAACAAATTTTGTGCAAGAGAATTACATACAATTGCATGAATATTTAACGAACGCATTTGTCAATATACTCTCATATAATATGACGCCACCTGAACGTTATTTTGCTGTCTAAGAGTCAGGATGAATTGTTTAATAACTAAATTCTTCATTATATATAACCAATCATGCGATTATGAAATTACGCCTTCTACCTAGTACGGTGATTATTGTTATTATTATTATTATTTTAACAAAAAAATGTTTAGAAAGAGATAAGTTACTTTATTTTAAGATTAAGGTATATCACAAATCAATTACAGATAACATATTAATGAAAAACTCTAACAAAAATCAAATCCAAAATATTAATAATATAGAACTTGATCCTACTGATTAAGTCAATTGACCTCGTGGCCACAAAATGATTATTAATCAATAGTGACATAGAGTGCATCTAAAACTCCTGAAGCAGACTCTTTTCACCAATATTCACTATTCATTCTTTGATGTATATATTAACATGGAATATAAGCACGAAGATTTCTTGTTTCCAACAATGAGTCGACAAAATGTGATTGAGCACTTGGAGTCACATCAAAGCTAGAGGGTGCATCTCTGCGCCAAACAAATGAAGCTAGGTAGAAAAAAGCATGCTATACATTTAATGATGAAAAAAATAATAGAAAGCATGGAGGGTACAGATAACTTGAAATATTCGCTGTGACTTTATCCCCGTTGTCCATATTTGCAGTCCAGTCATGCACAATTGTAACCAGGTTTGAAGATAGGAAAAGTAGCTACAGTTACTAGTAACATAATCCTCATGCCAATGGAATTCAAAAGGGCTATTTTCAAATGGGGTCCAACTTAAAGTTGGCTTTATACCAGCAACTTTGTCTGTCACAGACTGGGTAAACACAAGCTATGGGTTTTTTTTCAACCCACACGTCGTTCTCGCTTGAGTGTTAGCATTTATCTCTGGTACAAAAAGTATAAGAAGATACGGACAATGTGCACAGCACAGCATCTCGTGAATATTGTATGTTTTTCTTTTCACTCTCTCAGATAAATGGTCTCGATCTCCGATTCTCTTTCCATATATATGTAGAAAGATGTTTTATTACTTTTTTTTTTTTTCCTATTTACTAGCAAGAAGGGACTCTTGTGACATATGTTTCTTCTACTCTACTATAAATTACCTCATGCAAATTCTGCAGTTTCCTAACTCTGATATCAATGGCTTACGTACATAAGAGTATTCCTTTGGGAAGGTAATAAAACTATGCAATATTTGGTGGGATGGTAACATGTGAATAAAAAAAACATAGAGAAGTCATATGGAGGTTTGTGAGTTGTGACTGAGAATGACTCTCTTTGGGTTAAATGCCTAGTAACTTTGTCAAGGATTTAACACTTAGGACTTCTTCCTCTGCGGCGACAGGTAGGAAAGCTTTAAAGTTGAGGGGAAATCTTTTGACTTTGGGTGTCGTAAAGATTATGAGAAATGGTCATGTGGTATACGTCTCTGTGGTTTGATTGTTGGCTTGCTTCAGGCCCACTAGAAAAACCTTATTTTTAGGATCAGTCACCAAGTTTTATGATATAAAGATCATGAAGGGAAGTGGCAACTTTTAATACCTTTTCCTTTAACCTATCACGATACCTCATCATGTAATTTCTGAAATAAACTCAACCATTTGTAAAAATTAAAATGCCCTCAGTTACTTCTTTGAAATTTAACTCAAACACCTTGCCATTAATTCTAACTCAAGGCTTTAGCTTTGGAAACTAGTGGCCCGCACCGGAGAGTGCTTAATTTTTGTTTTTTTGGGGTGTTATTTGCAGTTTAAGCCCTATCTTGCAAAATCATTTTGAAAAAATTAGAGATTTTGACCTAACCCTTCATGTTGTATGTGTAATTCTCAACAAGAAACATTGTCACATATATATATTTTTAGAATGTCCCGAATAAACTAGGAAATTAAAATTCGGAAATCTTTGTCCAAACCAAAATGTACTGATAAAATTGATTATTCATAATTGATAGTGTACTACTGATAAAAGACGGGCAGTTGTAAATTGAAGTTATATTATATCAGTGAGAATCTGCAACTCTTTAAATCCAAAATCTCTACATTATCTAAAATTTAAGACTTGCATGCCTTAAAATATATGCACTTGATTGCATCATTCTTCGCATTGAGCACGAACCCTTTGGTTGATATTTTCTTCTATATGAGAATTGGATTTAAAATATTTATTATTCTCATTATTTTTTTAAACTACTTTATTATTTTATAGAACTAGTTTTTGTATAATTTTATAAAAAATAAATAAAGCAAGGATAAAGATGAAAGTGGGCACACAAATTTCAAAGGCTCGACTATAATATAAATAAGCATTATTTGGGATTCACACTCCGCAGAGTTCTCCTTATCTTTATTGTTATTATCATTGCCACTCTGAATGGGTCGGAATAAAATGTGCATAGAAATTTCTGGTTTTGCAAGGAAAATTTGGTCGGTAAAAGCAAATTTTGTCGTCTGGTTGGTCCCACATCTCATGTTCAAGTAAGTGTATCAACGCAAAATGGTGGTAAGCATTTTTTTTTTTGTAACAAAATGGTAGTAATTATTATTTCATCAATTTTGGCCATTGACAGGTGATCAAAATTACCAAAAAGCACACCCTAACACCCGCATGGTCTTCAACAGCAAAGGGTTTTTTCGTGATAAAACACTAATGCCAAGGGCATCTTTGCATTGGGACCTTCCAGTATTTCATTTTGACTATTTAGTTTCCAAATTTTTTCGGTTCTTTCTGGCGTTCCAACTCCGAAATCTCATTCGGAATAGCGTCCCCTTTCTCTGCCTCTGCTGCAAAACTCTGCTCTTCACTCTCTCACTCGAACCATTACTCACTCCCCGAATTGGAACCCCACCAAACCCTTTTGGATTCCCTTCCCAATTCCGCTCTCAATATTCCTGCTTTCCTCTTCTTCGATCGAATTCGTTTCTTGCTGATTCGGTGACAATTTTCGATTTTTAATCTTCCTTGATTCCCAAGTCAGTGGTAAGATTTCTTTTCTCTCTCACTTTTTTTTTTCCGATTTTGTTGAATTTTGGTTTTGACTGATCTTTTAGACATTCTTCTGTAATATATTGAATTTGATCGCGATTGTGGTTTTAGGGGTTTTTTTTTTCTTTTTATATTCGCTGTGTGGGGATGAAGATCGAGGAATTGGACGATGTGGAGGGTAGTAGGGACGAAGGGAACTACGAGAGGCAGATTGTGAAGGTTGACGCAAAGAGAGCGTTGGTTGGAGCAGGTGCCCGGATCCTGTTTTACCCGACGCTTTTGTATAATGTACTTCGGAACAAGATTGAAGCTGAGTTCAGGTGGTGGGATGAAGTTGATGAGGTTTTTCTCTCACTGTATCTCTTTTATGGTGGTTTTATTGTCGATTTTTCTCTGACTTAAGTGTGGTTGACTTTTTTTGCCATAAGGTTTTGAGAAACGAAAGCCCTCTCTTCGTGAATTTATGCTTGGATTGCTACGAAAGCGGGGGGTTTTTGATGTTTTGGTTCTTGTACTGGGAAAATTTGTCTGATTACTGTTCGTTACACTTTCATTTCTATGGATGCAACCTTAGAAATGGTTGAATGCGTTATTGTTTTCAATTAGTATAACCTATTATTGAACTTTGGCTTAAACTTGGCTTATTTGCTGAAATTGATCATTGAATTGGGGTAATCATGCTACTGAATGTTCTTTTGTAGTCGATTCTTTGTGTTTCTCTTGGCTGAAAAGTGTTTTCTTTTTTTTTTTTTTTTGAAGCTGTTATATTCAATTTTGTTTATTGTTCTTCCCAGTTTTTATTACTGGGCGCCGTTCCATTTCCCAAAGATGTTCCACGCTTGAAGAAGCTTGGTGTGGGTGGTGTAATTACTCTGAATGAACCTTATGAAACTTTGGTACCATCATCATTGTATCATGTAAGTGTTGTCCCATTTTCTTTTCAGACAGTCTCGTTTTTGCATATTGTATGCTACTTATATGTTATGTAGAAAGCCTATTGGCTGGTTATTTGGAAGTTGTGGAATTTCTGATGTCCATTGAGGAGTATGTTTGTGTGGCTGTGTGTGTATAATCGATACAGGACAAATAGCTATATATGTTGGGTTTTGTTAATATGTGCACATGTTAAGGAATAAAAATAGCACTTATTATCCTTCATTAAATTATCCTAATTTCTTAAAGAAGAAAGTATTAAATGTGTTTTAGATTTTCAAGGCATTAAATACTTCTACTTTTCATTTAGTAGCTTATATTTTTTATTCCTTAATATGTGCCCTTAACAAAACCCATATATATTTAGTCTAAAACCATTGCTGATATTCTTGGTTTATTTGTTTGATTTGTTTCAGGCTCACGGAATTGATCATCTGGTAATTCCTACAAGGGATTACCTCTTTGCCCCCTCATTTGTGGATATCAGCCGGGCTGTGCAATTCATTCATCGTGAGTTATTTATTTATTTATTTATTTATTCAATTCTGGGAAGGGGTAAATGCACCTATAAATGTAATTTTTCTTTTGGCCAAAATGTAGTGTTTTTTTATATCTTACCTGCGTATTTTGGTACAGAGAATGCAACTTGTGGTAAAACTACTTATGTTCACTGTAAAGCTGGGCGAGGGAGGAGTACAACCATTGTGCTTTGTTATTTGGTAATTTTATGTCCTACAGTTATACTTGTGGCACTCAGCTGAAGCTTTAAGGTACTGATAAGTTCCCTTGTGGTCCACTTATGTTTTATAGGTTGAATACAAGCACATGACACCTGCTGCTGCCCTGGAATATGTGCGGTCTCGAAGACCTAGGGTGCTTCTAGCACCATCACAGTGGAAGGTATAACTCAGTTTATTTGGTGAAGTTACGAGCTTTTTGTCCCTTCCCTCTAAAAGGCTGGTGATATAATGATTGTAGTTATTTTTCCCTAATGTTATCCCATTGGCTCTTAATTTCATAATCTTTGCATACTAATGATTATGATAAGCAGGCTGTTCAAAACTATAGCAAGCACAGACCTTCTGCTTTACCATACTCTCCCTCTGGGGATGCGGTTCTTATCACTAAAGCTGATCTTGAAGGTTACCATAGCACATGTCATGCTGGTATGGAGCTGGCCATTGTTCCCAAAGTGCCAAAGACCAAGCCCATGATAGCAAGACTATCTTGCCTATTTACATCATTAAAAGTTTCTGGTAGTAGTGTACCAATGACCAGGCGGCTACCAGTTTCTGAGGCACGAGCTTGCTAAGCCAGTTTGACATGGACATCTCAAGTAGGTGGCCTGTACAGAAGATGATCAATGAAATAATTGAAGTTTGATAATTTCCCGTGTAATCGGTACAATTGTGTTACATGAAGAGAGATGTATAGGAAGATTTCTCCAAGGTTGTGCGTGACAGGTTAAGGGGAACCTCTAGTTTCCTTGTACATAGATCTCAAATCAGTTTGCTTCTCCTAAAAAAGTCAATTTGTTGTGTACATTAAGTATCATTATCTGTTGCACGTTTGTTAATCCAAAGGAAATCCTGGTGTCAGTAAAAGCACCATTGATGTGAAATCAACATAATTTGTCAGGTGGTGAGTCTGGTTACCAAGAGGGTACTTATATTAACTGGTACAAAACCTAAAGCCAATTTCTATTCCATTGCCTTATTTTGTACCGGAAAGCAATGAAGGTTGTTGCTGACTGAAGCACTGTCTACTTCTCTAGCTTCTCTTGCACGAGGAAGAAATTGCGTAGACGGTGTGGATGTAAGTAAAAGGTGTACTGTTCTCACTATCTTTGTTGTTGTCATAATTACAGGTCACGGTACGCATCATGTCAAGGTTCACTCTGATGCTTGCGCTTCGTTGCATCTTCCTGTGGCACATGGTGATGGGACCATGTTACCCGCAACAAACAGTAGGGAAATACAGATACCAATTTTTCTAAAACTAACAGTACACCTTTACATACAAATAACTCGAAGCCAAATTATTATGGCATCATGTATATGGATCATTTCCTGTCAGCATCTCCAAATGGTTCAACATTATTTAAATTTCAAGGTGGCCGCACTCTGTTAGGATTGGGAGTGAGACTCGTGAAAGAAGGATGAGTAGACCAAGTTCTCATGAACACGAAAAAGCACAACAAAAGGAATCATACTCTAGATTTGTAGGCAGAGCAACGTGTACAATCACTGTTGCAGAGTAGCAGGGGATTCTTTGGGTTTTGAAGCTCGGGACGATATGGGATTGAGAAAGGTTTTCATTGAAGCTTACTCACATGTTGCTGCTAAATGGTTTCAATTAAAAGGGATCTTGAGGGAACAAATACTAGTGTTCCAAGGCAAGTTGGACACATCACAGCCATGGAAAAAAATGTATAAAAATTTAGATACGAGAGAGTACCAGTGTGGGGAAGTACTTCCAAATTAATCTGTCTTCTTTCAGCGCTTAAAATCACTGTTAGGAGGCGCACTCCATGGTTAGGCTTTTTTCTTGGTATTACTATGTTTTTTGCTGTGGTTTTTTTGTTTGTCATTTTCTACTATGTTTTTGGGCTTTTCTGGCCCATGTTGTATCCCATGAGCGAAATAAAAAGATTTCACACCTGAACAATTAGGTATACACATTATTGTTTGGGTAATCTTTTATAAACCCCCCACCCCTGGACTGAAAAAAAAAAGCTAAACAATTAGGCATACACATTATTGTTTGGGTAGTCTTTTATAAACAATACTTTCTGTACAAATTTGTATTCAATCTAATGGCTCTATTCCTGACCCCAAAAAAAAAAAATCTAGTGGCTCTATTAGGTTGTTGCCTCTTGTTACCTCCGTTAAGTATTACTCATATAATAATTATCCTTATTTTTCCTTGTAAAACTTGTTCCTGTTTCTGCAAAACATAGCTGTGACCAGCAAGCTGGGCTTGTCAAGGGGCAGGCTCATACTATGCCCATAAACAGCCGTGATATGGGGCTATAACAAAGAATTGGATTTGGATCCACACGGTGTTTTTTTTTTTTTCTAGGATTCACGAATCTAAAATAAACTTTATTACATATGAATCACATGGAATATTTAATATTTTATAATTTCATAAATAATTATAAATTTTATATTATAAAATTAATAAAATTAAAATAATTATTGTTTTTATTGATATAGTTTGTACGTGACTGGTCAGCTCAATCAAATCTTAGAAATGGAGAATTTACAAATTCACACAGAGAATGATGCAATTGGCATCTAATGGCAACTAACGACTCAAGTGGTGAATACAATTGGTTATAAAATAGCTTAGCCAATAAATGTACAATTCAACATATATATATGATAAACAATGGTTGGAGGGAAATGAAGCTGTAAAATTAAAACCATGGTGGGGTCTTCAAAATGGAAGCAGGCCCAAAGCTGTGGAAGAATCCAAAAAAGGTGGGTAACAGCCATGTTGTTATATTCCTCCTTGCACTACCACCACTCCTCCTGCGAGTTCTTTATGGGACCAAATCTCTGGCATACCAGGAAACCCTAACACTGCTACTACACTAATGCTCTCTATGTATGCTCCCTTCAAAAGCATCCGAAATCTTCCATAAAGTGAAAGAACTGAATATCACCTTTTTAGGTCTACTTTAAATTTTAAATGGCATGTGGAAAGAGACGCTTCCTCTTGCTAATTTCACAACACCAACCCCCATCATCTCTTTCTTTTCTTGTGTATTTTAAGAATTTGAACATGCACATACTTAATTACTTATACCTATAGATAATATATCAATCTGAGAAACAACTGTTTCAAGATTCTCCAAGCACTTGATCATTGTAACAGACCCAAAACTTCGTTTCACATTATACTACGTGTGTATAAATAGATGAGACTAATGGGTTGTCTTTCTTTCTCTCAATATCTAATATATATGGGAGTTGCTAGACATATAACAATTCTTAGGGAAGGTAGAAGTTCAGGGATGGTACGGTGTCATTTAAAAAGAGCACAGAAATAAAAGCAGCTAAAAAGTTTATTCTTGTCTTCTTATTCCCCTGTTCATTCAATGCCCTCTTTATTCCCTTCAGAAACTACAATGAAGCTGCCCCCTCTTCATCTTGATTTTAGCTTTATTGCATGCATGTCCCATGAAAGAAAAGATAGCATTGACATGCACGTTACTCTCTCTCTCTCTCTCTGATATGGGATAAGCACATCTTTACTCTAATAATACTGCAGGAAAAGCTCGAATCTAACGCAGAATAAAGCAATAAAGAAGTGTCTGTCTCCAAGTATCACTCTCTTTCTAAAAAACCAAATAAGAAAAACGAACCTCACCCATAAAACGTGACTTGTGTTGTTATTCAAAATCAAAGACTCAAAATTTTCAATAAAGAAATTTGAACTTCGGTTCCCTCCTCCTCTATGACAGACACAAATCTGGCGATAAATGCCTAGCAAAATCATTAATTTAAAGTTAATAATTTTCATGGGAGATATATATACATATAGTTATTTTCATGTACAGATTACATAACGTTACGGTTCAAACACAGAGAGCACTCTCTTTCGTCAGTTAAGGGACCCATCAAAACTAAAAAGATCTTCTTGAACTTCATCTCTTAAAGTAAATTTTCTTTCTACTGGGAAAACATCAGCACCAATAAAAGCTCCAAAGGGAGCTGGAAGCTGTTATTTAGGGCAGATTACTGTACATGGCCGTGGAGTAAAAGAAACATAGTAGTGAATGCATGAGATCAACTAACTGGAAATACAATTTAAATTAATTGGTTGCAGCCATCCTCTATTCAACATAAAGAAAGTAAATTAATGCTTAATTAAAATAGTGTGATTTATGGAATTTTGTAAATATATAGATGGATAAATAAATAGAAGATACACACACACACACACACACACACACACACACACACACACACACACATATATATATATATATATATGTATCTCGGCAAAAACTTAGAATAATAGTATTGAATGCAAAGTAAGCTTATGTATGAATGCTATATTAATATTTTCTTAACATGCTCTTATGATACTTAAAGCATACCTGTTACACACCACGCTTTTAAAATCAATTAAATGATAATATATATATATATATATATTAACCTAGTGCAAAATGGATTTAAATACCTTTTAATTTATCCCCGCTTTTTCCCTTTTACCCACTCTTTCTATTTTGGTTATCATATTATATATATTTTGATGATATATAAACCTGAAGAGAAATGATAAGCTACGTACTGTATTTTGTGATTAGCAATTCTGATTCGGACAGAAGGTCACGAGAGTAACTTGACTTAACCTGGGAATTCTTGCACCGCTCTTGAGGTTCCACGTCAAGTTCTCGATAATAATTCTAAAAGAGAAAGCAAAAGCTACATGATTCCTCTCTAAAACTTTCGAAAATGTGAAAAGAAGTGTAGAAAGTGAAGCGTTAATGACAAACTCTTCTGGACATCTCATTTTTCTATATGTAAATATAAAGAGAAATTAATGATATGAGAACAATTCATTTTTAACCATATATAATAAGTTAATAACAAAGTGACTAACTACAGCACAACTAACAAGGTGGTTTGCAGATTGCACAAACTCATTGGTATATTTCTGGTATAAAAAACATGAAAAGTGAAATTATACAAACATTTTAAAATAATAAAATAATATGAATAATAAGAGGGGATGGTATATTGTAATCAAAACGGCGATGATTTTCATGCAGCAGGATGCATTTACTTTGGGTCTTTGGTTCTCCCTCTCCATGTGTCAGAAGTGCGAGCAGCCTTCTTGGGCTTCTTTTCTTTTTCTTTTTTCTTTGATTTTCTTTCTTTTCCCCTTTGTTCTTTCTCCCTTTCTTTCCAGCTTGTTCCGTTTGCACACTGTTAGTTCCGTTGAGAGCCACCAAAGTTTATGTAACAGGCCTCCATAGTAAAAGAAAGAAAAAGAGCAAGCTATAGATGATTTCTTGGCTTTCGTTGAAAGGAAACTTGTGGGAGGCTTCAAGCATTGATGATGACGACAATGATGTTGTCTGTATATGTGGTTTTTTGTTTATTCTCTATTATTCTCTTTTTTTGTTCTCTCTCATATTACCCATGATGATCCGGGTTGTCAGGGTCTGGCCAGTAAGACGAGTACTTCAACCATTCAGCTTCTTGTGGGTTTGTGATGGATGATTCCTGCAAGCGAATGCAGACACTGTAAACATTAGGGTTAGGGTTTGTGGAATATAATTTGATCATACTCAGCACTAGATAAGAGAATGGACATTGACTGGGCTCATCCTTTTCCACCTTATAGTCAAACGTCAATGGGCATTTTTCCTAACAAGGCCAGGAATGAAAAAATTTAAAAAAAGAGAGAGATTTAAGTCAATATCACCTTTCCCAATCTTTGCTCGTTTATGAGAACAAAAATTAAAAAAAAAAGGAAACTATTCAACGTTAGCAGAAGATTTTCACTTGTACAGTTCAAAAATTAAAGAGGAGATATTTTTTCTTTGATTAAGCTTCCCGTACAGTTGACGGCTTCGGTCCCGCATTCCGTCTTGCTATTTTTCTTTCTTTATACAATGGGAAAGAAAAATATAACTAAAAATAAAAGAAAAAGAGTTTTTTTTTTATTTCTTTTGATTTGTTTATTCTTTGCCCTCTTTTCTCTTTCTCTCTCTTGTTGGCATCATGACACACAAAGTTCATATAATTCCGAGTCAAAAAGTTCGTTCTTACCTCTTTGATGTCAGTCGAAGTGCACCCCATAATGAGTTCCTCCAAACCAGACGCAGACCTTCCTCCTAGTTTATGATGTTGTTGCTGCTGTTGCTGCCATGTGTGTCAATATTATACATGCATTTCGAAGGACAACAATCAAATTCAAAACACACATCATAATCATCGTGCTGAGCAACAATCAAAAAGTGAAAAGACAGTTTCATGCTTGTGGTTTAGCAAGCACTTAATTATAAAAGCTGGCCTAGTTAATGAGTCTGTCTCATGCACAATACCATGCAGACTCAGTCCATTTTGGACCTTCACACACGTTGATTGCACTACTCAGCCTACCTTTTTCTTTTATTATTGTGGTTATTATAGGTTATATAATGGAGATACATTTCTCTTCTTCTAGAATCCTCCCCTTCGGTGACCTTTTACCCTTTGCTTTATTGTCTCTACTATTTGGGTACCTAGCTATAATTAATTCTCATGAAAATTTATACCCAAAAAAAATTTATAAGCATGTTAAAGAAAATGGGGGTTTGGGTGATGATTACCTGGAAATTTTCATTTTGGAGCATTATTCTGGAGACATGGTAAGAGTTGTCGTCGAGGATGATGGATGTGTGTTGGAGGGGAGGCGGAGAGATAATGGTGGAGATGGGATGTGAAGGCCTACTGATATGGAAGGCTGTGGTTGCAATCTGATGGTGCGCATGGTGGTGATGTTGCTGTTGTTGATGATGATGAGCCACATGATGTGGCCTCTGCCGTTCATGTACTTCTTCGCATGACCCTGATGCTTGCACTTCTCTTGCTGTGGAAGCCTCTCCTATTCCAACCTGCAATGGCCAGCATCACATATATCAATATCATATCTAACTGTTAACTATGTACCACCCAATTCGCTGTCTAGCTAGCTCGCTAGTCCATTATCAACCTCATCTTTTTCATTACTTTCTTTCGGCCTATATAGATTTTAGCTCTAGAGTTATCAACTTGTGCCTTGATTCTATTTACCAATGTCAATTACCTTTTTGTAGTAGGTAAACAAGCGGTGGTTGGCTGACACTGATTTATCATCAAGCCAGGTCCATACAAATTTCATGCGGGGTATGCAAGCAATGGTTATGTCAACAGCTCCCTTAACCCTTTCATGTTCTTCGTGACCTTTATGTGAAAAGCAAATTTTTACCAAACGAATGTTGGAAATCCAGTGAATTATTGTGTTTGGTTGATCAGCAATGTAGATTATATAAGTGAAACAGCGTGCTCATTGATCTTAAGAAAGGTGGCTAAAATTATACACACCAACATACGTAAGTGTCCCCATCGAATGTGATGCTATATATATATATATATATATATATATATATATATACACACGCACACACACACACACACACATAGGAGCGAGTTTCATGCTGCATGATTGATATATGTGTACCTCATCGAAGTTTTTCCTGAATGGCATGAAGCTTAAATGGTCAGGTTTCAGCTGCTGAATGTCTAAGGCAGTGAAGCTTGTTATTGGAGGGACCCCAACGACAGCAGACATCTCATCCCTGTGAGTAACTATTTCCTTGGAAGAACAACTCCCGCTTCCACTGTCCCTTCTGCTATTGTTAGGTTCTCCACTTGCTTCACCAGTTGTTGCACTTCTGTCAGACCAGTTGCATTGCCTTGGCTGTGTCTGGTAGAATATTTTTGATACTACGAGCTCTCCTTCTTTCTCTTCTTCGTGCTGGCCCAGATGGTACTGGTGCATGACCCAGTTGGTCTTCTCGGGCTTTCTGTTCTTCCCGAAGTTGGTGTAGAGAACTAGAATTTTCTTGCACCCCTTTTGCTTGCCGTTCACCATCACTGGCCTGGTCTTGCCAGTCTTGTGCCATCGGGTTTCTCCGCCTTGCAAGTCACATTCGTTCTGAATCTTTCTTCTCTTTCTTGTCCCAGTCGTATAAGCCTTTGAAGGTCTGTGGAAGAAGTGCCTGCTCAACCCATCTCTTGTTACTCCTGCAAGTTATGCCAAGCACAAACCAAAAATCAAAGTTAGGTCGACTTAGGTGAACTGCAAGATAAAACCCATTTGATTAAGTTTGAGTTCCTTCTAAATACCAAGAGATATTATATATATATATATATATACATATACATATATATATATATATATATATATATATATATATATATATATATATATATATAAAACCAAACTGAGAATTAAATAATAATATGAATACTATAGTAGAAAACCAGAGACACCTAGGATTGATAGTTAGAAAGAGAGGTGATTTCAATTTCACTATTTCAGTATCGTCTCAGACCTGGAAGTTTTTCAGGATGGGTGTAACAAATCCCATCTTCTCCTTCAATAGTGGGAATGAACTCATCTATCAAAGGGTGTGATTTCATATTCTTTGCCTCTACTTTGGCTTCGAGATGTTCTATTAGTTCTTGATCTGTTGGATCAAACTTTACTCCTGCTGGTAGACCTAGCCAGTCCTGCAGTCTCCATTGAAATTCAAATAAAGAAACAGAAAGCAAAAGAGGGAGAGATAATAATTAAGAGAAAGAAGAATATATAAGAGAAAGAGAAAATAAAGAGAAATAAAGAGCATGAAACCTTTAACAAATACTCTTAAAACTTTAGTAATACTAATAGCTAAGGGAGAAAAGGGAAACACCGTCAAATTAACTGCACTAGTCCAATAATAAAACAGCCATAAGCATATTAATATGGTATACTTCTCTTGTATGATTCTTCATATTGTCAAAGGCTTTTCGTTGAAGGCAAGAATATTATTGAGATATTTCCGTACCGGCTTCCCTTCAAACTTGTGTCCGCAACCAGGGCACTGCTTAGATCCACACAACTGATGCTCTTCAAGCTTGGCATCTATGAGATCAGAGCTGCTAACAGAGCTCAAGTTGCTGATCTTATTCATGGTATGCTTCTGACGTGCGTGTGATGTGATGCTGTCTCTCTTGATGAAACCTGAGGTCTTGAATTGGAATTCTTTTTCTATGGAACAGTCCACAACTGAGCATGTCCGAGTTTGTTCTCTATATATATTACAGGAAAATTCAAGAGCTTGATTGAGATCAGAAATAAAATTTTCCAAAAGAACAACAGAAGAAATTGGATGAAGGGTATATTATGACCATTTTCAGGCCAAAACAAGAACAATAAGAAGTGGGTTTTGGCTAATCATTTTCACAAGTTTATGAACTATATCATGAAATAGATACTTGAGCAGATGATGATTCGATTGAGAAACTAGACATCAAAATAAATCGACAAGCAAAGAGAAAAGCCTTGAATATAGAAAAAAAATGAATTCTCTAGCATGTGATTGTTTCAGAGAAGAAATCAATCCTGAACAATAAATTCCGCATAACCCAGATGAGAATATGCAGGAAAACAGGAAAAAGGAAAAATATTCTGGAAGGATAAGAAGAGAAAGGAGAGGAGGAGAGGAGAGGAGAAAGACGAACAAGGAGGAGCAAAAGAGGAAACTGTCACAGTAGGATTGAGCTATAAACCTGCTTTAACCATGGAAAACACCAGAATTCCCTCTCCACTTTAACTGAAGCCGGTGACAAAAATAATAAAGGAAAAGGTGGCTGCTTCAAACACACATAGTACCTTTAAGCCTTTGTTAATTTAACAAGAGTGTGTATGTAGGCGGTTTATGGGAGAGAGAGAGAAAGAAAGAGACAGAGAGAGAGTGAGAGAAAGAGAAACAAAGAAACAGGATAGAAAGAAAGAAAACCCGGTTGGTTTTTCTAACTAAAGCTCAAAGCCCAGCCCCTCTATCTCTCCGCTCTTCTATCCTACTAGTGCTACAGGCAGCCTACACCTTTCTTAGAGCCTTGACTACAAAAGCAAAAGGCACAAAACGGCCGCACAGCTGTTACTAATTAAGGACCCCGTTCAAAAGCAGACCAACACAACAATTTGTGTATTACACTATTACTCCAATTACCATATATATAAAGCTAATATCTTAGATTCAATAAGTACGATAATTTTATATAAAAAATTCGTATTTATACAAAAAAAATTATTAAATAATATAAGATTACAAACCTTAATTTTTACTCATATATATATATGTGTGTGTGTGTGTGTGTGTGTGTGTGTGTGTGAAATTAAAAAAAAAAGTTTAAAAATAAGATAGGGAAAAAAAAGTTTAAAAATAAGATAGGGAAAATTCGCCAAAAGTAAGAGTAATTAATGGATTAGAATTAAAACATTTTTATAAGACAGCGGCTTCTATCACTAGAGTTTAATACAGGGAAAAGAAATAGAATGCATAATAATAAAAAGAGTAATAATAATATAAATGTAAACACTAAATATTTAATGTTGTTAAAATTAAATTGGACTAAATATTTTGATTGGTTAACTGTAAACTATATACTTAATCAATTATGATTCAGTTTTATAATTAAATTAAAAGTTAGATAACTGTTAATTAATTAAAATTATATAAAATTGATCAAAATTAATTGAATTAGCTAGTTTAATTAATTTAATTAATTAATTATTAATTTTTTAAAAAATTTAATATTTTTTAATATTTTATAAATATTTTTATAAATTTTATATTATTACAGTATTTGATTGAATAAAAGTTAAAGTTAAACTGATTATATTTAGATCCAGTTTTAACAATGATATTATAAACACCAACTTCCTCTTAATACGTGTCACAAAGTCTGGAACTTTGAGTAATAAAGACGACATCAGGCAGAATTAAGGTCTCATTATTTTCGCATAACTTAACAGATTAATGTCAGACGATTTTTTTGTTTTTCCTTGTAGAGAGAGAGGCACGCACCCGGATAAAAATACGGGGAAAGGGATGATAGAAACTCACATGGGCTTTGAGCTGGAGTACTGATCATGATGCTTTTGCCATGAATGTTTTGTGCACACACTGGGGAAGTGAGAGAGAGAGAGAGAGAGAGAGAGATGAGTGGGGAGTACTGGGAGGTTGCTTGATAAGCAAGGCAAATGAGCAGTGTACTTGATGGACCACCACCTCCTCTTCTTGTAATTACTGGAATTTATGCTGAATCCTATTTTTCTTTAAAAAAAAAAAGAACTTATGATGGAGGGTCCCTAATGATGTTTGCAGCATAGATAGATGGCTATGATTGCTCCTTTGTCTGGTGTCTTTATTTCTTTATTTCTGTTTTTCTTTCTCTTTGCAAATTACAAGCTTTGATTTTATGTAATTTATACAGCTGAGAATGGGAAGAGGAAACAGAAATTTTGCCCAAATATCATAGACAGACCTGAGGAATATATCCTATCTTAAGGTTATATCCAAGAGAATTTGGACCAAGCGGTGAACCCAAAAAACATTCAAACTTGTAAAACATCATTTCGTATTTCTCAGTCTGACCAATAAGATTTAAGGGATAAAAAAAACGAAAATGAAAGAATCAAATTGCTTTGATTATCCATTTAAGTTGACCTTTGACGAACCAACCCATGGACCCCACATATCTCAACACAGTTTCATCTTCCTGCAACCTTTTCTCTGTTTGCATTGCATGAACCATAAATATTCCACAGTTTATAATATTTGTCACCTCTAAATGGTTGGTGACACAGTTCCAAGGAGTATCATCTCTTATACTAATAATAATTATCGTAGAAAAAGAAGGATTTAATTTTATACACATTCAAATATTCCAAAATACCCTTTTTCTTTTCTGCATAATTCATCTTTAAGAATATTTCTTAAGGAGTACAATTCTCGGTACGGTTTTTATGTATTATATTGTAGGGTGCAAAGAAAGATTTAACCACGAACACTTCGTAACTTTAGCATTCTCGCTGGTTTACGTAATTAAATCAATTTGTCAGATTGTAATTACTCTCATAAGTCATAACCAATAGTTATTGACATCATTAATTAATATAATATGGGAGACAAAATGGCATCATGAGGGTTCTCATTGAATAAGTACAAAGTAATTAGTTAAGCTGTAATTAAGAATAAAGAAAACATGGCAAGACTGCAGGTAATATCAATTTGGAGACACATTCAACTGATTGCCGTCCCACCCCCATAGTGCACAACACTTAACATCATATATATATATATATATATATATATATATATATATATATATATGTTATTCATAAAAAAAGTATTTTTTATGATAAAAGATAAGAAGAATAAATTATTAATTATTAAATTATATATAAAAATAATTATAATTAAATATTATTTAAAAGTCACATAATTATTATTAAAAAAAAAATATATATATATAGAGAGAGAGAGAGAGAGAGAGAGAGAGAGAGAGAGAGAGAGAGAGAGAGAGAGAGAGAGAGAGAGAGAGAGAGAGAGAGACAGAGTACTACTCTAACACAGATGCTGACGATGGGCACGAAATTTCTTAAAGGGAGGTTACGTATACTTAGTACTATTATTTGTTTGCTAGAAAGAGTGGCCTATACTTTGATTTGATCCACTTATCTTTGTCTTTTGGTTTGCTTCTCTGTGTAACTTTCCTTGTGAGGTGGAATTCTTCGGTGGGTGAGAGGTGCTGAAAACTTGGGGGAACCCAAGTCCACCAAAATCAGATTAAGCAGTCAATTAGTCCTCTTCAGTTAAAGACTTATATGTCCACACACACACACACACACACACACACACACACACACACACACACATATATATATATATATATATATATATATATATATATAGCAGTCAATTAGTCCTCTTCAGTTAAAGACTTATATGTCCACACACACACACACACACACACACACACACACACATATACACACACACACACACACACACACACACACACACATATATATATATATATATATATATATATATATATATATATATATATATATATATATGTGACCTGATGAATGAAGTAAAGTATCCGTTTTCATTTCTAATTAAAAATTAAGAACATTCGGGTAAGAACTATCAGTGACTCTCGTGTGCCAAAAGCCATGACATTGTTAAGTACAGAAGTGGGTGTGACCACTGATAATATGGGAAACATTGACATTGATTAGTTTATCTGATAATAGCACTCTTCTATCTTACTCGTCAAAATATTGTTTTGACCAACTGGAGCCAAGCTACCTTCTTGACTTAGCTGGGGAACAAGTTATAGCATCAGAAAGAAGAAACCGCTCATATACATACACACACACACATATATATATATATATATATATATATATATATATATATATATATATATATATATATATATATATATATAAGATGAGTTAATAGACTTGTATTTTTTAGGATGGCTTGATAGTCATGTATTCACAGAAAAAGAATAATAAAAAATATACTTGATAGTCATGTATTTTCCTCATAGTATTTCATGAGGAGTATGTATAAATAAGTGAGTGCATATGAATAAAAACGAGCCTCGCAAAAGAATAACAAGTAAATAAGTTATTCTACATGTTTCAAAAAATAAAACAACAAATTATATTTTACCTTTTTAAATTAATTTTAGATCGCACAAATTTTAGTATTATGAATAATTATTATTTTTTATGTGTTCTATGCTTAAACAACTAAAAAAGAGAGACAAAGGACGTTAAGAATTCTTATTCTAGTCTAAACAACAGAAAATAAAATGTTAAGAAATCTTGTATAGCCTATTAATTGATTTTGTTTTTTGTAAAAAAATTATCACAGACTTGACATATAACCTCTTTATTATTAGTTTTAACAAAATCATTAACTACTGTAATGCTTATTAATCTTTAAGGACGTAAAGTGTTTGTTTCTGGTCCACAGAGATAAAATATAAGGTTCTAAACTAGATCTTTTAGGAAGAAAAATCATAATTTACCAGAATATAGACTGATTAAAATGAAATAGCTTCTATTTCAGGGATTCAAGGAGAACAAGTTCTTTTAAGTTCACAAGCATTTATCCTTAATAACCAACCAAATTGGATTCCATTGTACCATGGGTAGAACATAAGATAAAATGGAAATTATTCTTTTTTTTTTTCTCAAAGATTGGATGGAAAGTATCCAGTCCAGAACTGTATCTTCTGCATTTGGAAGGCTGTCTCAAATCCGTTGGATAAATCTTACGATTTTGTCCATGTCATTTTCCAAAGGATCTATGAGAAGGCAAGGTTTAAACCGTCCCAATAAACGATTATGATGTGGTTTCAGGAGTTGGTATCCAATCCAAAAATAATCCAGTAGTTTGAGTTCAGCATAACATCAAAACATGGATGTGAAAACCCAATCAGGTCAACGAATTATGTGCCCAAAAATAATCAGAAATGCAGATGTTGCTTGCGCAATCACCAATTTATTGACTACAATAAGAATACTTAGGATTTTGACTTAATTTCACACCAACTAGCCGTACAAAATTTGATTGAATGTAGAGCCTCCAAATACGATGAACAAAAGCAGTCTCATTTTGAACGGAACTTACTGCTCACTGATTCGTAGCTTGGAACATATATAACTGCAGATCATGCGGAGGAAAGATTACTACCGAGAAGATTAAAAACAATCACGGAGGATTCTTGTAGGACAAGGAAATACCATCTCCATATGATGCCATTGTGAGAGGGGAAGAAACAAGCTTTTGAGAAATTGAAGCAATATCCTTCAAAGTTACTTCGTCCACTGCCTTTAAGAAATTCTTCACAGGTTTCCTGAGGACCGGGAACATATCTTTCAACAAGCCAGAGACACTATAGTCTTGCAAGCATATAACAAATGCAAGCAACAATCGTAATTTTATACTAAAACCAACAGTTTCCTTTACCGTTGCTTCTTTCTTTTTTCTTCTTTTTTTTTTTGCCAATGCATATTCAGTGTAAAACAATTTCCAAATGCACATCAAGAACTGACACCAAAAATAGAAACCCCAACGTAATAAAGTACTGGGAAGGACACATTGATAGATATGAGCAGGTTATAGTGTAATACCCAATAACAAATAGAGACAGAACAGAAATAACGTCAGGAACCTCTTGTCAGGAAACTTGACAACTAACCAGAAATTCAACCTGCTCCCCTCAGTATCCTATATCGGTAGTCTATAATCTATACAGCTTCAGATGGACCAAAAAGTAGACCATGTCCACTATAACAGTAAGAATTAGCAATCTTATTTCCAAAATTTAGGGGTTGGCTACCATATCCTAAGTCAAAGCTAGTTGCAGTCTTCTTGGAAAACAAGCACAATTATAACAATGAAGTATCATGTATGACACAAAATTCTGGAACAGATTAATTCGTTTGAGCTCAAGAAGCAGGAGGCAGCACATGAGCCATGTGCAAGTTTTAACGAATTCAAATTGAGCCAAACTCCTGTTTCTAGAGCTCAATCCCTGCCTCAGTCAAACCACTATACTGGCAAGCAATATCCACAACTAACTTTCTATAACCTATATTGACAATAAGATTTTGACTGCAAATGTCAATTTTCTTATTTTCTAAAAAGTCTAGCAAATATTTTGTCCGTCATATCTGTGTCCTTAAACTCATATTGCACAACTGAATTGCTACAGACTAACATATAGCCCAAAGAAAATGAAATGCCAAAGAGGAGAACAAACAGAAATTCAGTAAACAAATCAAGAAAAGACATCCCTGAGTAGCTCATCCAGCAACATAAAAAAGACCAGTGAAGTAATAAATTAATTATTAACCTCAAATTAATGGCAAATTTAGAATGTCATGCTTAAGCCGTACCTCTCACCATATGTCAAAACCTGTCTTCCTATATCTTCTGAAACAACCATCTGAAAACACATTTAAGTTCAATAGTGAGCAAATATTAGTTACAAAGAGGGAAAAAGAAACAGAAGAGAAAGAATATAAATATAAAAGAAATTCCGGTTATAATATCCAAGTGAAATTTTCATGGGAGATGAATCTACATACTCTTGATTCCAAATTCATCAGAATTGCGGATTTTGTAGCCTGTTTGGCACGATCCAACTGTACCTGATCAACTGTGGACAGAAACCAAAAGAATAAGGGAAGGCTACCAATCTAGATTTGATAATCAAGCAGCAAAATACGGTATACTAGTCAAGTGAAGAGCATAACAACATACCTTGTCCAGAAGTAGCAACTGCAAGAAGCTCATTAGTTGCTATGTCAATGGCTTTTGATACAAAATCTGAATCCTAATGTAGAAACATGAATAAGGTCACAGACGGTAAAAACACAATAAAAAGGAATAGTAATTGTTGAAACAGTATTTGAGAGAAAGTGGTCTGGGCTGCACACTTGATCTATTATTTAAGCTTGATTACAATCAATCAATGGAGTAATCGGTCCTTAACAGCAAAGTGCAGTTCTATGCCAAAGCTTATTTAGATTAAACAAATCAATTTAACCAAACAGAACAAGCTGAACTATAGCCTAAAAAACACAGAATAAATAAATCTGTCCAAGCATTATAGTAAATCTACCAAGCATGTCCTAAGCAAACTACCAAGCTCATATATATACAAAGGCATCAAATCCTTATTCATCATTGATTTTGGTGATTTAAATGTATTAAAATTATTATGTAGTTTTCAAGAGATCTCACAGCTCCAAACTCCTCTGGAATTTTTGTTCTGGTCTGTTTTGAGTGTTTATTAAAGCACCCTCAATTACATACAAATGCTGACTGAGATAACAATTCCAATACATCTAAAACTATGATTTCTCCAATATATATAATTTCACAGTGTACAAGCTTCAAAGGTGCTTACTGTTGTGACTTGGATACCAAATATACCGGTGTTATTGTAAATGTTGTTGAATGCTGAAATCGAATGAACTTGTGGATACTCATTCAAAACATGGAGATCTGCATATGATCAAAACAATAATGCTAAGGTAACAAAATTTACAAAAGATGGGTCTCTAGTTGCAGAAAGATGGTGCAATTGGAAGAGGAATATAGAGAAAAGTGAGTGGAAAAATTATCAAGTCATGACCAACAAAAAAAATGTGCTTGTCATATACTGGACTCTTATATGTAAGTTAACAGAGCATCAGTCCTTCCATTCTATGTTCCTAGCTTCAATGACAAAGCCAGAAGAGACTAACTACTTTGAGATAACTTACATAGCCGTGAATACATCCCTTTGCCAGGCCCACCAGCTGAGAATGATCCACCACCTCCCGATAGCATCTATAGTAAAGTAAGATAATACAGTTATTTCTGAAACTTATATGCTTGGATTAAGTGACAAAAATTGTGTAACAATGTAAACATGCTTTAAGGAGCCAATTAAATAATGCATTCTTAGGCACATTTGTAGCAACCTTTAAAAAATGGATAACAAATCTCAAGAACATAAAAAAAAAGATAAATTATCACAACCTGAAGAACAGTTAAAACCATAGCATCCTTCAACTTATGCCAGCCACCAGGAAGTTCAAATGCAAGAGCAAAATGGGTCCTCTGCCATTCAAGGAAAATTAGACTTGACAGATATTTTATTCTTTTATCCCCTGCCCCCACCAAAAAAAAAAGTAGACAGATGTGAACAGAAGCATAAAACTTAAATTTGTTTTTCTAATGTATACCCCTGATTCACTTTGACGTCGATAATCACCACCAATATATACCGACTTTGGCTCCTCTGGACGAGGGACACTGGGTAGATTGGACAAAAGAGGTTCTGCAATAGATAACAATTCCTCATGGTCAACACCAGAAGCTGCAAGGACCATCCGAGGTGCAGTATAGTTTTCCTGATGTTTCATAAAATATTAAATCTCATAAGAAAGGTAATGACTAATGAATGGCTAATAAAGAATCATTAAATCTGTGAGAGATACATTAAAATATATTATATAAGCATCAAATTTGATGACTTACAGCAACAAATTCTTCCAGAATTGTACCATTTAGTCCATTAATTGCTAATTCTGAAGCTAAAAGTGGATTTGCCAAGGCACCAGAAAAACCAGCAGAATGAATTGCCTCCAAAAGCAAGTCTTGAGGGTTTTTGGAAGCTTCACCGATCTCAGCTTTCACTTTCAGAAGCTATATTTAAATCTAATATTAGCTAAACTAGAAAATTCAAGAAGGCCATGGGACATGTAAGCACTGAGCAGGCACAAATAAGTGACTGATAATCTGTTAATCATTAATTTATTATACAACACTACCCAATAGAACGAAGACCCATCATTACTCTCTGAAACATGGCCCTAATAAACTGACTTTGGCAGCAAAAAAGAGTCTGTAGTTTGATACTAAAAAGGCAGTTAAAAGTTAAAAGCTAATACAAATTCCTAACGAGAATATAGTGTTTTAGGACAATACCAGAGAAGCATCAAGTTTCTAAGTTCTAACTCATAACTTCCTTACTGCATTCAACCTTCTTTTCAAAACACACAGTAAGTTACTTATAATTTATAAATCTGGCCATATAGATATGTTTAGGCCAGTGTTGTCAAAGGCATTTGAGGCACTAACCTACAACTAGCCCCAGGTGTGGTGGTCCCAATGAGGCATGCCATAAAGCTGCTTCGGGCATGAGACACTTGAGATGCTCACCTTTATGTTTTGGCAAGATAAACCATCTATCCCCGTTAAAACAACACCAACTGGCATGCGAATTAAAGGGGAACTTGAGACAGGAAAAACACATTTGCAACAAACAAACAGAAGAATTACACAAAAATAGGACCTGTAATTTAGGCTGTCAGTGTAGACTGCTGAGAAGTAGCAGGAGGACCATCTAGGGAAGAAAACACCAGCACAAACCAGAGGAGATAGGGCACTTGGGTGTGACAGACATTGCTGACAGAAGCTTTCAGGTGAGTCTCAAGGTATTTTGAGTTCAATGTTTTTCTCACTTCAGCCGAAACCCACTGCTGCCCTTTTTCTTCCAACTACACAGCCTGGAAGCACTTTAGTTCAGTCAAGTGTCAACACAGGACCTAGTTTCTTTCAAGACCACCATTATTGCACTGCTACTGCTTCCCATTTATGTTTATGATCACTTAAATTAAGGGCTATATTATTTTTCTAATATATCTCTTAGGATTACTTGTTTTTCTTGATCGAAGACTATTTTCTGTTTTTAATACTTTGTCATGACTTACTTTGCGTTAAAATCTTTTCTGCATTATGATTATTAGTTATATACATTCTTTTTCGTTTTCTTTTCCCGAAAGAGGTGGTCTGCCTTGGGCATTTGGGGGTTTGGCACCTCAAGCTGCCTTACGCTTTGAACAACACTGGTTCAAGCTATATGGATAACTATCAGTACAAGAATTCTAGCAAACGTACCTGCTCATTGACCTCCCAATCAAGAAACACGGGGTTCCTCACACAATCAACAAGCAGCTCCACCATTTCAGGAACATATGTCTTAAAAGCATTGAAGGTGTAACCCATCTGACCTCTAGAAGCCGAGGCCTGCACATTGCCGCCAATTGCCTCCACCTCACGAACTACCCGGAAATGACTACGGTTTTTGGTGGTCTTGAAGGCCGTGCGTTCCAGCAGATGGGTAGCACCAAACGACAAGGGCGTCTCGTAGATAGAACCACAATCCACGTATAAACCAATTGAGGCCGCAGGAGTCTGAACAACCAGCAGAACGAGTGAAAAATTGGTAAATACATCAAAAAAAAAAAATCAAACTTTTTAAGAGCATGCAACCAACAATGCATACCGCGGATGCTTCAGAGGCCACTTTGACACCATTTGAGAGTGTGGTGATCTTAGTTTGACCGGGCTCCACGTAATCGGGCAATGGCGGAGGAAGTGCGACGCCTGGGAGTGGGAAATCCAGAGGAGGAAGAGAACCGGATCGGTCTAGGGTGAGCCACCCAAATATAGCACCCAAGCCAGCGGAAGATTGTTTTGTGGCATTGGCAATGGAACTTGAACTCGCAAATGTGTGCGATGGTGCCCTTTTCCAGGAACGGGCCTAGTCGCATTGGTTCCATGAGAAACAACCAAAGTATCAGAAAATCAACTCATTTTCAACTCGGAGTCAGAAACGGAAAGCGCATAACAATTTTGAAAAAGAAGAAGAAGAAACTAGGATTCAGGGAGGGCGAGAACGATTCTATCCCTGAGGCGTGAAGCTGCGATTCTGTACATGGCGAACGGTGGCAACGTTGGTGACTGAAACATCCTGAATTGTTTATTCAAGAACCGGGTCCCTTCGGTTTGGGTAGACCTGTCAAATGGGTCGGCCCGAACGGTCCTTCTTTGCGGGCCGAGCCTAAGTTTTTTCATTCTCTTCACTCGTCGGGCGTGATTAAAAAAAGAATAGCCCGAATGAGGTGGTCTAAGTTTCCCGCTGCAATTTGGTAGCGATCAGGTCAGTCGAGTATTGATTAAGACATAGGGCCTTGATATATTGCACCTGGAATTGATCTTCGATGGAGACATCCCAACCCTCCCAAAAACCCCCAACCGCAGGACAAAAACAAATGCAAATAGGTTAGTGAGACCAAATTTTTTAATCTCGTCTTTAACTGGGTAGAGCAGACCCCACTAAAACACATAGCCTGAATGGGCTGGGCCAGTCCATTTTTGGACTTTGAGTGTGAGGACGTTTTTAGGTCCAGCCCAGCACTAATGTGGAAATAATCTGTATTCTATGAGATGTGTTTAGACTTTAGACTTTAGAATCATTAAAAAATAAAAAATAAATTTGATTTGATTTTGACAAAATTCTCATGTTTAAAATTCATTATATAATTAAATTAATTTTTATTTTATAACTTTTCAAATGAAAAAACTTATTTATAAATCAAATTAGTTCTCAAAATTTATAATTCTATGTATACTATGTTTGAATTTTGCGTAATTGAAATATTACTTTTCCTTAAAAGGTCTTTCATATTCCAAAATAAAATTCAACGTTGTTGTTCTGTATCCCAAAGATTCTAGAAAAGCCTTGGCACTTATAAATTCCAAATAAATTCAACGTGTTCAAGCAGCTTTCCTTTGAAGTTAAAATAGACGAGAAGGAAACTTAAGCTGCCCAGGTAATATGAGAGAGATTATTGTATTTGTGTGCATTAAATAAATAAAAAAATTTATATATTATGATTTTATATTAAATAATTATATAGATTTACGTGCTATTAATATACATAATTTATATAGATTAATAACATGTTTGGGAATAGATTCATTTAAAAAAATCACTTTTTTTTTATCAAAAGTTTTTTTAATAAGATTTTAATTATAAAATATTTTAATCATAAAATAAGTTAATTCAAATACAAACTAAATTTAGACTTTACACAATAATTTCTCATAATATGAGTAGGCTCAATCGTTGATAAAAGATCATTGATTTTTCATTTATCACCTAGACCGGATCTTGTCTCAATTATTTTTCTTCGATGGATGCCTCTTGATGAATTTGTGGCCATTTTATTAAGAAGATGGTTATTGATGGTTACATTTGCAGCTTGTGAAAACTCGACACTCGTGGCAATGCCTCCTATTCGTATTTCAGTGCTTCAAATTAAAAATTTCTAAGCAACTAGTGTGGATCTTATTACCTATTATTTTTATTTTTATTATTATGGATAAAACATTAATAATAGGAATACCTACATGACCAATTTTTTTTTGTTACACCAATGTAGGTATCATAATAATTTGCAAACACAAAATTGCCACATTCAATTATCTCATCCTCCCACTCCCCTCCACATTTGTAAAACCATAATTAGGAAAGCATTATTTGTGCTGATTTCATCGTGCTGTGATATTTTTACTTTTGTGATGAACGATTTTTCAATTCTTCCTATAATGATAATGATAGAACCCTATGCAAGGAAACTATTGGCTTCGTTTGTAATAATATCATAAATTAAATAACAACATAGTAGACAAATACATGAACCTAGACTCAAATTTATGCTCTTTTTTTTATATGACTCCGTATAGATTTAAAATACAAGATTACTAATTTAATTATTGAAAACACATTTTTATCAATTTGATCTTTCAATATCTAAGTTTACCAATTGAGTTTAAAAATGCATTAATTCTTCCCAATTTGGTCTTATTTTTTATTTTGAAGGTTGCAAAAGTTGTACAAAACGCACATAAAATACACAAAAAGATATGTTCTCCATTGATAAAATTAAGTGTAAAAAACTTAATTAAAAAAAGTGCTTTTTAAGTTAAAATAGTAAAATATTCAAAAATAAATAGCTAATAATTTTAAAAAATTTACAGTTTTCGTATAAGTTATTATTTATACAACATTACTATTACAATAATGGGATTGGAATTTGTTTTCTTGTTTATATGAAATAATGGGATTGGATTTTTGAAATCTATAATTTATTGCATGCCACATATATTACATAATTAATGTCCAGGTGTTATGATTTTGGTGTAAAAAAATAGATCACGGATTGGAAACCTTATCTTGGCGGGAGCATAAGCATAAGGGTAGATAGCAACCACTCATTGATGAGTTTTGTGCTGTTGGACTTGGACCATCTCAAACTCAGATTTGATTGGTACACATTCTTTGTCACCTTCCCTCGAGGGGAACCAGGTTCTGGCCCTCAGGCCCTGTGCCCTTGCTCTGTGACTGGCTAAGTGTAACCTCCTGCTCTTCTCTTCTTTCTTTCTTCTTCTTTCCATCCTCAACCATGACAATAGCATAATTGCTTTTGTCTACGTCTTTTTTAACATCATCAAGTCCACGTGATTTAATGCTTTTGTGCTGGCAATATAGAAAGCCTCTCATTTATATATATATATATATATAAATATATATATAATTTAATTTAATTTTAATATATTTTTAATGTAAATTATATGATTATCTAATAATATATCGTTAAATTATTAAAAAATTTAATTAAAAATAATTATTTAAAAAATTAAATATTTAATAATATATACTTAGATAATAATATAAAAAATATATACTGACAGTAAATTAAAATTAAATTTATTGTCAGTATAAAAAAATTTATATTATCATCTAATCATATAGTATCAAATTATTTAAATAGTTATTATTAAATGATAATATAAAAAAATTTAAATAATAATAAATTAAAATTAAATCATATATATATATATATATATATATAAAATAAAAAAATAATTTATTATAAAAATAAAAAGAGTGAATATTAAATATTTAGATTTAACATGAATGACTAAAGTTAAAACGTAAATGAATATAACTTGTTAAGATTCACTTTACTCGTATTTCACGATAAATGACTTCATTTGCATGCTCTGTATTGCATGATTAATGCCAATACTAAGTTGACATGATACAGTATAAAAATACAGTAAATTATATAAAAAAAATTTTTAAAATATGAGTTGAACATTTGGATTTTTTTTTATTGCTAATTGCGCGAGTTATTTTTGGTTCGTAATATCAATTGCATTTCATTTGCGATCTAATTATAAAATATACAAAAGAAATAGGTAAATTATTAATTAGTGCAATTCAGTGCACCGCAATGTGCAGTGCAGTGCAGATCAACGAGGGTAGAAACAAGAAAGTAATAAAGTGCTGTGAAGTCTCGAACTCAGAAGTCTATGACTATGATGATGATCCCATTCGCACAGTCTGACAAAACACAAAACAATACAATAAAGCAAATCAGTTGTCCCTTATTTTATCCGTATTGGTTCGTCCTGTTTACAAATAAAATAATTAAATATTTGGTTTAATTTAATTTTTTAAAAAATATTTATTTTAAAATTTTTTTAAATAAAACTTTGTTCGAATATACACTAATTCTATTTAGTTCTAATACATTTTTAATAAATTTTTAATATATATTTTAATTAATTTATTTTATAATCAAAGTTTAAGTAAAATAACTTATTAAAAAGATAATTTTTTTAAAAATAACTTATTTCTAAACATTCATTTAATTATAAAATAAATAAAATATTAAATATATGTTACGTTTTAAAAATAATAAATATTATAATTTTTTATTTAATATTTTTTAATTAAAAGAATTATTAAAAAAATGTATTAAAAAGTCATAAAAAAACTTAAAAAATTATTATAAAATTATTATCATATAATTATTCATACTTACTATAAATAAAAAGATTGGTAGGGTTGACTTGATGATTATTCACACTCCTCATAGAATGTTGATAAACTATTACATATCAAATTAAACACAAAAATTAGATTCAATGTAATATAAGAAACCTAAAGGCGTGGATTGCAATTTAACCAAATAAATATTTTACCTCTAAGGAAGAAAGCATGCTTCTGTCCTATGCACGTGAAAGAATAATTTTATATCTTTCTAATCTATTATTTTAATAATTTTTTAATTATTAAATGAAATAAATTTTAAATATTTTTTTATATTTTTAAAATATTAAATATTTTATTTTATTAAAATATTTAAAAAATTATTAAAAAAATATAACAAAACTCCACAAAAAATTATAATATGTTTAAGAGTTTGTTGACCGGTGTGTTTCAGACACTAGTTAAAAGAATTAAAAATAGAAATATTTAAGACATTGAGAATTGAAAAAATATTTAATATTTTCTTTTATAAATAATTAAAATAAGTAATTTGATTAAAAAATATTAAATATTTCTTAACAAATGCAGGCCCTGATTAACGAGACAAGACAAGGAGTAATACTAAGCTTCGTAAGAGAACCTTACTAACGTTTATTCTAGAAGCTAGGAGCCACTGGTCCACCACCGCCTCTCGGTCCATCCCACACCACTGTGTCCAAAGCGAAAAAGCTTCCTTTTTTTATTTCCCTTTTCAAATGCCAACGCTGTGTGTGTACGGGAAGCGTAGACCTTCAAAACCTGACGAAACCCATTCCATATTCGGCCACCTGTTTTGCCCTCATTCCCTATTATTTCAACCACCAAAGAAAGAAATTTTCCATTTATGTTTCTCCCAAATAAACCAGCACGGCGTTTTGGGAACGTTGGTTTGGGTTTGTAATATATTTCAATCATAGTGTCGTGGCACTCTCTGTTTCCCATGCTTTTTATTCTTATGGTCAATTCCGTCTACTATAAATATGACCCTCTTGTACTCCACCCGTTAGGCCGTTGAATGGAATCAGTTTATGCTCCCTCTTCTTCTTTTCTGAATCACAGCCACAGAGTCTTTGACGCATATTCTCTCGAAAACAGCTCCAACTCCGCCAACGCCGGAGACTCTTCTCTGACCGGTAACGGTTGCTCTGGTTCTGTCGGTTCCGGGTCGGGTTCCGAAGCTGGGATCGCGATGGGTTCCTCTGTGAATTCGAAGCCAAAGGTTGTCACTGGCACGGCTGGTTATGTCCTCGAGGATGTTCCACATTTGTCCGATTACATCCCCGATCTTCCAGTACGTCGTCGTTCCTCTCTGTCTCACTTCTATGCTTTTCTCTTCCGCCCCATTAAAACCTGCTTCTTCTCTAGGTAGCTGATGGCTGATGTCCTTTATTTGTTGTTCTGAAATGAATAATTGATCCCACAATTGTTCTTCTGTAAATTTGTATCTTCTTTTTGGGAATTTCATTTTTCTTTTATATCGATGGCAATGAAATAATGTTATCAAGCTTGTGTAGAAAAAAAAATTGACAATTTACCTTCCCAATTTCATGTATGTAATGAGATTTGCTTTGCTGAAGGAATCAAAATCAATGGGTGATGACTAATGTATCATTTTATATCTTGTTGTCGCTGCAGACATATCCTAATCCTTTGCAAGACAACCCTGCCTACTCAGTAGTTAAGTAAGTGTTACTTACTTCTTCTTACAATTTTTCTTTTTTGTTTTTTTTTTGCTGTGTTGCTTGATTGGTAAATTGAGTTTCCTTGCCATTTGCCAGGCAGTATTTCGTGCATGTTGATGACAGTGTTCCCCAGAAGGTTGGCAACTTTTTTTTTTTTTTAATTGTAATTTCCCGTTCTCTGGAACGAACTTTCATGGATCTCTTATACATTACTAGAACGCCCTTGGCTTAATTGGTTATGAATATATTTAAAGTAGCTTGAAAGGGTCACCTTGAACATTAATGCCTCCATATTCCTGGATTGGAGAGACGGTACCAAAAGCATTAGCCACCAACTGACCTCTAAATTAATGGAATGGTAACTGCATCTCCAGTGCCAGGTATGGACACCCTCGGATCCAATAATGGAATGGTAACTGCTGTAGGATGGATGTTTAAGACAGTGGTCCAAAATTCTCTGTTTGAAGAGGTTCTCGTAAAGTTGGTGGAATGCTAGTTGCAACTTAGACACTGGCATTAATTTGCACGTCGTTTATTTCCAATATTTTTTTTTACCTGACAGATTGTTGTTCACAAAGATAGTCCAAGAGGGGTACATTTTCGGCGTGCTGGACCTCGTCAAAGGGTATGTTTCCTTGTGTGTGGGTCTATCTGTGCTATAATTGACATATTATGTACCTTCTTTTGTTTATGGCCATATAAAATTGGACATTCAGGTGTATTTCGAATCAGATGAAGTTCAGGCAGCCATTGTCACATGTGGGGGTCTATGCCCTGGGCTCAACACTGTGATTAGGGAAATAGTGTGTGGCTTACACCATATGTATGGTGTGAAGAAAGTTCTGGGAATCGATGTAAGTGGATGTTTATAGAATTTACTGGCAATCCTTCATGTTTTTCTCTTTCTTCTTTAAGAAATTGAATAGAAAATGATGAGATTACAAATTCACCCATAACCTTGTATTAAGGTTATATTTTGAGAAGAATAATTGTGAAATTTTAAAAATTCTCTTAGATTGGCTTCAGTGTAATTAAGGTATAATCATTCTCCTGGTTTTCATTCTTCTCATTTTCTACTTAACTTACTAAAAAGGTTAATGTAACTTTCAATCCCTAGTTTTCATTCGTCTCAATCTTTCCAAACAAGCTCTAAAGCCTTAAGGTTATTATGAAATAGAAAGTCATAACAGATGGGAAATGTGCTAACCTACACTTGTTTGGCTAAAGGAGATTAATGCCTTATTCTTGCTTCGTTGTAATCCTGAAACTTTGTACTTCTTTGGTGTCACTTTGAAGTTATTTAGTTCTGAAGTATATTTTTTCTTGCTTCTGTTCTCCCTTATCTGAAAGAGAGTAAATTTCCAATAACGATCAATTGCTATCATACTAGGTTTTTACTGCTCTCATTAACTAAAGAAAATGTTGTGATGTGAAGGGAGGATACAAGGGTTTCTATGCTCGCAATACAATCACTCTAACTCCTAAAAATGTGAATGATATATACATAAGCGTGGGGGAACTATCCTTGGTACATCACGAGGTGGACATGACACCACTAAGATAGTTGACAGTATTCAAGATCGGGGAATCAATCAGGTTTGTATTTATTTCTATTTACTGGCACATATTTTCATGTATGTACATTGGATTAATATCTCTCTGAATTTCAGGTTTATATAATTGGAGGAGATGGAACTCAGAAGGGTGCATCTGTGATTTTTGAGGTATCTGTTTAACAATGAGGCTATCAGACTTGTGGGTTTAGGAATTTAAATGAACTTTTTACCAACGTCATTGTTGATATTTAAGATCTGTGAAACTAATGCATCAAATAGCAATTTTGTTAATAATGCACCCTGATTATCCATACAGGAAATTAGAAGGCGTGGTCTCAAAGTTGCAGTTGTAGGAATCCCCAAAACCATAGATAATGACATCCCGGTACATATTTTTTCTTGCACAGTCTGGATTCCAACTCAAATAATTTGAATCTATTTATTACTACCCATTATCATCATGAACTGGTAAAATGGTTTCTGATGTGTCACTCTTGCTTAATAGGTTATCGATAAGTCCTTTGGCTTTGACACAGCTGTCGAGGAGGCTCAACGTGCTATAAATGCAGCGCATGTTGAAGCTGACAGTATTGAGAATGGCATAGGTGTCGTCAAGCTGATGGGTCGATACAGTGGTAAGTTTCCTGAGTGCTTATAATGCTTCCACCTCATTGGCTTAATGGTTTTCATCCAGTAATTATCTTCAATGGCCTAAGGATAATGAAGAAGCTTGTATCTTATATTTTATTAGACTTGACAAAGTATTAGATGCCAACAACTCTGCTGGTTCAGGTTAGGGTCTGCGAGAATCCCTTTTGACATATTATGATTCTTGGAAGCTTAACATGGGAGTAAAATGCAGACTACTTACAAAAGCCTTTGTAGTTTCAATAGAATGTGAATCATTCTGTCCATCTAACAGTCTCTAAAAGTACAGGGCCATCAGGAAGGCAGCACTGACTTCAATCAACACATAACTATTCTCATTGTCACATTTAAAAAGAACCAGCTAAATATGATTTTCATAAGTTCTTTTATTGATGTAATTAGCAAACCTGACGATGCTTCATATATGCTTTATTTTGGATGCATGGTGCAGGATTTATTGCAATGCATGCTACTCTTGCAAGTCGAGATGTGGACTGTTGCTTAATTCCAGAGTCACCCTTTTACCTTGAAGGTCCAGGGGGACTTTTTGAATTTGTAGAGAAAAGACTCAAAGAAAATGGGCACATGGTTATAGTGATTGCTGAAGGGGCAGGACAGGAACTTGTTTCTGAGAGCATCCAATCTATGGACAAGAAGGATGCTTCTGGAAACAAGCTTCTTCAAGATGTTGGGCTATGGATATCCCACAAGATTAAGGTTGGATTGTTATTTGTTCTGTTTGTGGTAGATGCCTTGTGATCTTTGACTGCATTATCCTCTTAATTTCTTTGTTGAATGCAGATTTGACTTGTTTACTTCCTTACAGCCCTGTCCATTTAGACTTTGATTACTGGTTAATCTGTCTGGCCCATCACCTGCTATCTCTCCCACCACTTGTTCGCATGTTGAATTTTCTAAAACTTGTGGCAGAAAATTGGGTGTTCATTTTGCTGAAATTTAAATTGTTTTCAGTTGTTTCCGATTTGCAATTGATGATTTCTATGTTGAACTCTGGAAGAGTTGTACTAAAGAAACATTTCCATTTACACCGAGTTTCTGAGAATCTCAGTTTCAAACTGTGGCAGTCTTGAGGGGTCATTTCATAAGTAGCTTATGGAAGACGTGTAGTCATGGATGGATGTTGAATAAGTTTCCTAAATAGATTGACATGTGCTTTATTTTATTCTTCTCCAATTTTTTTGTAATGATGAATGTTTATGAAGATATTTTCTGCTGCTTATATTAAGCATTTTGATCTTGCAGGATCATTTTGCCAAACAGAAGACGATGGCCATAACTCTCAAATATATAGGTTTGTAAAGATTAAACTTCTACAGAATTGTATTTGTATACACACACACACACACAGACAATGGAAGGAAAAATGAATGAAATATCAAGTATTGCCTTTCTTTTTTCTGTTTGACAGATCCAACCTATATGATCCGAGCTATTCCAAGCAATGCTTCTGACAACGTGTACTGCACACTTCTTGCTCAAAGTGCTGTTCATGGAGCAATGGCAGGTTACACTGGCTTTACTAGTGGACTTGTCAATGGGAGACAAACTTATATACCCTTCTATGTGAGTTCATTTTCCATGCTTTTATATTTGTTGGTTCTGCAGAATAGATAGGATTTATTTACTAACACTCAATGAATTTAAACTATTTATAGTTGTAAATAGTTTTTCAAGTTATGATAAGAACACACACGAGATAACTTGCAATTCTTTCAAACTGCAAGTCTCACTCTTCGCTCCCCCCCCCCCCCCCGCGGGTTGTATGCTTGTCCTTCACTAATTGAAAGCAATTCTAGAAAGTAACTTGTAGGATATTATAGCAGTATTACATTTTGACTGCAAGACAGGTAGTTTTTTTTTTTGCTTGATTCTCCGATGTTGCCTTTTTATGTAGAGAATCACTGAGAAACGGCATCACGTAGTGATAACTGATAGAATGTGGGCTAGACTTTTATCTTCAACAAATCAGCCCAGCTTTTTGAGCGACAAGGGTGTCAATGAAGAAAAGAGGGAAGAAGAACCAGTGGACCAGTTGACTGATAAGCCCAGTTGAGATGAAATTTTGATAAACAAAGAAATCCGCTGCATTTATCACAATGCTTTCTAGATGTTATTGCCATTACTTTACCCGGTATCATGCTCTGTAAGCAGTATAGAAATGAGCTCTCTTTTTGCCCTTCCACATCCATAAGAGGCTGTGGAAAACCAGCCCCACGTGATCAAGATATTCGTTAATATGTTTCATCTTGTAAGCTAATAATTTTGAAGGAATTCTACTTTATCTGCAAATAAATTTTTGTTTGAATTTATTTTTCATGAATGATTGAGCTTTGGCTCAATGGTAAAGTTGTTTCCTTGTGAACTAGAGTTGAGTTTCAAGTTTGTTGGCAACTTCTAGAAATTATAAAACGTGTACGAGCAAATGTTACCCATGTGCACTGCACAGCACACCCCTTTTTTCTCATAATCAAATTTCAAGCTCAAACGAACTTCTAAAAGTTATCACATGATGGAATACCCGATTTAACTCTTGCGAAATATCATCATTATCACTTCAACCATGTCTGCAATGTACTAAACCAGGATTCTACACAACTTAATTGGAAGTAACTAGGATGACCTGATATCTGGTATGTAAGCTAATGTGAGGTGAAGAAGAAAATAGAAAAAAAAAAAAATCTCAACGTTCATTAGATTCTATTATTTAAAAAAAAATTTCATCAAATTCAATTTCAAATACAAAAGATGGAGGGTATTTGGGCTGAGGTATTTGACACACTTTAATATACAACATTATTAAAGAAAAAATTAAAGCTTAGTCTAATGGTTAATGGTTAAAGTATGTTTTCTGTCTTGTCTATTAAGTTTGATTTTTTAATTAATACTTAAAAAATTAATTTTCTTAAGAATACGGATATTTGCACATACTACTTATTGTACATTTCACACACAAGCTAAGTCTAACAATTTTTTAACCAACCATCATAATTCTTACTTTTTGATTGTTTGGTGGGATCCTTTTCAAGAAAATGTAAGTTATATGAGTTTGTTTTGGTAGAAAATATTATATAATTAATTTTTTTTAACAAAATATTTGACAAAGTGATTTGGTATGTTTCTTGACTCTTGCATATATAAGTAATTCTTATTATTTTATTTTATCTAATAATCATATTTAATTCTAATTAAATTATGTAAAAAAATTTCACTAATTTTTTTTTCTATTTATGTAACATTACTCTTTTTTCTTAGGTACATCTATCATTTTTCTTTTCTTAAATATATCAAGTTGACAATGAACACGTTTTTAAAATTATTTTAAAAATAGATTCAATATTCATTTACACAAAAAGTGTTTGACTTAAAAAAAATATTTATGTAAAAAACATAAAAATCTTAATTAAGATTAAAAGAAAAATATATAAAAAAATTCATCCCAATGTTTAAATTTGAGACTCATCTATTATCTTAAAATTAATTACTATTATAAAATAATTATTTTAAAAATACAAAATGAAAAATCAGAATAAAATACAACACATAATCATCCTATTTTTATGTTGGGTGCGTGTCCACCGGAAACTCTCTCTCTCTCTCTCTCTCTCTCTCTCTTGTGGCAAGGCTGTGTCTGGTGAGAATGGGGATCCGATTCGTATTGATGGTGAACAAGCAAGGTCAGACCCGTCTCGCCCAATACTACGAGTACCTCACTATTGAAGAAAGGCGAGCCCTCGAAGGCGAAATCGTCCGCAAATGCCTCGCCCGTACTGAGCAGCAGGTTTCTTCCCTTCTCTCTCATTTCTTCACTTTCTGCTTATTTCCCTGTAATACCTAATCAAATTAAGTTCCATTTTTTTGTTCATTCTGTTAATAAATCCTTACTATTTTGTGCGTTTGTTACCAGTGATTCTAATTTCAGATCAACGACTATAGAGAAATTTGAAAACTTTGAAATCTAACGGTGTGTGGACCTCTGAATTTAAAAATCGTATCAAGGCATAGCCATATGAATTTTTTACATATATATAATTTCTATCTCGCAAACCGGAAGATTATGTTTTCAGATTTTTTGTTGGAAGGTTGGTAGTAAAAGATTAGGGTGACCTCATGACCATGAGGATTTTCCTAATACTTGAAGAAATAAAAAAAAATAATTATGATTTGTTCATTAGGGAAAGTTGATAATATGAAACTGAAGGTCTCTTTTTTAGGTACATTGTCAAAGGAATATTAGCAACATGGTCTGAAGTTTAGAACCTGTGTCCTTATATTCCTAAGTCCTAATTTATATATCGGCAAACAAACTTATCAGAATACAGTTTCTGAGTTATGAGCTTAGATGATAGTTGCAAAGGGTGCAGTAAGAGTTCTTTTGTCTTGAGATTGGTGGCTAAATGTGAAGATGGCTAGAATTTTTATCCAATGTAGAGATGTGTATGCTGAACAGGCATAAAGTCTAGATTACTGCTGGTCCTTAGCAGTAGTTACCATGTGATTGCTTACAGCATGTTTAGGTTTGTGCTTAACATAGTGCAGCATGGGGAGTCTTGTCAGCTGAAAGTAATTTTATATAATTCTTAAAGCATATTCCAAGGAGTTAAATACTTGCCTAGCCTGGCGATTTCTGATTTCTGCTTCAGTAAGTGCTGTGAGTGAAACCTTTGTACTTAGTTGCAATTGAGTCACCTGGGATACCTGGATGCCTAGTAGTATTTATCCTTGTTTTTTACAAAGCTGTATGCATTCATCTTATTTCTTTGGCTTTTAGCTAAGGTATACATATTTCAAATTTTTTATATTCTTAAGATATTACTTATTGTATGTATGTAATTGCTTTCTTTAACATGAAATCATGAAATTGGTAGCATGCTTTCTATGTCCTATATTACTTATGTTTTGATAGGCTCCATGAAGTTTTACCTAAAATATGTGGGAGGCATCTTATTGTTGTTGCTGTTGACAGCAATTTATTTCCTTATTTTGCTGATACATTTTCATTATGGACAGTGTTCGTTTGTTGAGCATCGCAACTACAAAATTGTATATAGGCGCTATGCATCTTTATTTTTCCTGGTTGGAGTTGATGATGACGAGGTAAATTATTTCCTATATTTCTTATGTTTTGAATTGGTTCATAGAAAGACCGTGAATAATTTGCAACAAGCAGATCATGTAAATACTAAATACTTAATCTCCTCATAACATAAATAATTGTGTCAAATAATCTAGCTTTGAACTTACTGCTCATGGCTTCAAATGTGATCTGCCTCTTAGACATAAAGGAAGATTTTACTTGTCTAAAGAATATGGAGAGGACATTTTTGTCGTAAAATAAGAACAGCTTGAGTTTATTAATCTTGTTAAACATATGTAGCATCAACAGAATTTTCCACATATCACTTGTGTAAAAAATATGATATCATTTGAAAATCTGCTCGAGCATTTATTCTACCTTCTGTGAATAATGTTGCAGAATGAGCTTGCTATTTTGGAATTTATTCATCTGTTAGTTGAAACCATGGATCGTCACTTCGGCAATGTGGTAAGTCCTACTGTGATTGGAGTCTGTGGAGTTTTCTGTTTCTTAAATTTCCTAGTTTGTCTCCCCCAGCTGCTTTCCAAACGTCTATTCTTTTCTTCATTCCATTTTCTGAAAGTAGATTCCAGTGAAGAGTTTTTATTTCTCTTGTTTATTTCTGCTTGCAGTGTGAGCTAGATATCATGTTCCATTTAGAAAAGGCACATTTTATGTTGGAGGAAATGGTCATGAATGGTTGTATCGTGGAGACAAGCAAATCAAATATTCTGACTCCAATTCAGCTGATGGATAAAACATCTTGAGGAAAAATAAAGAAGTATGCCCAAGGATTTCTGTATTATTATTGGCTCTCATTGTTGTTACTTTCTGTTTACAATAAAGCAGAATAATTAATCTCCAATTTTCTTTCTGAATGAAAATACGAATGTTTCTAGTTGTTTTATTTTTCTCTCTCTCCTCCCTTCTTGTAGTGACGAATGATTATGTGCTTTTCTTTTTAAAAAAATGAAATTTCTGTTTTGGTACTTGGTATTAGGCTATTAGCACAATATCCCTGATAGCGTAAGTTGTAAATTTCAAATCCAGGCCATGAGGGACTCCTTCCCCTCCTTGCACGACCAGTTGAGCTGTAGCTTATGGCTATATTAATATCAGGCTTAAACTTCCTATCTCCTATCCTAGAAGAGTGGC